>VZTU01007119.1:0-68082 GCA_013400835.1 Zapornia atra
GCAGCGCGCTGGGCCGTGCCCCGGGGAGCCCAGCCCAGCGGGAGCGGGTTGCTCTTCCAGCCAGCCCGCAGCCCTCGCCGGCCCCCAGTAACAGGGAGACGGCGGCGCCGCCCCCGCGGTGCGACCGGGTTTCGAGGGTCCCAGAAGCGGTGCCGCCGGCCCAGCCCGTGCTGTTCCCGGCCATGTCTCCCGAGCAAGGAGTCGCTCCTGAGAGGCCCGCGTCCCCTCCGGACCAGCCCGTGGTGCTGAGCACCAACAGCCCCGCCGCTCTCAAGGTGGGCACGCAGCAGATCATTCCCAAGAGCTTGGCTTCCGAGATAAAAGCGACCAGCAAAGCCAACAGCCAGAGCGCCGAGACGAGCAGGAGGGTGCTGAAGGTGCGCAGCATGGTGGAGAGCCTCAGCCTGCCTCTGGTGGCCGATGCTGAGGAGGAGGCCGAAGGCGACCTGGACAGCCCGGGCACCCTGCGGCGCGGCCTGAGGTCCACGTCCTACCGCCGGGCCGTGGTGAGCGGCGTGGACTTCGATGGCTCTTCCAACTTCAAGAAGAAGAACAGAATGTCCCAGCCCCTGCTTAAAGCGGTCGTTGAAGACAAAGAGAAGTTTTCGAGCCTGGGGAGGATGAAGGTAAGTTGTGCTGGCCGTGCTGTGTCCAGTGGGCTGCACAGGAGCAGGATTTGCAGTCTGTTTTCCCTAAATGATGGGTTTTTCGCTGCTTCTCACCACCACAGAGCCTTTGCAGCTAGCCGTGGGTCCCACGATCGCTCTCGGGGGATTTCAGAGTTCAGTGGTGAGGCGTCAGGGCTGCGGTTCATCCGCAATCAGGGCAGCTCGGAGCGGGGCTGGGGGAGCTTCACACATTGCCTGCTGCATTGCCCGCTTCACACATTGCCGCTCTTGCCCACCCCGCTCTTGCCCACCCCGCTCTTGCCCACCCCGCTCTTGCCCACCCCGCTCTTCCTCANCACCCCGCTCTTGCCCACCCCGCTCTTCCTCAGGCTCTGGCTGATGTTTTGAAACCTGTTTCACAGTAGGGAGTAAACAGGGGAAAAAAAAAAAAGAGGCATTAACTAAATATTGAGTGCCTGCTAGAGTAAATAAGCTGACAGAAAAATGACCTTCCTTCCTTCCTCCCCTACCTTTTAAAACCTTAGTTTTAAAGTATTTTCCAACACCAGAGTGTGATTGTGTTTTTTAAATTGGTAGAGGCCACTTCAGGTATCTTATTGCAGCGTGGCTTTACTGCCTGCAAGCACTAAAGAAATGTAGAACGCCTGTTTTTAATTGTAATCCCTCAGATTTATAGTGAATGTTAATATATTAAATGATAAAGACTTGCTGAGAATATTCTCTTACTGGAACACATCTTTTTAAATATACCTTTTAAATTTAAAAAACCCAAACTGTTGGCAGAGTTCTGCGAGTGTTTGGACCTGTGTAGCACAGTACTCCAGGCTGAGGGCTAATGCTGTAGCTATTGAAGTAATTAATCAGCTTTATGGTGGTTTTCAGCCAAATAAAAAATTATGGTTATGGAAACTTTAGTGAAAGTGCTACAAGTAGTGAAATAGTAGTAGAGCCAATTGTGAACCACTGAGTGGGGAGGTGGTTGGTAGTAGACTTTAACAGGAGGCCGTGAGAGAGAAGGATGTGATGTTGTCCTGCCTTTGCACACAAAACTTTGCTAGGAGCACAGAACTTGTTGCACCAAAACAGCTGTTCTGTTTCAAAGGGTTGTTTTCATCTCAAAATGTTAGTTTATAAAATACTTAATGTGGTGGCTCTTAGCAGAGTGTGTGGAGAGCCAGCTCCCCTCAGCCTGGGGTCCCCCCAGGAAATCCCCCTGGCAGGGAGATGAGTCTCAGGCTCGCTGACCCCTGCACAGCTCGTGTCCTGTCCGGGACAGACCAAGCGCTGGGGACACGTACGTGTGAGCAGTGCACGAGGGGGGGAGCTGGAGGAGCTTTCCACTTTCTGTGATGAAGCAATTGTGTTCAGGGATACTTGTCCCATGCCAGAAGTTTATAGATCAGGGCCTGTTAATAAGAGCAGCTCCTGTTACTGTTGGTTGTTTTGCATTGTTCTTTTAACGTGTGTTTGTCTCTCTCCTGTTTAAACTAGAAAAAAACACTGAAAGGACAAGGGACGTTCGATGGGGAAGGTAAGCCCGTTGCTGTTCAGGCTTGATAACATGCTCAGTCACAGGAGGCTCTAGCTTCATTTTGCACACTTCTTTTGTACCTACTCAGAGACTTAAGTACCTTGTTTTTCAGTAAACTGCCCAAAGTACAGAACCATGTCTGGCACTAGACATACTTGAGGGAGTATTTTCCAGAGTATAGGACAGCAGGTTAAAAATGGGGGGTGGTTTGGAGGGCTTCTTTTCATCTTCAGCTCCTGCCCCTCCTGGTAGCTGCGCTGATGGATGTGTCTGTCTCAGCCTCAGCAGTTCTGTGCAGTAGCAGATGGGGCTCGTTCCTCTGATTGGGACTGCCTCCTGCCCCTTCCCCCTCGCTCTGCCCAGGTGCAGGAGGTAGCTTTTGTGGATCAGCTGCTGGGGGTTTGGGTCAGCTCTTGCAGCAGGCACCTGGGTTGTTACTCTCTGAGTTGACGGTTCGTGCAGCTGTCTCTCTCCCTTCCTCATAAGGCAAGGGTGCTGGGGTGAATTCCTTGGCTTGCTAATGCTTTTCTTTTCCCTTGCTATCCAGGCTTCAAGTTTTAAGTGTCAAAAAAACACTGTCCATGTTTCTACTCTTTTATGGTGCTCATTAATTCTGGGCTTTTCCAAGTTTGCTGCTTTTCCCAGTATTTCAACAAGAAAAAATTCTTTCCTGGCTAGGAGTCCATGGAAGTTTCATTATAATCACTGCTACTCTCTTGGCTTTTCTCTGCTTAATGCCTCCTTAAGGTCCTCTCAGCTGCCGTGTTTACCTTCCTTTTCTTCTTGTTTCTATTTCCAAACCTTCCCACTCTGTCCCATTTCATCACCCCCTACCTTACTCTCACTTTAATCCTTTCTCACACTACTGGCCCTGATGACATTTTCTAGATTCCCTTCCAGTGGTTCCCTCCTCTCTTGGATGGATCCCAACTAATAACTTTCTCTGTAATGCCTCCCAGAATTCAGTTACTGTACACAATTTCCTGTCTTAAAAGCATATAAACTGTATAGAGTCATTCCAAAGAAGAAATGCCAAAAGGCCAGACCTTGTGTAACACTCAGCCAGGGCTGCACGCTCCGAGCAGGTGGGATGGATCCACCCAGCCCAGCATAAGACCTCAGGAGTTGCAACCAAGGGGCCAGACCTTTCTCTTATTTCTCTTTTCTCTTGTAGGGAAAATTGGGTGTTGTCCAAAGTCTGGCCTGCCTCTAAAGTACCTTTTGGAGCTTGCTTTCTTAACAGCTTAATCCCTCTGTCGGTTGTTCTGGTCTGGGGCTTCTCTGTCCTTCCCTGCGTGCTGGTGAGGAGGGTGGGTGGCCAGGGCGGCTGGGAGGTGGCCAGGCTGTGCTCCACACCTGCCTGTCTGCGCTGGTGGCACTGCTGAACCAGTGCTGCTGTGCTGGAAGGTGTGAGGAGGTCCAGAGGCCCATCAAGGCAAGCCTCAGAGCTGCTATGTGGAATCGTTCTGACCTCAGACTTCCAGCAGTCTGGATCGTTTCCTTCTCTTGGTGAAGCGCAAAGGCTGTGCTTAGAGCTGACAGAGGAGAAGTTGGCACGGGGAGTAGACTTCTAATGGTCCCCTAGATTAAAATAGCTAGACCTCCAGATCAGTGCCTCCCCTGACAGGCTCGTTCCCTCTCCACATCACTGGCTGGTTATGAAACCTCATGCAGCAAACCAGGGAAGGGAGAAAATTGCTTTCTGTTTTTCCTCGACAAAGGACACAGCTGTTCTTCAGTCCAGCCAGCGTGGATCCTTTTGGTAGGGGTACAGTGATCCATTGTTACTGCACTGCACCATTGTCCATCCCAAATAGGAGACTGTCTGTGGCCCCAGGAGGCTCCGAGCGGCGCGGTGACGCTTTGCCTTCTTCCATTGTTTAACTGTTGCTTACAATTTTTAGGGAAAGCAGTTAAGCTAACTTTCTAGTGTTGAATTACATCCTGTTGCTGTTTTGTAGAAAATGCTGTATTGTATCAGAACTACAAGGAAAAAGCTCTGGACATAGATTCTGATGAAGAGCCTGAGCCCCGAGAGCAGAAGTTGGATGACACGGTTGTGTTTCACTACAAGCCCCTGAGATCGACGTGGAGCCAGCTGTCTGTTGTGAGTACTTCATCAGTGTATAGCCAAAGATGCCTGCAGATACATGAAGCAACTCTTCCTGCTTGCTGCTGGATGTTCACCTGAAGTTTGTCATCTTTTTTTCCCCCTCCCAAACTATAAAGTGTCTCTGAATATTCTTTTATCAACAAATTTGCAACTGCTCAGATGTTACTGATCCAGATGTGGAGGGCTCAAATTAGCTTTTGTTCAGGTTTGCTCCAACAGCTTAAAGAAAGCCTAAGTCCAGTTTTCCCAGTCAATTTTAGTCGGTATAGACTGGTGCTCCTGCCAGAATCCGTTTCCCCTGTTGCCTGACACTCCCTTTTCCTGGCACAAGTGTTCCTGAGTTCCCGTGGCTGCACAGACAGGTTATTGAGCATCTCATCTGAAAGTACCAACAAGAAAAATCTGGTGTGGCTTAAGGTGAAATTAAGCACAACTTGGAGGTGCAGAGGAATTAGTATTTCATAAGCTCACGCTTCAAGATCTGTTTCTGTTTCTTCCCTTTCTTTTTAAACTAGCCTGGGAAACAAACATCAGGCATGCCTTGAGAGTTTTGTTTGTGTATTGAATTGAAGCCCCTGATGTTGTGCCTCCTGCAGTCCCTAGAGATGTCTGTGTGGGCTGTGCCTGTGCAGGGTGTTGGCAGCAGGTCCTAGGGAGAGTTACAGCTGTTACGGGGTACCACCAGAAAGCCTGAACAGACAGGTTTAAAGCCTAACAGCACATAAAAATCAAGTGAAACTTGTGCTTTTCAGGCTCCTTTCCATAAATTGTAATGGTGTGGATCAGGATGATGTGGAAGTCCTGCTCGATGATGGGTCTTTACTTCAGATGGAGAGCAGTGCAGTTGAGAGTCCATGTCAGGGTCCTGTGTTGGGCAAGCACACAGCTTCAGTGGGCTCACACGCCTTTGTCTCTTCTTTCTTGCTGAAGAAATAGTAAAGAAAAGCTTCAGTTAGTTACAAACAAGTTTCTGCTAACTGTTCTGAATCACTGCAAGCCAGCTTAAGTTGGTTTGACAGTAGATATTTAGTGGAAGCTGTTTCAGAAGCCCAGCATTCAGAGGGTGGTGTGGCACTGTCCCTGTGAAGCACGGGCAGTGGCTCCCTCTTAGTAGCATCCTTGAACAGAGAAGAATTCAGCTGTTATAATCAGTACTGCAATCTGGAATCTCTGCTAATAAACCAGCAGATTAACGATGTTCCTACAGGCTTTCCTAGTATTTGTGATTTTGAGACTTAAAGAAAGTATGAAAATTCAGTGTTTCTGTGGTCAGTTTTATCCTTTGATCACTTCCATGCCCTTTGGAGGGTCACCCCTAAAATGAAGGCTTTGGGGTTTGGTTTTTTTGCTTCTGTAACTAGTAGAGTGTTGCAGAGCCCCATCTCTGTGTGTGATGTAGGAAAGGGTTGTTACTACTTGATGGGATCACCTAGAGTAGAGTATTGGACAGCTGGGGCCATTGCCTGTGCATATACTACAGAAATTAGGTATTAAGCCTCAGCAAGATACTCTTTAGGTTGTCTCTTTAGAAGAGCTGTCTCAGGTATGTTGATGACTTTTAGCAGTTTAAAGTATTCAAATACAAACCCCTCTTTGATTTAGTGGCTATAAAAAGACAAGCCAATGTGGTTTTGAAAAGATTTCCTTTAAACTTTCATTCAACAGCTCCAGTACTTCAGATGTCGTTAATTTGCTTAACGTTGCAAAAATGTTTGTTTCTCATGAAGTCAGATTATTTTTTGTTCTGCCTTCTAGGCAAGCAGCAGTTAGATTCTCAGCAGCTGAGGTACTTTGGAAGGAATCCTATTCAGTAATAAGAATAATTTCCAGAACACTAATTTGTTTTGAGGATACAGCAGTGTGAAGATCATCTTGGGAAGAGAACCGTTGCTGTGCTGTGCCTGCAGCTACAGAAACCAACTTGTTCTTTATGACTGCTAGCACAGCAGACTTGCTCAGGGACTTCACTTGGTTTATGAGGCTGGAAGTGGGGTGTGCATGGGAGAAGGTGCAACCAGAATATGGGAATCTGGCTCTCCTAGTGTCTGTGTTTATACCTCTCTGGAAAAAGTACACACTGGCCATGCCTGTTGGAAAGGGAGCATGGAATTGTGACAGGAGGTCAGCTGGGAGATGGCAAAGTTGGGTTTCACCATACGTTAGGAAAGGAAGAGAGTCATACTTGTTAGGAGTGACTGTGCTGGGAAATGGAGGGGACAGGCAGCAGGAGGAGCAGACTCATGCTGCAGGATGCTGCTTCCACCTTGCAGCCCTGACACCTGATGCACTGCTGACCAGACTGTCTATTTCAGGGAGGTACCGAAACCTTCGTGTGTGGAGTGGTCAAACCCTTCATGATAACAGCAGTAAAAAAGGACATTTCTGTCTTCCTGCAGTGCATGCACACTGTGAATCTAAGGTTGAGCTTTTCAGCAGCTGTTTAAAGACTGAAATAAGGTGTTACTTAAATCCAGTCCTTTCAAATTCATTTCTTGAACCCTCTTCTTCAGGTTCCTGTTACAGATTAGACAGCTAAGTGGATGACTAGGTAAAGAGCCAGCTTAGCTCTGTTCCTCCCAACCTTCAGCTGGTAACTTGAAAGTTCTTTGACCAATCTGGCCAAAGTATATCCCAGAAATATCTCTGCAGTGATACCAACTTGTGCACTGCATTAAATGTATTGACTTGCCAACAAAGGCAGCGTTCAGTTACATATATTCATATATATCCATATTCAGTATGGGTAACAGCAGTGGGTGTTACTGAGCCTTCCAAGGAGCAGTGGCTAGGTTGGAAAGGACCTCTGGAGATCACCTTCTCCAGCCCTGCTCCAGGAGCATGTCTGTAGCACTGCAGTCAGGCTTTGCATGTTCTCTCTTGACTGCTGTCTCTCTAACCCAAAACTCCTTCCAAGCCGTGGTCATCTCGTGTTTCATTCTCCTGATCCTCTCATTCTCTGGTTTGGGATAGGGTTGTGATTGTTCCCTCTCACTCAGACAGCTGATGGAAGTTGTTTTACCTAGCCACATGTGTTGTTACCTTCCTGTGAGTGCCTCTTCCCTGTGATGCCAAACAAAAACTACCTGGTTCTGCTGTCGTGGCTCCCCAGGGCAAATCTGCACTAGTGCCCATCTCTCTCCCAGTACCAAAGGGCTTATGGTCAGTTTGGCTTATGGTGCAGCCACCTACCTTATTTCTCAAAGAAACTTTTCTGAGGAGTCCCTTCCCTTATTTTGGGGGAACTTCTTGCACATAACCACAGTGCTCAGCTGTTCTCCCAGCCTTTCTTCCTCACCTCTGTGGTTGAATTGGCCATACCCAGCTGCTGGCAAACAGCGGTGCAGCGTGGCAGTAGGACAGTGTTAGCAGCTGTAGTGTTGGGCCTCTTCCTTGCTTTCTGGTTACTTTCTTTGCTTCTGTTAAGTTCTTGTTTGCAGAGTATCACAAGTACAATCTTTAGGCCATTTCAGCTAAAAGGGTTTGGACACTGGGATTGATTTTTCTTTCCCCAACACCGGCTCTGTCCTTGGGCCTTGTGCCCCTTGGAGGTGTGGCTGCTGGTTCAGAACACAGGGCTGAGCTGTTGGTGTGATGGATTTATGTGTGTGCACCCCCTTACGTGTTAAAGTAACGCTCAGGAGACACAGCTGCAGCTTTCTGAACATGAAGAGAGCCCTGGCTGCACTGACCCCCCTGGACGTTTCAGCTGCTGCAGCACAGGAAGCACTGAGACCTCTTGGTTATGTTCAGAGGTATTTCCTGTGTCAGCATATTTTTAGCAAAGTCCTCTGCTGCATCCAGAAAAAGTGGCATTGTACTTCCTAGTGAGGGCTTTGAAGCCTTGAGGGTTTTGATAGAAAAGTACTTTAATGGTTTAATAGAAAGATATCTAATTAGCTCTGGCTTGGCATTCAGAAGTGTCTGCTGCTGGTACTGTGCCCAGCTCTGGGGTCCCCAGCAGAGGAAGGCATAGAGCTGCTGGAGTGAGTCCAGAGCAGGCCATGAAGGTGATCAGGGGCTGAGCTCAACTCCCCCATGTCCTGCAGTGCCATGTGAACCCCTCCAGGGATGGAGACTCCAGCATTGCTCTGGGCAGCCTGGTCCAAGGCCTGAATGTTCTTCTGTTAAATGACATAATATGTGTGATTTGCACCAGGAAAGAATAGACTTTGGGGTGTCTGGTGTGGCATGTGGCAGCTGAGCACATGGCTCAAGGCAGCAGGGAGCGTGGCTCTGGCTGGAGCTCCCCAGGGCTGTGTGAGGAGCGCTGGGCTAACCTGCCTTGGCTGACCTGGTGGAGGGTGCAGAGTGGGGAGAGGCAGAAATACAGGGCTACAGGCTTGGGACTTGGCTGTACCTGCTTAGGGTAAAGCTGGAGCTCCTCTGGAATCATTTTCTGGTCAACGAGCTGCCTGTCTGGGTGGCCTGGCTGGGCTGATGGGTGTGTTTAGCTAATGAGGAGACAGAGTTTTCAGCCGACCCCGAAAATGAACCTGGTGATGTACATGTGTCAGTCCAGAAATCCCACTGGAGAAGAAGTTTCCATGCTGGGGGGTGTGTGTGTAAAATCCAGGCAGGTTGGGCAGGGTGACTCTGCTTCAGCTCTGCATGCGTCTCCTGCAGGACTTCCCTGTGGAAGCTTTGATATACTCTTAAATACTGAGATGACTGAGTTCTTCCATGGAGCCTGTTGGCATTAGGGACACACGTTGGTATTGTTGGTGGCTCGTTGCTGCCTTTCTGAAGTGAAAGCTGAGTTCTTGATAATCTGGGGGGGGGGATTTATTGGGTTTAGGTATCTATTTTTCTTCATAGGATGCTAAAACTTTGCTTTATTTCTTCCCTTAGGTGAAGAAGAACGGGCTGTCAGAAGCAATCAGCCAGGAGGAGAGGAAAAGGCAGGAGGTACTCTTCAGAGAGACACATTCCTTTCTGCTGCTCAGTCAGGGCCGCCCCACGTGCCTGGTCTAACACTCTCTGTTTGTTGATAAGGAGTCAGGTTCATCCCACTGCTTCCTCTGTCCTCTCTCCCCAGGGAGGATAAACAAACAAACCCTGGCAGCTGCTGGTGTGCAGGTGTCCCTGCCGTGGGTCTCCTGCTGCTGTCCTGGCTGGGTGTGCTCCCTGCAGCCTGGCTGCACAGGCTCTGCAGGGTAGGAAGTGGCAGTGAGGAGCAAAGATCAGCTTTTTACAGTGCCCCTTAGCTGCCAGTAACCCCATGAACAGCTCTGGGTGCGTGAGCAGTATGTGCCTGGGGTAGCTCACCACCTTCCTTTCACGCTGAGATCAAGTAGGTGCATCCACGCTGACACCAGCAGCAGTTACTGATGTAGTTATCTTTTCTCTCTCTGTCTCCTTCCCCTTTGCTCCTTCTGTCCTCCCTTACCCACTCCCCCTTCCTCCCTGCTCCTTTTGTCCACTTTCTGTGCTTTACCCTCCGTCCTCACTTACAGGGCTATATCAAAGTGAATGAGAGGTGTTGAGCAGAATAGCCTGACCTAGCCAACTCTGTCCCTGCAGTTCTGGAGGTATGTCCTTCACTAGGAAAACACCCAAGTCTCTCTTGGTTTTGCTCTTTACTAGCAATGCTGTAGCACTGCCTGCCATGGTGATCTGTTCCAGGGTTTGTTTGGCTTCAGGACATACCTCAGTGATGGCAGCCAAGTGAGACCTGACTGGGGCTTTCTGTAAGGTTGGCAGATGTGTATGGCAAACCTCACACTCTGATGTAGCTGTGTGACCTACAGCTGCTCTCTGTGTCCATATGTGAAATGCAGAAATGTCTTGTGTTGCACACTGAGACAACAGCTTGTGGGGCTCTGTACAGCACTATGCTTTGTTGGTTGTCTTCTGCTTTCTTTGAGTAGGGGTTGTGCAGAGGTTCAGGCCTGTGTCTGCTTTTCTGTCTCCTGCTGGGAAGCTTTTGAGACATGAGGCATTTAGTTCAGTCCTGTCCTTTAGTCTCTGTTTCCTGGAGTCATATTTACATCCCTGCAAAGAGAACAAGCTCCTTAGGTGCCTTTTAAACTGAAGGCCTGCGATGTTACAAAGAGGTTTTCAAGGCTGAGGGCTTTTTTATGTGAATATTTGAGGCTCATTCCTTCAGAGGGAGCCTAAACTAATGTTCTTAGGATGTAGGTGTTCTACCAAGTCATGCTTTTGCTGTGTTTCTTTTAAGTTGCCTTTTATCAACTCTTTACCTATTCTTTAAATTTCTTTTTAGAGCCTGTTAGATTATTTTTGCCATCATAATATATTGTTGTCACTGCAGAAGAATGTAGTTGGTTGCTTTCTGTCTTACTTAAATGCCATTGTCATGCATTCATGCACACCCCATCTTCCAGAACACATCACTGAGATGAGTCTCTGCACCTTCTGTCCAATGGAAATGTGGCATACAGTCACACTGGTTGGAGCTAACATCATTTTTGTTGCATCTTCTTAACTGTGTGTGTGAAGTGCAGATGCATCTGGCCTCTTTGAGGGTGTTCTTGTCCATCAGGATCTGCACATCTGCTTACCTTGATACCATGCCCATGGACACAGTGTGGGTTCAGGTGTCATTCAGAACCACTGTTAGCAAGCACTGGGGAGATGCTGCCCAGCCTCTGGATGCAGTGTACTTACTGTATGTCAAAGTCAGGGCTGTTCCTCAGTCCTTTTTTATCTTTTCTTCTCCAAAACACGTTTGGAACATGCCAAGATGAGATTCTCTCCCCTTGCTTACACATCAGAAGCAAGGTGTCTTTCTTTGTCCCATTTATTCCTTTCTGACTGTGTGAATGGCCTTATCCTGCCACACTGGAAGAAGTCCCTGAGCATCCTCACTAAAAGCATGAACAAAACCTCTCCAAAACAAGAATAGTAAGAGAGCTTGTGTATTTCCCTGTGTTGAGAAATGTCTGGGTACAAACCAATTAGCAATCCACAGGGAACTCCTTCCTTTGGGAGCACAGCTGGGAGAAGCTCCAGGAGGTGGGAGCTTGGGAATGTACCTGCTGGGCAGAGGCCAGAGTGCTGCTGCAGGCAGGACTCTGCTGGTGGTGAGCCAGGCAGGAGGAAGGTGTCCTGCCAGAGTGTGGCTGAGGTACAGATGTGCTCTGGGGGTTCTCAAGGCAGATGGAGCTGCAGGCTGGCAGTTTAGCCTTGTTCTCAGTATCACCTCTGTGTGTCTTCCTGCACAGCGGTGTCACTGGGGAATCACAGGTAGCATGCTGCAGCTGTTACCCACCTGCTGCACTGTCTCTTGCCACATCCCTGCAGCTTTTTAGGCAAGTGATGAGATGGAGACAGTGCTGATAGGTGGCTCCCCTTCCCATCTGCTCTGCCTGGGCTCCTGTCCCTGCTGCTCGGCTTCTGGTGTGCCTGCTCCTGACCTGCTGGTTTGGAGAGCCCAGGTGTCGCTGCTGGGAACTGGAGCCTGAGCTTGGCAGAGGGTTTGCTTTTCTGTGCTTGGCCAAGCAGAGCTCCAGCTTAACAGCTTCTCTTGAAATAGAGCAAAAGCAAGTGCCAGCGGGTCAGCAGGAGGGTGACTGACAGGGAGCTTCAGTGAGACCACAGAAACAGACTTCTTGGGGTTTGTTAAACTGTTTATTAAAAAACCCCAGCCAACCCACCCACCCTTACCTCTCAGGATGCTCAGTGGGCAGTGGTTGCAGTTGGTGTCAAGTTTTTGTCTTCAAACTCCCAGTTTGCAGTTGCAATCAGAAGTCTGAATGCAATTAAATCACTTCTAAGTAAATGCTGCAGCTATCATGGAGGTGAATATTCATGTTCTAGTGCCTATCTTATGTCCAGTAACTTCTCTTTGCACCCCTCCTCCCTGTGCTCCTTTGGTTAATTAAGAGCAGAGGCCTCCTGAGCAGTAAGCCTTGTCCCCCTTCACTTTGCAGGCGATATTTGAGGTGATCTCTTCTGAGCATTCCTACCTGCTGAGCCTGGAGATTCTGATCCGGATGTTTAAGGATTCCAGGGAGCTGAGCCTCACCATGACCAAAACAGAGAGCCACCACCTCTTCTCCAATATCACAGATGTTTATGAAGCAAGCAAGAAGTAAGTGGAGCAGTGCATTTCCACATCTTAAAAAAATCTAGGTGTTTTTATAACCAGAAATCTGAATTTTAAATGGAGTTACATTGAAATGATTTGCTTTTTTATTTATTTCTTATACCTGAGGGTTTGTTACTGGTTGTCAAAATGCCTTTCAAGCAATTGTCAATGAAATCTAGTAGACAAAAGTGTCTTTGGTATTGCCACTGAATGCAGGAACAGCCACAAGCTAGCAAATTCAGCAAAAATTGAGGCCTGAGGGTTCCAGGCTGAGAGGTCAAATGTTGCAGGTGTTAATGTGCAGAGTGTTAATTTATTGAGGATTTTAAAAAAAAAAACCTAGAGTGGGATTTGATTCTCTGCTCTTTGAGAGCACCAAAGCCTGTGTGCTCTGCAGTGCTAAGGAATCGTTTCCTGTCCCAGACAGAGCTGGGGTTTGCCTTGCCTGGTGGATTTGGTTTGCAGGAGGAGTGAGCCCCTGTTTGCCTGGGTTTTGTGTCCCTTGTGCACCTCACCAGGGGATCCTTGAAGGGCAGAGCCTGGGTAGTGCTGTCGGTGGTACACTGAGGTGTTTGCAGGCTCAGGCTGTGCCTTACCCACACCCAGGTTGAACAGTTCTTACTGGTACAGCCAGACCACAAATGAGAGCTTACAGTGGGGCTGAACAGGAGATGTCCTGTTGTTGTTTTCATACCCCTTTGACCATAAAAGCAAGTTTCTTGCTGGAGTCTCAGCTTCTGATTTCTGGGTGGTAACTGTTTCTCCCAAAGCTTTCATGCTGGTTTTAAGGGGGAAAATACAAACAGTGGTGGGTGTGCATGTGAGTTGGGCAGGCTCACCTTGCCACCGACTTTGAACTCCTGTTTAATGGGATGGACATGGTATTAGAGTCTCTGAAAGTTGGTAGGAAAGGCAAGAACAGCCTGTTTTAGGAGCAGTAAGCAGCCTTCAGATCTGAACAGTCCCTAAGCTACGTGTTGGTCTGCTGAGCATTCATTCCTACTCTTTGCAGCCTGTCAAATTACCCTTAGTCTGCCCTTACTGAGCTGTTAGAAGTTGAGCAAGTTTCATACTTGCCCTTAAGAACTGACTCTCACCAGGTTCTTCATCAGCTGAATCACTGTTTGCTCTCTGCTGAGTGCTCAGGGTGCAGCACCAGCATCTTCTGTGCAGTGTCGCCTTTTACCACTGCTGAGCAGTGCTGAGCACCTGGCACAGGCACCTCAGCTCTCTGGAAAGGGAGGTCAGCTGGGCTGGCCTTTCTCCTGTGAGTTCCTTCAGTGCTGAGTCACTAAGCAGGGAATCAGACACCCTGCACCCAGTGCCTGATGAGAGGCAGTGCTGGCAGCTCTTACACCAGTGCTGAAGGACCTGGTGCAGGGTGGCTGGTGATGGGTGCTGGCATGAGGACACCCCCAGGGTACCTGGGGGCTATGGGTGCTTCAAACTCGATTTCAGGGAGTTGTTTACTGAGGCTGTGCTTTGCAGGGGCTTGCTGGTTACCCTGGCCTGGGTTATAGTGCTCTGTGTAGCTAAAGAGTGTCTGTGCCTTGCAGCTCCTTTCCAGCTTGACCTTGGGCACTGTGGCTGAAGGGTGCATGTGGGTGAGGTAAGATACAGACTGCTCTTAACCACAGCCCTGTGCAACCTGAAATGTATCTACTTATGGAACAGGAAAACACCAGCCTTCTTTCAGAGTGGGGTTACCAGTTGGATAGGGAATCTGTGGGGCTGGGGATCTCTCTGGAGTCAGCACTTCCCACCTTTTCAGCTTCTTTTTACTTTCCTTTCTTCTTTTGGTGCCTTTGTTTCCTTCTTGCAGAAGCTGTGAAGTCCTGAGCTCTTTAGCATTAAACCTGTGTTTACCTCTGGGGTATTTCTCAAGTGTGATGTTCCCAGTCATGAAGATGTCCTTCTGTGGCTTCTGTTTCTCTGCAGCCCCAGGGAGTCTGTGGGATTCTGCATCTCTTGGGCAGCAGTGTGACCTGATGGCTTCTGAGGTTCATGCAGTAACAAGGTTTTGTTTCATGTGGCATTGATGTGAGAGTCTACTGTGTTGTCAAGCACACACCAGGTTCAGGAGGTGTGTGACAGGGGGACTGAGAGGACACACCTTCCTTTCTCTGCCCCTTGTTCCCTTTTGTTTTCCCTCTCCCTTGTGGTTGAGGTCTCCTGGCTGTGCCTGGGACTGAGAGCTGTGCCACCACATTGTTGTCAGAGTGCTGCTTGCCAAAGCCCTCCTGGCCAAGGAATTGTACCAGGAGCCCCTTTCTGGCTAGACAGATGTCAGTGTCACAGAACCATCCTGTGTGAGAGGGCAATTGCTTAACAGGAGCCATGAAGGGCTGGAGCACCTCCCTGACAAAGAGAGGCTGGGCTGGTTCAGCCTGGAGAAGAGAAGGCTGTGGGGGGACCTCACTGCAGCCTGCCAGTCCCTGAAGGGAGCAGAGACACAGGAGGGGAATCAGCTTGTTAAAGGGCAGAGACTGGCAGGACAAGGGGGCTGGAGTGAAGCTGGAGGAGGGAAGGGTTAGAGGAGAGATTGGGGGGAAGTTCTTTGCAGAGAGAGTGGTGAGGGGCTGGAACAGGCTGCCCAGAGAGGGGGTGGGTGCCCCATCCCTGGAAGTGTTCCAGGCCAGGTTGGATGGGGCCCTGGGCAACCTTGTGTAGCTCCAGGCCTGGAGGTTGGTGGCCCTGCCTGTGGCAGGGGGGTTGGGGCTCTGTGACCCTTGGGGTCCCTTCCAACCCAGACCATTCTACTATTCTATGATTGTGTGAAACCAAAGGTGTAATTAGCCTGCAGGCTTGGCCTCTCCTTGGATCCTTTCTGGAAGGCACAGCTGGCTGTGCTAGTATCATGGTGTGAATAGGTGTGTGTCCAGCTCTTGCCCACGTTCAGCATGCCTTCCAAATCACTGTGTGCTCTCTGACACTTCTCACTGCAAGTATCTACAGCAGAGATGGGGGCAGGGAGAGCAGTAGTTTTAGGGGAATTCTTACACCCTTTTGGTTCAGAGGCTTCAAAGGAAGTGGGACCAAAAATAAATAAAAAAGGAAAAGTACCACACTGGCCCAAACTGCTCATCTTACCCTCTCTTGTCTGGAGAGTCTAATGGTCCAAGGGCTTGGGGGTTATAACTTGGAGGAAAAGCAGAATTTGTTAAGTTCTTTATGAGAACTTGGAGGGAAACATACTTTGTTTGCAGAGTTATGCAATGCTGTTAAACTGTAACAAACCTCTGTTCTCCCTATCTGCAACCTCATTTGTGTAAACAGTGAAAGTGATTTTGAAACAGAAGCCTCTTTCTTGCTGTCTCCAAGCTGCCAGCTTCCCATTTTTGGGTGTTTCAAGGTAGCAAGGTCCATCCTTTTGTTGTAAACTGCAATAACATTCAGCATCTGCCCCATCTGGCTGTGTTTTCAAGCAGTCTCTCCTTCCCTCAACGGTGTGAAGTGTGTGTGTGTGAGTAGTTACCAGTTGCTCAGACAAAAGTCTGGCTGGTAAAGAATATGAACTGATAAAAATACTATTTTTTTTTGGGTCAAAATTGCTTGAAGGTTCTGTCAGTGACCTTTGACTTGGAACATGTGGAATGGCAGCTCTCCAGAAGCACCCAGATAGGTTTCCAAGGCGTGACAGGGCTGCTCCTGGGGAACAGAGCTGCCTTTGTCCCAAGCAGAATGCAGACAGCCAGGAGCTCCCTGCTTTTGGGAGCTCCCTGGGAATTCTGTGGCAGGGGAGAGTGATTTGTGCTGCAGGCAGTGTGTTTGCTTATGGAAATGCCCTGGGGGGGGGTGGCCTCAGAGAGCTTGAGGCTTTGTTGTGTGTGTGCCTGTGTGTGTAATACAGAGCTGAGGGGCAGAGCAGTGTCACACACAACAGCCAGAGCCCCTGAGACCTGCTCTGTTGAGGTGTGAGCTCAGGGTGATGCCACAGCCTGGGAATACTGTACAGTCAGTCTTAATAGTGGGAGAAGTGGGAGAGCTGTCATCAGGAAAGGACCTGGGGTGTTGGGTGACTGCAGGCTGAATGTGAGCCAGCAGTGTGCCCAGGAAGGCCAAGGGCATCCTGGCTGCTGTCAGAAATAGTGTGGGCAGCAGGTCTGGGGAGGTGATTGTGCCCTGTGCTGGGCACTGGTGAGGCTGCACCTCCAGTGCTGGGTCTAGTTCTGGGCTCCTCACCATCAGAAGGACATTGGTGGCCCTGCCTGTGGCAGGGGGTTGGAGCTCTATGATCCTTGGGGTCCCTTCCAACCCAGACCATTCTATGATTCTATGTTAGTGCAGGAGATACAGTCCCAGTGCTCATGCAGACCTGTGTGTATTGACTTGTTGGGCAAGGTGTTATTAACACCATGACTTGAGGAGAACACAGGGTTCTGTTGCTCCATTCCTTTGGAAGATTGCCACCCCCCAAACCTAAAATCTGCATATAACAAAAACAAGTAAAGCCCAAACCTTGAATGCTGTGAGTCACCCACTTGTTCTGGCTGGGGTCTCTTGTTGGCCAGGAGGTTCCAGGGGTTCCAGAGCACTGAGTCCAGAATACCCTTTTTAATTCTCTCCCCTTTAAACACGAGGTGCCCACTCAGCACACTGATGGGTTTGCATCATCCTGATGGCTTGGGCAGTCTCTTCTCCTCATGTTTCCTCAGGTTGCTTCCTTCATGGTCTGTTTTGACACCATCACTGAACTCTTTGCCTTTAGTATCTGGGGTTTATTTTTTTAGAGAGTTCTTGTGGCAGCTGGAAAAGCTCTTTGGGATGCCCTGCACTGTTCCTGTGTAAGCATCCAGCAGGGCTGGTGAGCAGTTCCTGAAAAAATATTAGCAGTTGGTTCTTGCATTCCTGACCCACTGATTGGTCCTTTATAATTAAGTTCCTTATTGGAGCCCAGATTAGATACACAGGCACAGCAAATCTGGACAGCCATACTCCCCTCAGCTTTCTGGGGTGAACAGAACTTACCAGAAGGAATGCTTTTGGTGGGGTTTTTCTTTTTAAACAAGCTTAGAATTTTCTACATGTGCATGCTCTGTCTGATGCTTGATTCAGTAAATACCAATTACCTGTACAAAAAATGCCCTTGGAGAAGAAGCCTGGTTCTTCAGAACACAGAAATGATCCTTTAGCTTCAGGTTACTGAACTGTATTTCAGAGAACACCCCCATGTGCCCCCCATCCTGGTCAGGGTGTATTTTCACACCATGTGAACAGGCTAATGCCAGCAGCTGGGAGGTGTAGAAGGAGGCAATAGGAAGATACCTGGGCAGTGGCTCTGCCATGGTGACAGCTCTCTGTGAGTCCACATATCCCACTGCTGCTCCTTGGGAACCCAGACCTTGATCCCAGAGCTGGTGTCCCTGGTGTCACCCACAGTCACAGTGGTGCCTGAAGCAGGGAAGTGTGGTGTTGGCTGATGCCTTTGGAGAGGTTTCTCAGCCCAGGGTGGTTACTGGTGACAGTGAGCTGGGCAGAGCTGCCAGTGGAGCTGGCTTTGACTCTTCAGACTGTTCCTGAGAACAGTCAGTGCTCACAAGTGGACTGGTTTTATGGTGCTCTTTCTCCAGTGCTGAATCTGTGACTGATAACTATTAGTTGCATGAAATTTGTGCTTCCCCTGCAAACCTTCTGCACCCCAGGGGCCATTCACGGGGTCACTCACCTGCTGACCCTGTACCCAGGTGTGTTACTGCCTCTCTAGCATCCAGTCCCCATGGTGTTTCACCTGGTAGGCCTTGAAAGGCTTGTCAGGCTTTGCACAGCTGCAGTGTAATCCCTTTAAAATGGTATTAGCTGGTGCAGTCTTTTAAGGACCCTTTCAGGTCAGGTTAATGATAGTGTTTATCTCTTTCCCTAATTAAGGTGGATCCCAGGTAGCTGGGTTTTGTTTTTTAAAGAATTAAATCAAGGCAAGAGACTTGCCTGTGTTTCCCAGCTCCCTGGAGCTGCCCCCTGGTGCTGTGCTCAGAGCAGGCCCTTGCTGGCTCTGTCCCTGGGAGGCTGCATGATGCAGCCTGTGCAGTGTCTGTTTGGGTTTGGGGTTATCTGGCAGTGGAGACGTACCCAGCATACATCAGCTCTTCTTACCACCTAGTCAAAACCCCAGTGAGCAGTGCTGGCTGAGCTCAGCAGGAAGAGCTGAAGGCCCTCTGCAGTGCTGCCTGGAGGTCAGAGGGACCCCATCCTTTTGAGGAGATAACTCAGGAGTTCTCTGGAGTGAATCAGGGTGTTTCAGGGCATTCTCTTTTCTTCCCCCCTGACTTCCCTGAAGGAACACGACTGCAATGTCCTCAAGCAGTGGCATGCCAGGGGAGGAGGGGATTGAAGAGCCATCCTGCTCAGCCCCCACTCCTGCTTTAGACCTCTGTGGTGGGGGTGGCTTCACCTGGAAAGACACAGACAGCACCTCTAGCTGCTCATCTGTGTGGGTGTTCCTCCCTGGGCTCCTCTGACGCCTGGGCAGCCTCTCCCATGGCATGCTGCCCAGGGAGTGAGGGTTGCTGTGTGTGTCCTGGGAGGAGGGTTGGGGGAGACGTGCCAGGGCAGCAGCTGCTGTGGCACCTCAGCTGTGGGGCTGTAGCTGGGGGCTTTGGTTGGCTTCTCATCCTGGGTGCTGAAGCTTGTGGATATGAACAGTGTTTGTGGGGTGAGAGGTGACTCAGTGTCTGTCTCAAATTTATGAAAACTCTCTTCTTGAACAGCAGCCATGAGAATCTCACTTTGTTTCACCCCTCTAGAGGATTCCAGCAATACTTCCTTGCCTATGCACGCTCGTGCTCAGAACTCCATCCACAGGCTGTCTTCTCAGTATTCTTTGTGTGCTTATTGCTGCCAAAACTATTTTCACACATCAAGTGTCTTTGTGGCCCTTTCTGGAAGTTTTATGACTCTGAAGCTCTGTACTGTCAGTTTGTCTTCCTGCAGAGATGCAGCACAGATGGTATGTAGCAAAGTGTCCCAGATTCCTGGGAGAAGAGACTCACTGTCAGGTCCCCCTGGAACTTTTCCTCCTGTAATTAGATTACTTCTCACAACTCTGCTGCCAGGCCTTGGTCTGGGACTTTGTGTCCAGATTTTCCATTACTTTTATCACTCAGTGCTTTTGGAGATGCCTTCCTCTAGCTGAGGTCCTCAGCCTGAGCACTGACATTTCTCCACCCAGTTGTCTTCTAATGACTGTTTTTAGTGTAACCATACAGCTGCTTTCCTCAAAAGAAAAAACCCCACCACCCAAACCCCAGATCTGCCCTCACCAGAGACTTACACTGGCTCATGTTATCCAGCAACATACAGTTTTGGCATCAAGTAGAAATAACTCATTTGGAGATGAAGTATTGTTTGAAAGGAGGATTGAAACCATATTCTAGAGAGATGGCTTTGAAGTTGTGAGTTTAGCCAAGTCACAACAGCCCTCTCCACCACAGCAGGCTGTTGTAGGGCCAGCAGAGTAGAGGTTGGTTGTTTGTATCCCCCAGTTTTTGCACAGGGATGTAGAAGGTTTGGTTTTGGTGCCAGTGGTGGCTGGAGGTTCCCCTTTCCCCATTACTCAGTTCAGCCCACTCTCAGCCAGAGGAGATGGAGCTGGAAAAAGCCCACAAAGCAAACCTGGTTTGAGGTGTCTTTCTCTCCCCTCCCTCCCATCCCCATCCCCACAGTTCCCAGGCCTCCTTGGGTGTCAGCACACGAGCAGTTGTGTGTTGTACTGGGGTGGCATGGCAGGAGAAGGAACAGGGATGTTGGCTGAGTGCTGTGGCAGCTGGCATCGCCAGAACTGGGCACAGAGCTGCCATCTGCCATAGCACTCATGGGTGCTGAGACCCATCCCTCTGTTATGTGAACATATCTTCAGTGGAAAAACAAACAAACCCTGCAGCAGCAGCCACAGCTGAGCTGTTGGAGCCTCTGGCTCTCCTTCTGAGGCCTAGCCTCTGCAGAGGGAGCTGGTTTTGTGGACATTGGGGTAAGGACAGCAGAACAAAAGCACTGAATGGTTCCAGGCCTTCCAGCTGTAACCAAAACCTCTGTATCCAGCGGGTGCTTGTGCCTCCTCTCCTGCAGAGCATCACTGTCACAGTGATGCTTGGTGCCCAGGCTGGCCTCTCAAGCTGCTGTGCTTCCCTGTTGGGTCTTGCCAGGTTTGTTCCAGTAGCAGCTTGTGAATCTTTCTCCAGTTGTCAGATTGACTGTTGCTGCAGGAAGCAGAAAGGAGGAAAACTGTATTTATCTGTGTATTTCTCTGGTAGCAAAGTGGGTGGATGTTCAGCAGCTACTCAAACTTGAGTCTCTGTGTTCCTCATACAGAGACTGATAAGGATGGAGCAGCAGCCTTGCTTAGCCCAGACTGAGCGATAAGCCTTCCAGAGGCCGGTCTGGTTTCGGAGCAGTGCCATTGCCCTCCCTGCATAGAAGCCTCTGGAGCTTTGAAAAGGCACCAAGCTGTTAGTAAGTCTAGAAATATCTGTGTTTAGCAGGGCTGTCACAGTGGGAGGATGTATGTGTGTTCCCTTGGCTCCTCTCCTGTATCCCTGGGTCAATGTGCTTTGCTGCAGGGAGGGTTTTAAAGCTGTACAGTCTCATATAGAGCCTCAACTTCATGAGATGAAAGCTGTCTCTGCAGGTAGATGTGTTACTCCACGTTGCTCCTCTGGGCAGCTGTGAGGTTGGTGTGTGCAGTGCTCATAGCTGGAAGCCTGGCCTGCCACAGCGTGGGGTTCGCTGTCACAGAATCCCAGCCTGGGCTGGGTTGGAAGGGACCCCAAGGATCACAGAGCTCCAACCCCCTGCCACAGGCAGGGCCACCAACCTCCAGGCCTGGAGCTATACAGGGTTGCCCAGGGCCCCATCCAACCTGGCCCTGAACACCCCCAGGGATGGGGCACCCACCCCCTCTCTGGGCAGCCTGGGGGTGGCCGTACTGACACGAGGATCATGGACACAAGGTGTTTATTTGTACCTGCTCCTGGAAAGGCAGCTTCATGTGCAGCAGCATGAAAACCTCCAGCTTTCTCCCTGCCTTTAATCCTGTGGGAGCGTTTGCTGCCCCACGTAACTTCTCCCAGAGCAGCTGTGGTGCATGAAGGAGTCCAGCAGCACTCGAACTGTGCCGTGCCATCCCTACAGCACCTTGGCTTTCCCCTGGCCATGGCTGCTCTGCCCTGTGAACCATGCTGTGCTGTGTGCCACCATCACGTGGTGAGTGTGCCCTTGCACTTTGGACTTGCTTTCCTTTGGGTGTGCACACCAGGCAGGTGCCAGTCGGGCCTGTGGTGGGGACAGGGAGCCCGGGAGTGCATGCGCCGTCCCTCCAGCACGGGGCTGCCGGGTGTGTGCCATGGCAGTGCCCCTGGGGCTCTGGAGGGGGGGTGGCAGGGCTCTGTGAGGGCTCAGGCTTTCCCTGGAGAGTGTGCCAGGCTTGCTGCAGGGCACCATTATTTCTTGACTGGTGGGGCATCCCCTGGCTGAGCCGCTTCCCTCCCGCAGTGGTTTTGTGTGGTTCAGACCCTTGCATGAGCAGGAATGCCCTCCCAGGGACCAGCATGGACAGTCTCTGCACCCAGTGACACGGTGGGTGTTTGCTGCTGCTGCCCTGGCTGTTGGGAGTGAGGGACTGCAGGTGACCAGCCAGGTTTGTACAGCCTGCCACAGCTGTCCTCGGTTCTCCAAGGCCTTTGCTTGCTTGCTTGGCCCTTGTAGCAAGGGTGTTACATGGGAACAGCCTCATCCCTGTTGCTAGAAACTTCTCTGAGTGGTTTATACATGCCTTGTGACAGATCATTTTGTTCTGTGACAGAGGAGCGTGTGGGTGACTTCTCAGGCTTGGGAGACAGGCAGAAGCACTCTGCCTTGTCTCTGCAGCAGGGAAAGCATTGCCTTGCTCAGCATGGGAAAGGCTTCTTCAAAATGAAGGTTCCTGTTGGGATGTCTTCATCATTCACAGAGAGGGTTTATGTTTCCAGTGCCACAGAGTGTCCCTGTGGGCTCGTGTCTCAGTGGGTGTGAATGGGTTGGATCAAGATGTGTTTTCCTGAGACACAGGAGCTGGATGCTCTGAGCACTCCGATGCCATCTCAGGAATCTCTCTGCAGCAGTGTCCTGACAGGATTGCCACAGCCTTTGTGTTGTGCTGGGTTCCTGCCAGCACACTGTAGATAGCTGGGAAGGCAAGTGCCTTGCCTCCAGCGCAGCTCCTCGCGGGTCGGCGTGCTCAGCGCTGCTCCTCTTCATTGCAGGGTGAAGGAGCAGGCTGTCCAGGTATTTCTTCCTTTCTGTCTTGTTTGGCTTTGTGGATATTGCCTAATAAAAGTGTTTTTATGGGCTGTTAGCTTTGCAGTGTTTGGTGTTATAAATCTCCCTGTGTGCATGCACTGTTTCCCAGGATTTACCTTGTGGTAACTCCTGTAACAAGGTGATTCATCCAACACCTATGGCCACACTCTTCCAGCCTGTCTGTTGCTAAAAGCTCTGAATCAGCATTTTAAAAAACCAAACCCTGTGAAAATAAGGCTGTATTTTTTTTTCCCCATTTTCCCTATTTAATTCCTTCCCCTGAAGATTCAGCTGTGGAGGGGCTCATCAGCAGTAACGTCACTGTGAGGCAAAGTCTGCATCATAACCTTCTTCATGCCAGGCATACAGGTCACTGCAGCTTCAAAAGCATCAAGCAGGGATAATGAACTGGAAACCTGTGATGTGCAAGCCAGGCAGCAGTCCACTCCCAGTATGAGATGGCTTTGATGGTGACAGAGTGACGTTTGTGGTGATGGTGGCAGAGAGGAGCATGCTCCAGAGTGGTGGGCACTGGGGGGTTACATCAGGGGTTAGGAGGTTGGACCAGGCTGTTACTGAGCTGCCTGAAGACATGGGAAGACCCTTGTCAGGAGCCACTGAATCTGTGAGGAGGAGACTCTTGCCATGAAGATGGGGTGTGCTGCAGCACTGGTGAGGTCACTGTGCTTCTGGCTCTTGTGCCATAAAGACAAGGGGTAGGAAGTGACCAAACCCTGTCTTTCTAAAGGCAGCAGCTCCCTCTGGGTGAGGGGGAGGGATTGGACATTTCAACAGCGTAAGGGCAAGATGAGGGCAATCAAATGCTGTTTGACTTCCACTTAATTGGATCTAACTTAGACCAGGAAAGTTCTGGATTTAACAGAAGCAAATGCTTTAAATGAATCCTGGTATTAAGCACCAAAGCCAGGCACACAGAGCTGTGAGTCTGTAGTTGGTTAAACTAAATGTAATCACTTTGTCACTCAGCACTGATTTCTGACAGATTCTGTCATAAAAATTTTAAATGAAGGGGGTTTTCTGCTGTGTCTGGTCCTCTGACTGCATACAGCAGTTAGCAGATGGGCCACAGTAAAGGATAGGCTTTGACTCAGATTTGGATGTGGGATTTCCACAGGGTGTGTGCTGGGGGTGGGACTTGGGTGAGGTGCTGCTTCTCTGCCCCTCTCTCTTCTGTCTCTTTTTCATTAAATATTGTACTGTCCAGGATCTCTGCTGCTCCTTACTGTGACTGCAGTGCCATGGGTGAAGCACCAGGTAGAATCTGAAAGTGGAAGCTGTAGCCCAGCATGGTCTAACACCCTGTCAGTGTGCTACAACATCCAGTGGGAAGAAACTTCCCAGTTTCCTGAGCAAAGTGCATTGGCAGGGCTGAGAAGTTCTCCCAGCTGTAAACATGTCTGAGCAGAGCAGAAACAAATTCCAGTTGTCTGCAGCTCGTGGTGGTCAGCAGTTGAAATCTGGTGTGGTTCATGAGAAACTGTAGACTCTGTGCCTTGGAGGCTCCTCTTCTTTTTCTCCATTTTTCCCCCCTTCTTGGACCTCAGTGGAACTTCAGGCAGCTGTGAACTTCAGTGCTTGTCCAGGCATTGCACAGGGTTTCATTGCAGCTTCATGGGCTTGGCCAGTTTGTGCTGTTCTTGGTACTAAAAGCCCTGTCAGCCAACAGCTTGTGCTTTGGAATGGGAAGGACAGAGGGCAGAAGGAAACAGAGCACCCTACCTTCCAGGCAGAAAAATAAAGCAGTTAGTTATTATTTAAAGTACTGAGGAAAATCCTGCTGCACCACTTAAAGGGGAAGAGTGAGGAGAGCCCTGTGTGCTGCAGCACAGTCTGATCCCTGGCTGAGGGCAGTGTCCTGTTCTTCCTTAAGTGACAGTGCTGGTAAGCATCACTCAGTGCAGCCTGCAGTTACTGGGACAGAATGGGAAATGACCAAAGGGAACAAAAAACCCAAACCAAACCCCCCCACTTGATTCCTGTGACCATTGATGGGGGAGAATGTGAAACCAGGATTCAGGCAGCTGCTTCTCAGCCCACCTGAAAACATGGCAGACTTTACTTGCCCCATGGTGTCAGACACCTGCACAGAACAGTTCTGCTCATCCTGTTCTCCTCTGCTGCATGTCTGAGGTCAGTTTGTAAAGCAGGCTGTGGGCAAGGCTGGTGGCACGCTGGAAGAAGGGACCTGCTGGAAGAAGGGACCTGCTGGAGGTGACAGAAACTGAAGAGCCAGTGTTAGTGATGAGGACATGTAATAAAAGGCCAGAGTAAAATGTTTCAAAATACTTCAGGCTGATGTTGAATCATGTGTTCCAAGTATTTCCTTAATTTTTCTCTGCTCTGTGGGACTGTTCTGTTTGCTGGGTTGCTCTAGAGAGTTGAGGATTCTTCTAGGGAGTCACCCTGTACAAGGGCTGTGTGCAAGGCTGGTAGTGCAGAGGTCTCCCAGCAGCCTCTGGATTTTTAAGGGTTGCAGTAACAGGGAGCTGTAGTGACCCATGACAGGTGTAGTGCTGGGCTGTGTGAGCCCTTACACTCCAGGCAGCACGGTGTTTCTGATGAGCGCTGTGGAAACCAAGGGGGTTGGTGTCTGGTGAAGCTCTCTGAGGCCAGAGGGAATTTGATGTGGAACAGGGGCTGAACAAACATGCTGAGGGGGAAAAATCAGCCCAGTATTTTGGATTCTGTTCCCATTTTCCCTGTTTCCAATCTGTGCTTGGTTTCAGGGGTGGGTGGATGTCCCAGAGCCCCTTGCCCAGCTCAGCCAGCTTGGTAGGGTTTTGGCTACTAGCTTGGCAGTTCACACATAACTGTATTTCATGAAACATCTCTGGGGTTGTAGTTCCTTTATTACAAGAGGAAATGTGTTGAATGTTGTGTTTGAAGTTTCGTTTCTTTCTCAGCCCTGTTTCTGGAAATTCTGGTCCAACCTGCTCAGTGCTGCTGTTTGGGTTTTGGCAGCTGGGGCATGGGAAGTAACCCTGCCAGCACTGCTCACACTGAGCCCTGCCAGCTCACACTGAGCCCTGCCAGCCCACACCACCACCCTGCACCTTCCCCTCCCTGTTCTGCCAGAGCAGTGAGGAGCTCCCCCTTCCACCAGCCTTTCAGGTTAGGAAGGTTACAGGTCGTGTCAGGTGAAGAGCTGTGAGATACAATCTGCTATATTTTTTTATGGTGTAAAAATGAGTCATTTCTTTTGTTTTTCCACAGGTTCTTCAAAGAACTTGAAGCAAGACACCAGAACAACATCTTCATCGATGACATCAGTGACATAGTGGCAAAGCACACCTCTTCCACCTTTGACCCCTATGTGAAGTACTGCACTAACGAGGTCTACCAGCAGCGAACGCTGCAGAAGCTCCTGTAAGAACTGTTTTTACAGTCCAGTCACAGAATCACCTGCTCTGCTGTAGCACTGAGTGGCAGGCTGTGGTATTTGGTGCAAAACCCATGGCTTCCAGCTAGGCAAGTGCTCACATGCTCAGCTTCCTGTAATGTGCGAGTTCCTTTGAAGGAATTGAGAGCAAAAGCATGCCTGGCTGTGTCACCCAGCCCTGGCTGTGGCCACGTGTTCCCTGCCTGCTGATGAGCACAGTTTAATCAGTGTCAGAGATGCTTTGCCTGTATGTTCAGAGGAGTCTGTGTGCACTCGGGCCTGGGTATGGGAGAGCTTGTCAGTACTGGCCTTGTGGATCTCCTGAGGCCCCAGCTGGAGTCCTGTGTCCAGAGCTGGGGCCCCAGCACAAGAAAGATGTGGGGCTGTTGGAGAGGGGTCAGAGGAGCCACGAGGATGATTAGAGGGCTGGAGCAGCTGCCCTACAAAGAGAGGCTGAGGGAGCTGGGCTGGGTCAGCCTGGAGAAGAGAAGGCTGTGGGGGGACCTCACTGCAGCCTGCCAGTCCCTGAAGGGAGCAGAGAAACAGGAGGGGAATCGGCTTGTCAAAGGGCAGAGACTGGCAGGACAAGGGGGATGGAGTGAAGCTGGAGGAGGGAAGGGGGAGAGGAGAGATTGGGGGGAAGTTCTTTGCAGAGAGAGTGGTGAGGGGCTGGAACAGGCTGCCCAGAGAGGGGGTGGGTGCCCCATCCCTGGGGGTGTTCAGGGCCAGGTTGGATGGAGCCCTGGGCAACCTTGTGTAGCTCCAGGCCTGGAGGTTGGTGGCCCTGCCTGTGGCAGGGGGTTGGAGCTCTGTGGTCCTTGGGCTCCCTTCCAACCCAGGACTGTCTACAATTCCAAGGGAAGCAAGCTACAGGCTTAGTTGATAGGACTTCAGACCACACTTTCCAATTAGTAAAAATCATGATTTATTTAAAACCTCACTGCTTTCTCAGTCCCTTGGGCCGATGTGCCCTGTGATTCTCTCCCACCAGAGCCACGAACCCGGCGTTCAGGGAGGCGCTGTCGCGGATCGAGTCCCACGAAGGCTGCCGGAACTTGCCCATGATCTCCTTCCTCATCCTCCCCATGCAGAGGGTCACTCGCCTGCCCCTGCTGATGGATGTGAGCACACATTGCTGGTTCTGCTTTCCCTGATGCATGTTCTTGTCCTGTTAGCATTATTTCATGCTCCCTTCCTAGCTCATCCCAGCCTCTTCCCGTCTCCTCTCCGGGCTGTGATGCTGCTCTGTTGATGACAAAGTGCTGCACAGTGTCCTCACTCACTGTGCCTGGTGCCTCTGCTCCTGACCTCCCATTCAAAAATGAAACATGTAGACATTCCAGGAGAAGGATTGGGCAGTAAGGGGTCACAATGATTCCAAGACCAAGGAGGACCATAGCACAGAAACTGTATGCAGTGTTAGGATTAAAATGAAGCCCTGCAGTTTGGAAAGCAAGGCTTCCTGTCCCAGGGAGCTGGTGAGGGTCCTTTTTGCAGTGAACACTTACTTTCAGGAGCAGGGTCGTTAGGACCCTCAGTGAAGGGGGTCATGGTGTAACCCTGAGGAATGAGCTCCGTTCCCAGGGGCACAGGAGCTGTTCAGGTGATGCCCTGGGTCTCCCACCAGTGTGTGACGTGGTGAGATGCTCCCTTCCTGTCACAGGGTGCCTCAGGATGTGTGATGAAGTGCCAGCAAGTATTTGTGAGATACCCCTCACACCATGATTCCTGGTATTCCAGGTGTGGTGTTAGATGTAAAGACAGGGGCTGGTCCCCAGGGGTGGTGTGCCTTAAAAACCAGGCTCAGACCCTACCATTAGTAGGCTCCAGAAACAGGACCAGTAACTGTTCTCCTGTAGACTTACAAATTATGCACTGATGAATTTGATTGATCATTTGGATAGTTACTTAGTTCATTGACAGACAGTGAGTTCTTTCTTCTCTGCAGTACATTTCTAGGTTAGAACACGGTCAGGTAATCCTTCAGTGTGTCCTTCCATGTGCCTTCTCCTGCTTTTCTTTTTCTCCCTCCTCCTTCCCCACTCTGGCTAGAAGAATCTACAGACCCAAACCAAGCATTTTATTTTCCACTGCTTCAGTTTTGTTTCTTTGTTTTTCTTGGAAATGGTTGTTAAGAACCTTACAGTGAGACTTCAGAGTAAACTCAGCTTTAAAAGTTTCAGTTCTAGAAATGCTGCTCCAGCTCCAGTCAGAGAAGAGGAAACACAGTTAAACCAAAGGCACTGTAAAGTATCTCACTATGGTTTTGTTTCCCAGTCAGAAAAGTGGTTTAACTGATGGGTCATTGAGTCAAAATGCCTGTTTCTGATAGAACTTTGTATTTGCCCCTAACTCATGAGCATAAGCTCTGTTGATAGATGTAACTGTCATGTGAAAGTCACAGATTGGCTTTTCTTCTCATTGCTTTCCAGTGCTTCCTCTGTTTGGATGCTGCAGCTTTTTAGTTTTAATGAAATAATACTGTTTGATATCTTCTTCCATGGTGTACATCCCAGTGTAGCCTTCAGAGACTTTCCTGTTACTCCTTTGGAAACACCTACCCTCCACAAAGATGCCAGGCAGCAAAATCTGGCAGTTCCCTTATTTAGTGGCAGCTGACTGCAGTGGGCAGCTCAGTGCCTGGAAAAGTGGAGTGTGGTGCTTGAGACAGGAAGAACCTGACTGTGTCTGGCTGTGATGAGATTTCACTGTGGTTTGCCACAAGGTAGAGGCAAGGCAGCATCTTTTCCTCTCCTGGAAGGATGTGGCTGCCTCTTCCACTGTGTTGCCATGGATGGAGCTTGGCTGAGAGGTGCAAAACATCACTTTGCTCCAGAAAGCTTCTGAGGGAGGTGTTCTTCAGGGACACAAAGCACTCTGAAGCAGTGATTTGGTGCTCCCTCATTTACCCCAGCCCACAGTTGTGTCTTCACCTCTTTGATTTCATTAGTATGTAGTAAAATCCTGTATGTGGTGCAGTCAGTGCTGCTTAGCCCTCTACAGTAACTGACATTTTATTTCAGACAATTTGTCAGAAAACTCCTAAGGATTCACCAAAATATGAGAGCTGCAAGCAAGCACTGAAAGAAGTGAGCAAGGTATGTTCCTGGAGGCATGACAGGGATGCAGAGTTCTTTCTGCTTTGACTTTCCCCCTCCCTGAGCTGCACAGCATGCTGGGTCAGTTTGCAGATTTGCTGAGAAGTGGCTGCTTGTGTTTGTGAGTCACTCAGGAGCTGATTTCCATGTTCATTACTCATTTTGTTCACCTGATTCGTGGTGCAGTTGGATAAATTTACCCTCTTTGCTGGCAGTCATTCCAGCAGATCCCCAGATGGAGGGCCACAAGCCAAACCACCCTTCTGACAGCAGAGACAAGAAAGCCTGAATCTCCTAAACAGAATGAAGCATTCTTTCTACTTCTATTTTAGGTTAACCAGAGCCCCTTCTGTCAGTTTTCTCCTCTGCTGCAGCCATGCTTTTGTGCCAAGAGTCAGTGGTGGAAGAGCAGCCAGTCCATTTCCATGTGCAGACTGTACAGTTCAGCAGCACACTCTCCCATCCTAAATTCCAGTTCCTTCCATTTGAACCTGAACAATGGGATTACCCATTTATCATTATTTTTTTCAGTTGGCTTGAAATTCCAGTCCCTCTGTGTTGGTATGTTTATATCCTGGGAAGAGACAGCTCTTTGAAACAGAATGTTGTGAGATGAGATTCTGCAGATCTAAGGAGGGGCTGTTTGCCTCCAAGATCTCAGAATTTTGGAGGCTCCAGCACATCACAGACTGGTGTGAGGTGTGAAGTACTGGCCATTGATATTGAAAAAGCAAACCAACCAGTTTTTTCTCTGTGTTGGGGCTGGGCATTACCATGGGCCTTTGACATTCCTGTCTGCCTTAAGGCTGGTTGGTTTGGGCCCATCATTAACCTGGGTCAGAGGGCTGTAACCCTCCTCAGTCAGGACTTGGGGCTGAACCTGTGGACTGCCTGGACTCTTCTGAAGAACAGCTCATCATCACAGTGTTGTAGGGTGATTCAGGCTGAGGGGGAGCTGGGGAAGGTCATCCAGTCCAGACCCAAAGCCTGGACCCAGGGCCACGTTCAGTCTGGTCTTGAAGACACTCTGTCTGTGGCCCAGTGTGAAAATGTCAGTTCCTTGGTGAGCTTTACACTTCCTCAGATGTGCAGTTCATAGGCAAACAAGTGTGGGGTGGGTTAAGGCTGTTCAGTGCCTGTCTCTCTTCTAGCTGGTCCGACTGTGCAACGAGGGTGCCCGGAAGATGGAAAGGACAGAAATGATGTACCTGATTAACTCCCAGCTGGAATATAAAATCAAGGTATGGTGGTGGGATTTCTGACCATAAACCACTGAGCATATGAAGAGTTCTGACTGCACGTTAAGCTGCCAGCAGAAACAAAGTAAATTAGTGTGAAGGAAGTTTGGATTCTGGGTGGCTGCAGCCCTGGAAACTCCACTGGGGACTCCTGGAACTCACCTAGTCAGGTTGAGGCTTTTCAGGGAAAGAGAGTATCAGGATACAGTATTGCAGAAGAACAAATTAGCATTAATGACTGAAGGATGAGGTATGCCCAGGCTCTGGGTTCACCTCTGTGGGTGGAAGCCTGTCCCTGTTGGAGTGGCTGTACCTGGCCATACCGGTTGTGGTACCGTGTTAGGCTGTTTTACCTAATTCCCAGCGAGGTGTGAGGTGGCCTTGTCACACATACCTCTGCCTCTTCCATCCTTGCATTTGTTTCCTTGAGGCTCATCAGCCTTGGAATTGCTTTTTTCTCTCCTCACAAACCATAAGCAGAACGTGGGGCATCACTGGGGATCCGTATGAGGGCTGCTGGGTTTCTCCTGGGAAGGGAGGCTGGGTCACCCAACAGCCACCACTGGGCTAACAGCTGAAGGCCTTGCAGAATCCAGAGCTTCTGGAGCAGGCTGTATGAAAGGAATGTTGTGGGGGAGGCACTGCACTGCCAGGCAGTTCTGTGTCCGGCACTGTATAAACAAGTTCTGATAAATTAATTCCCACATGAATCCACTCTCCTCTGTGAGCTGCAGCTCGTTCTGCAGTTCTGATTAGGTTCTAACTGCAGCTGAGGAGCAGATTGTGTGTTTCTTCAAACAGTGAATTAGTGTGTGTAATTGATCAGGGAGCAGCAGAACCTCAGAGGCACCTTCCTGTCCCAGTAATTCCTGTGCAGAAACCTTCTGTTAGGGCAGCACAAGAGCACAACTCTGGTCAAGTATTTTTATGTCAAGTTGAAGGGATGTGTTCCAGCAAAATCTTTTTAAAATACACATTGCATTAAGTATTCTTTGCTGTGAAGACAAAGCAAGTTGCTGCAGAGGTTTGCTGTTAGAGAGGCTGGCTGCTGCTCTTGGTGTGACGGTGTGTGAGGGGGGACGTGTGCCCAGGCAAGCACTTGTGGGCCAGGGAAGGGTCCCCTCTCTGGCTGGAAGAACCTAAAGAACCAAACCAAGCATTTTCTTTACCACTGTCTCTTCACAAGTGGCATCACTATGTTTGCTAACAGCAGTGGGTAATGGTCTGGAGTTTCTGGATAGTCTGGAGTAAGTTGGGATGGTTGGAGCCTGGCTGCCAGACCTGCACAAGTACCTGGGGGTGCTGAAGTGCTCACGAGGTGTAGCCAGCAGGTCACAGGAGGGGATCCTCCCCCTCTGCTCTGCCCTGCTCAGGCCCCACCTGGAGTGTTGTGTCCAGTGCTGGGCTCCCTGGGATCAAAGGGACAGGGATCTCCTGGAGAGAGTCCAGAGGAGCTACGGGGATGCTGAAGGGCCTGGAGCATCTCCCCTGTGAGGAAAGGCTGAGGGAGCTGGGGCTGTTCAGCCTGGAGAGAAGAGACTGAGAGGGGATCTGATCAATGGGGATCAATAGCTGAAGGGTGGGACCCAGGGGGACATGGGCAGCCTCTGCTCAGTGTCTGTGGGGACAGGACAAGGGGCGATGGCCTCAAGTTGGAGCACAGGGAGTTCCACCCCAACCTGGGGAAGAACTTTTCCCCAGTGAGGGTGAGGGAGCCCTGGGACAGGCTGCCCAGGGGGTGTGGAGTCTCCTTCTCTGGAGAGATTCCAGCCCCGTCTGGACACCGCCCTGTGTGCCCTGTCCTAGGGACCCTGCTTTGGCAGGGGGTTGGACCCCATGGGCTCTGGAGGCCCCTTCCAACCCCTACAATCTGTAAGTCTGTGAAGGGGTTGCACACTGTTGACCCTGATTTTGCAGACACCAGCCCTGAGTGATTGTGCCCTGTACGTGCTGTAACCAGCAGCTCTCACTGGCTTCATGGCACTCACAGCAACTTGCTGGAGTTTGTTCTGTCATCTTTATGCAAGTTTGGTTTTCCTGTGTGCATCTTAAATACAGCCACTTAGTGGTTCAGATCTGCTCTGTGGTGTGAGAGCTTGCCAGCTGGTGTACAAAACACTGCAGCTTTGGCCAAGTTTCAATACATTGTAAGTTCTGACAGCTGCTGTTCTATAGAAAGGAGATGGTATACATGATGCACCCAGGGCACTTAAGGAAAAATGAATGGGAAAGTAGAGAGCTGCCCCTGGAAGATAATCAATTAGGGAAATGTGATGAACTCCCTTGGAACACAGATTAGAGGAGTCTTTGGTTCATCCTCAAATAGAAGTTTTTAAGCACTCTTTGTCTGTAAAAGTCACTGTGGTGCTGTAATTCTGGTTTACAGCCATTATACATTGGGTGAACTATTTCTGTTCCTGCCCAAACTCATACAGTGCTCAGGGATTTGTGTTTGTTACTCTGATGGATGGCACAGCAGAGCGTTTCATGGGGTGTGAGAGGAGCTACTCAGATACTGTCTTCTCTGTACACACCTAATCTGCAGAGTTTGATTTTTAATTAAGAATCAGAAGGTTTTATTCTTAAATTTTTCCTCTTTAGCACCAGGGAGGTTGGGGGGGGGAGGGGGGGTTGTGTGTGCTGGTTTTCCCAGCCATGCTGTTGGGTTCCTGGAGCAAACTCCTTGGTGATGCCTGTGTTCAGGGGCACCCAGCCCAGAGTCTGGGACACCAGGCAGTCTGGGGCAAGGGGAAAACTTCAAGGCTTCTTTTAATTTCTAATAGTTTGAGGGCTGCTGCACTTTGCAGTGTTGAGCAGCCTTCACTTGCTGTTAGCACACTGCCTCCTGGAGGAAAGCTGGGGCAGGGTTGTGTGGCAGAAGGAGCATCCTTGGAGTGGTGGTTCTGTCATGTGCTGCCTCAGGGCCACACCAAGTCACACCTCAGGACTTGGAAACCAGGGTGGCTGCTGGGAACAGGAGGGAGTTTGGGGTTTGTTCTTCCAACAGCAAGATTCCAGGTAAAGCTCTGTGTTGAGGTCTTGGCATAACACTGTGGGGCAAGTATTGACAAGCTGGGACAGGGCAGCAAAGAGCAGCTGAAGTGATGTAGAAGGTAACCAGAGGCACCCTGTGCAGAGCGGGGCAGACAGCTGGCAGCTGAAGGAAGAAATGCTCCTGCAGACTTGGAAAGGTGCTTCAAGTGAGGACAAAAGCTTTTTCTTCATTAGACTAGACCAGTAATTAATTTGAACAGCACCAGAGCCAGTAGGGAAGTTGAAGCAGAAAGCAAGTTCCATTTCAAATAGAAGCAAAGCCTGGCTGAGCTTGCTCAGGGTGAGGACAGGTGTGTGTGCTCCATGAAGCTCAGCAGTGAGCACCCCCTTACTGGGGCAGGTCACAGGCACAGATACCAGCAAGTGGGGGCAAAGGGGTGCCCCTGGTGTTCCAGTGGAACCACATACCTGCTGCTGGAGTACCCGTATGGTATGGGCTGTGCAGGTCAGGCCTGGCTTGCAGAGTCGCCTGCTGAGCCTATCCTCTGGGGTAGCAGTGTGGGGAAGGTGCCAGACACCTCCAGATGCTCCATCCACCGTGTGGGCAATGCCCAGAGGTGCACAGGGACCAAACCCTGCCATGTTCAGTAGCCAGGTTAGGACCCAAGCAGGTCATTCCAGTGGTGGGGGTGAAGCCTGTGGAGGAGGTTGGTAGTTTGCTCAGAAGGTGCCTGGTGGCAGCTCAGTCAAGCAGGAGGAACCTGTCTGCTGTGCTGACAGAACGTTCCCACGTGGCAGCACTGCTTGGCCAGTGAGCTGATGGGCTGAGCAGTCCTGGTCAGTGGGACAGGTGCCAGCATGGCAAAGGACCTTTGTGTTCCTGGCACTGCAGGTCATGGTACAGCTTCAGAGATGATCTGTGCTCTGCATGACCGGGACGTGCAGTCACACCTCTCCATGTTCATGGCCCAGAGAAACAAAAGGTCCTTCTATGGTGTCTGTTTCTCCTGCAGTTGGGACTAGTTTGGGTTAATAAAGCCTGGCCTTCACATCAAGGTGTTCTTTGGCTTGCTTCAGCTGTTGCAGGTGTTGGTCCCGCTGGTCCTTCCAGAGAAAGGAGATCCTGCTCCACAGAACAGGAGTTAGATGTCAGTTAGACAAAGAGGAGCTGTAGTATCCTTAATTACCCATCTTAGATAAAGCTCAGACAGTGGACAGATAACTGTATGGCATTTCAAGAGCTCCTAGTGAGAAGAGCCAAGTCCTTGCAAAACTTCCTTCCTGCTGTTGAGGGAAAAAGAGAAGTGCTTTGCTATGGCACATACCTTGGAAGAGTGATCCTACATACCTTGTTCCCCTTAAGTTGGGAGGTGCAGGATTACACCAGCCCAGCTGACCTTTCCCAGAGCCTCTCTGGTCTGAGAGGGTGCCATGGTGCCCACACCTCCTACAGCCACCTGCCCAGTGATCTGACGTGCCTGTCCCCTTCAGCTGCAGCAGCAGATCACAAAGCAGTTGTGGCCCACTCCAGCAGCCACCTTTTCTACCAGAGATGTATGAATCTGCCTTCTGTAAGTGGGTACCTAAAGAGATGGCCTCTCAAAACTTCAGACACGGCCTCTAAGCCACTGGTTTGCTGCTGATGCCCTGAGCAAGCAGCAGTGTTTTGGCATGGAAGTGGTTGGCTAACTCAGACCCTGGGTGTCACACACTGCTGAGCACAGCGTTACAGAGCTGTGCTGGAACTTCAGTTTGCACACAGACAGAAACAGGATCTTACCCCATGTGGTTGGTAAGCCTCCTGGCATTCCTCCTGTGCTTGGGTATCCCATGGGAAGCAGGTCTGCCTGCTCTGAGCATCTCAGTAGTAGTGTTCAGCACTGCACTAGGACCAGCCTCATCCTGTCTGCTGTCTCCATCATCTGTTGCTGGCTGCTTTCATACCCTCAGAATGCTTCAGAGTGGGTTGCAGGGGGCATTTCTCTGTTAAAGGGCTTCTGAATTCTGTGGGTGGTGGGACCCAGCGCCAGAGAGAAGGCACAGCATTGCTGGAACTGGCCTTAGGGACCTGGTGCAGTGCCATGCACGGGCTTTCTGTGCTGGAGATGAGGAGCTGACAGGTGCCTTTCCAGCTGTTGAGACAGAAAAGCTGAAGGTGTGAGCTACCTGGAGGAAAATGCAGTGTCCATGTGTGCTTCAGGAATGATTGCTCACTCTGCAAAATCTTCCATACTCCTGGAAGAGAGTGTTTTTATTTATTTTTAATCTCCTCAGGAGATCTGTCACAGTCTGCTGCATCCCAAGGAAGGCAGATAGGCCTGTTCCTTTCTTATCTCAGATGCTTGAGTGACTTTCAGGTATTTGCAGGCTGTTGCTGGTGTGTGATAGGAGCCATGAGGTTCCCTTGAGCTGTGATAACATCTGTTGCATGCTCGTACCTGTGAGCTCTGAGCTTTGAGCTTATTCAAACATTTTTTTCCCCAATATATGATAGTCTACTCTCTGGTTTTTAAACCCTACTTTTGAAGAGTTAAGCTGTTCCTTTCCCTCCTTTTAGCCCTTTCCCCTGGTTTCTTCTTCACGCTGGCTGGTGAAGAGGGGTGAATTAACAGCCTACGTAGAAGACACTGGGCTGTTTTCCAAACGAACTTCCAAGCAGCAGGTGTACTTCTTCCTCTTCAATGACGTCCTCATTATCACCAAGAAGAAGAGGTAAGAGCTTCACCCCTGTGAAACTGCCTGTGTGTGCAACCCCTGGAATCCCAGGGAACAGCCGGGTCTCTGCTGGCTTTCAAGATCCCTGGCACCTTGTTCCTCACCCCAGGGCAATGAAAACTGAAGCCTTCTGGCTTTGGAGTGGCAAACTGGATTGCACCCACAGTGGTTTTACCTATTTTCTAGCCACTTGCTTGCTTGTTTGATAGAATGAAGGGGTTTCAAAGAGCAGTAAGTGAACCTGACACAGATGCAGCATAAACCAAGAGAATGTATGGACTAAACGTGTCTCAAGTCCAGTTAAAAACTTCTGCAGCCATTTATGTGCCTTAGTACCCCACGTCTGAGAGAGCAGAGCAATTACCTAGATGTTTGAGTTTCTAGTAGGCTGAGTTTCCAAATGACAAGCAACCATTTAACAGGGTATATTCTTGGCAAACTCAACTGGAATTCCGAATTGTCAAGCACATTAAAGTTAATCCTTGATGCCTGAGCACAGGCAGGAGTTTGGGAAGGATAAAGAAATGTTAATGTTCATTCCCTTCCACACTCTGCACAGCTGGGCTGCTTGAGGCTGAAGTGTGAGACACGACTTCTGTCAGTCTCCATTTGAACCTTTCTCACTCGATCCGAGGGGACGTTTGAAGTGAAGGCATGGAGAGCAGTTCACATCCTCTGCTGGAGGGAGTGGGTAATACTCAGTCGTTGAACCTTATTCCTGAGACTAAAGCCTGTCTTGAAGACCAATTCTTTTGTGTCTGGGTTGGCTAGTTAAGCCAAAGATGAGCTGTTTTTAAAAGAAACCCTTCTGTGGAGCTGAAATAAGTGTAATTTAAGTAAGAGGCTTTGAGGAATGAGGTATGATACAAAAGCTGGGGAGACAATGGTTAAGCAAAGAGAAAACCAAATAAAAATGGAGGGGAAAACTGCCTGAGTGAAAGGGGGTTTTACAGAGATGGGAGGAAAAGCAAGTAGATCCCTCCCCAGCTATCTCAGTGATGGGAGCTGGTTTCTGAGGCTCAGTGTTTATCACAGCTCAGGCTGAAATGTTCCTGTGACAGCCCCTTGCTAAGTCAGTGGCAGCACATCAGAGAGTTGTAGCACATGTTCTCCAGCAGTGTGTTTCTCTTCTCAGGGAGTACAGTTAATGTGTTGTGGTGCTGGTAGCTAAGTAAATGTTTGAGCTGGGAAAACAGTGAGAAATCTATTATCTGTGTTGTTCCAGTGTTTATTGGTTTCCTATGTGATGGCTCCTTGTCCAGATTACAAACCAGGTTTTTATAGCACCATCTCTGATCCAAACTCTGGGGCTTCTGATTTGTCACAGCTTCCAGCTGCTGGAATTGTCCTGAGTGTCCCCAGCAGCCTGAGTTGGAGAGCACTTCATGTCAGCCCTGAGCTTCTCCCAGCCTCCCCCAGCCAAGGGGTGACTGCAGGGCACGGGTTCTGCAGCCCCTGGGGTGCTCTGAGCACAGAGTGAGCACTGTGCCAGAGAGAACCAGCTTCCCAGGGATACCAGAGCTTCTGGGGCTGTGTTCCCCCAGCCACAGCCATGCCATGGGTGCCATTTATCTATATAAACATATTTGTTGCTAGTTGAGTTTCAGTGTTTGGGTGTTTATTTGAGCTGTGGCATCTCAGAAGATTCTTAATGCTGCACGAGGCAGCCCCAGCTCCTCACTGCTGGGCTAAAAATACCAAGTACTTAGTGCTCCAGTCGTGGTGTTGAATCTTTACCCAGGAGCTGAGCTCCAGCTCTCCATCCCAGAGGTTTGCCTTATATGTAGAGCCTTGCACAGAGCTGGGGATGCTCAGTCCTGGCACTGGAAGGCTGGGCAACCTGGAGCTGGCCAGAGGAGTCAGCTGGAAACTCCTAGGCCCAGCAGATAGGTCACTGCTCACCCCCTCGTTTTGGGGACACTCTGCATTGCTGGAATGCTGCATTTTTAATGCTGGGTGAGAGATGCTCCAGCAGCCTTTCATAGTGAGACTGGTTACTTCTCAGCTGTGGAAAATACAAAGGGAGACCTCGTGTTGGTATATACTCCTGCATGCTCCAGAGCTCTTACAGTTGAGTCTTCATGATGCTTTATTGATCATATTCTTCCTCAGCCACAGCTTCACCCCCTGACTGGAGGAATAGCATCCCCAGGTGGTGTTGCTGGTCCTGCCCCTGGCTGTGTAGGGATTGTCTGGGCTGAAACACTCAACCTTAAAAATAAACACACCAAACCCGAAAGGCAAAACCACGAAGCCAAAGCCAAGCCACCAGAAAAGCCCACTGAAGACACAAACCCTCCTCTCCCTGGGTTAGGGGCTGTATTTTAAAAAGAAAAAAGCAGAGACTAATACAGGTATAAAGTGTTCTCTTCCCTCTTCAGTCACCCCTCAGGTGCTGTGGGTGGCCCTTGGAGCCCTTGTCCTCAAGCGATAAGTAGCATCTTCTTGTCAGCAAACAAATGAATTTGAATCTGGAGCTGGATTTAGGGGACAGGAAACCTGGGTCCACTCTGCTCCCTCCCCTCTCACAGGGGCTTTTCAGCACAGGATGAGCACAGTGCCCTTGAGGTTGCTGTGTTGGAATGGAAGAGCTGTGTGTGCAGCCCCCCTGAAGGCTCCAGGCACACGGAGTGCACGTGAGTCGAGACCCCTTCCAGCACCCCTGGCTCTGGGTGCAGAAGTTAAGACATGCTGAAAGCCTGAGATTTCTCCCAGCTTCTCAGGGTGCTCATGTTAAATTTCTTTAATTAGGCCAAGACCTCTGTGGAATCTGTATTCTCTGGCCTGTGGGACCCCAGAAGGCAGGTCATGTGTGGTGGTAATTAACCTGGCTTCTTGTTACAGAGCTCTGGAAGAGTCTGGAGGCAGCAGCCTGATGGGAAGCTGGGTGGATCCCAGCTGTGTGGGGAGGGGGTTTTAACACTGTTCTAGGCTCCTGCAGTAGTGCTTGCAGAAGTTTTGGGGTGTCTGTGCCTTCATCAGTGGTGCCTGAACAGGGAGTTGTGATTCCAGCACAGGAGCACTGGGAGATGGGGGGGTGTTGGTGCCTGTTTGACACTTAGAGAAAAAGAACTGGTGAAGGAAAGTGTTCATCTTCTTAGGAGCTACAGAGATTTCTGTCCTTTATGCTAAATCTAAGGAAGCTTGTCTGTCACTGCTTCTGCTTCCTTCATAAAGCCCCCAAACTCCTCAACCAAAGGTGAGAAGAGGTACTTGTGAAAAGGATTAGAACCTGGTACTGATGGACCTGCCCATCGTTTGAGGGTGTACAGAGCTGCACTGAAACCCCCCAAACACTGCAAGTGTTGAATTCACAGAAACCCAAATGTGCCCCAGCTCATTGAAATAGGAACTTGGATTTTACAGTAGGTGCACAGGCAGAACCTGCCCCCCAAACTCCACAGGTACAGCACGAGCCCCAAACCTGCCAGCACTTGGCCAGGGGCATTCTGCTGCTGCGCTCACAGGCTCGGGCAGCACCTTCTCTCTGCAGTCACCCCGCTGCTCAGCTGAGGCTCAGCACTCCCTTCTCTGAGGGATTAAAAGGAAGAGCCCTAAAGAGTGTTGATGATGGTAACCCTGAGGCACATGCAGGTGTTCTGCTGGGTGCAGGGTACCCCAGCTGAGGTCAGTCCTCTGTGTGTTTCCTTCCCATGGCTGTGCAGCCAGGGGGGGAGGCACGCTTCACTGGCCCCTGCCAGAAGGGGTTTGTCACCAGCAGCTTCAGGTCCAGGTGTTGGGGATTCATTTGTACCAGTTCAGTGCCTGGGTTTCAGTGTGTCTCTGGCAGCCAAACTAATCTGCTCAAGTATGTATTCAATTGGAATTCTTTTAACTAGCTGTAGGAAGGAGAGGCTCTGGCATAGCTTTACCTCACTTGAGACTGGGGTCTAGACAGGTTTTACTGTAAGGTGAGGTGTGTATTGCTGCACCTTAAACCTTGCCAAATTCTGCAGGAAATCCAGCCCATCAGTCCCAGTGCTGTACAGGCTGGGAGGGAGCGCTGCCTTTGTCCCTGTGGAAGCAGATTTTTCTGGCCTTGTCTCATTGCACCAGGGTAGGGCAGTAACCTGAAAAAGGCTTGCAAGCTTGGGAGGAGTGAGGAGGCAGTTACCTTGTCAGTGTTGGTGCTGTACCCTGGTGAACTGGCACATAAGCCAGTTCTGGGAAACACGCTCTGAAGCTTCCCCAGAAACCCAGAGGGCTTTCCAGCTGGCATCTCTCTTCCTGTCATCAATAGCTGGTTCTGAAGCCATGAGGAGTGTGTCTTTCCATTTAAACCCTTTGGCTGTTGAAATCAGCAACACTTCTGTGCTCTGATCTGAGGTGCCTAATGTTTGTAAGCTTCTACCCCTGGAAAAACCACCATGATGTCCTTTCAGCATCATTCAACCTTAAAATCTTTGACACAAGAACTAGTGGTGGGGTCCTTTGTTTTGTGTGTCAAACCCAGCACCGTGCCAGCCAGTGTAAGTACTGTCCCCCCCCTCCTCCAGCCATGGGGGCAGCAGAGCTTGGGATTGCTCCTGTTCTGAGGGCGCTCAGGAGATGCCAGGGGCAAGGGGCTTGGTGTGTGGAGCCACCTGCCTTTGGGGCACCTGGGGTTGGGGTTTATGTACAGAGCACTTCTGAAGAGGGAGGCTGTGTGGTGCATTTTGCAAGGCTGCTGTGGTGTGACAAGGCTCTGCCTGCTTTTAGCAGTCACAGCTGATGAAGGTTGTGCTTGGGAGTGTTGCACAGCGGTTTTTAGGCTGGGCCTTCTGTGTGCAGATGGCTGAGGAGCACAGGTGATTTGCCCTGTAGCTAAGAGAACATCAGCAGGGTTTGTCTGGAAGCAGCATGCAAACCCAGGGTCCCACAGGCACAGGAGAAAGGAGCTTTCCCCATCACACCCTACAGCCAGGGTCTGCTGCTTGTCGGGTGAGAGAGGAAGAAGCAGCAGCCCTGTGCTGCCACTGTGCCTGTTTTCAACCTGAGTGGAGCAAGTTGAGTTTACACCATCTCAGGGATGCCAGAGTCATTTAACTGTGCAGCTAAACCTGGGGTTTAAATCTGTTCTGCTTTATAACTCAGAAAATAGGGAGTTTGGAAAGAGAAATGAAGGGAAAGGTTTGGGGTGCCAGAGGAACCGTGCCACACTGTGTGGGTACCAGGGGACGCTGGGGAGGGTCTGCTTCTGATGGACTTAATGGAAAATAGGATCATTAACCCTGGGGGTTTGCTTCTTCCCTCCTCTGTTCTGCAGTGAGGAGAGTTACAGTGTCACAGATTACTCCCTGAGGGACCAGCTGGTGGTGCAGCAGTGTGACAGCGAGGACCTGAGCACCTCCCCTGTGAAGAACACCTCCACGATGCTGTACTCGCGGCAGAGCCCCGCCGCTCACCTCTTCAGGCTGGCTGTCCTCAGCAACCACGCTGGGGAGAGGGTGGGGATGCTCCTGGGGGCAGAGACTCCGTAAGTAGACAGGTACAGGTCCTGGGATGTCTAACAGGATGTCTCAGCAGGCTGCCCCCCTCTCCATGACACCCGCTCGGTATGAAACCCCTCATCAGCTGTGAATGCACGTGGTGGTGTCGCTCTCTTTCCTTGAGGTCCCAGTGTGGGAAGAATGGGAAATGGGAGAGCACTGGAAGTGCTGGGATTGGGTTATCTGAAGGATCCGGCCACCTTGGGGCTTCAGGCCAGGAGTTAAGCATGGCTCAGGGTTACTGACCCCCTCTGGCTGTTACTGCTGAGGCAAGACAGGGGCTGCAGGACAGAGCTGGAAGCAGTTTGGATTTCTCAGGGGCTGGAGGGGTGTGGAAGGACTCTCCAGTTAATTTATTTTCAGGCACAGTGATGCTGCATTTTAAATAAGCTTTAAAAAAATCAAAGTTGTGCCATGGAATGCTGGTGCTGAGTGGCTGTGAGGTGTGACAGTGACATCTGGCTGTACAAAGCCTCCTACTGTTTAATCTCAACTACAAATGTGACTGCAGTACCTGGTTGTCACTGGGTTGAGCTGTCCCATGAGTGCAATGTGTATTTAAATACTTCCCTGAGAACCCCCCTGAGAGCTGGAGGCCAGGACACGGGTTTTCTGCCCAGCTGGCCTGCCAGCACAGCACTGGGCTCTGAGCATCCCTGGGGGTGAGTGCCTAAGGGGACCCAGCCCAGCAGAGCATGGGGTGCACTGGCTCTGCAGCCTGCTGCGCTGTGTCGCTGTCCCAGGGCCGTCCTGCTGCCGCACACCTCGAGGAGCAGAACGCTGTCCTGAGGAACCACAGGTCCTTGGGTTGCTGCTGGAAGGTCTGTGACAGGGAGCTGAGGTGGTGGGTCCGAGTTCCAGGCTGTGTGACAGCATTCCCATCTCACCCTGTGGCACAGGTGCTGCTGTGTGCAGGGTGTAGCTCAGCACACACATCTCCATCACGTGGGTTCCTGCGAGGCACATGTTGCTTCCACTGCTTCCACCTCCTAAGGGAGGTTTTCTGGAGCCTTCTCTTGGGATCACCCTGAGCCATCTGGCTGCAGGGGGTCGTCTGGGCTTGCTTGGTCTCTGATGCTTCCCTGCACTGGTCCGTTCCTTCCTGTTTCTCAGTACCTTACTCTGCTGCCAGCGCCTCCCATGACGTGGCGTTTCAGCTGGGTTGTCTGCACATGGAGCTCAGCGTGGCAGGGGGAAACAGGCAGGTGCACCCTGAGCCATGGCAGTGGCAGCAGCCAGGGCTGCTGGGGTGCAGATGCAGAACACCCTTGTCCAGGAGCAGTGACTTGTGTGGTTGGATGGTGCTGGAAACAGCACTGGAGTCAAGGGGAGGAGGAGCTTGGCCCTGCTCAGAGGAGCTGTGTGGGGATGGGTGGAGGTGGCCCCTGTTCTCCTGGCACAGTCCTGCAGAGGGTTCTGCTTTAGGAAGGAGCAACAAGAAGTTCTTGTTGTTTGGGGTGCAGATACCCAAGAGGCACCCATGGCTCCTCCATGGAGCTGCCACCCACCCCTCTCAGAAGTGAAAGATGGGTCTGTTTTGGTGGGAGCTGGAGGCAGGACAGGAGACACCAAGTGCTCCAGCCGTGCCCCAGCCGGGGCGAACAGACAGTTTTAGGTTTGCTTCCAAAGTTTAGAATAACCCTGAAAGAAACTACAGACCATGAATGAGTTCTATTAAAGATCTCATTATAAAGCAGGCAGCTGATTCAGGCTTGCTTGGAAAGGCGTTTTTCTGGGGGAAATGCAGTACATTTTTAGTTGTCTGGCCTTTCTGTGAAAGGACGTTGTGTTCTGCAGACCCATTACTGATCTGCAGCACAGTGTGTGTCACACAGACAGTCTGGCAGATTGTCACTCAGGGGATGGGGCTCTGGGAAGGAGGACTTCACTGGGAGATTGCCTGGTTTGGTGGAGCATGGTCAAGTACACAGAAGGTCCAGAAAAACATGGCTGTCCCTTACCATTGAGGATGGGAGCTGCAGCAGGAAGCCTGGCTGGCTGGGCCCGTGTGTGTGCCAGGCAAAGCTTCCTGCACATGACACTCGTGGCTGTGCTGACACAGAGGTTTCCCACACAGTTTGAGCATGTCTTGTCACTTGATGTGTGTGTGGTGGGTCAGGAACCTCACGTTGCCCCTGAACACCCCCCCTGCTCTCCTCAAAACACAGCACAGGACCCTGAGCCTGATGTTTGCAGTGATGGGGCTGTCTGTGGGGAGGTGAAGGAGCGTGAGGAACCTGTTGATCCCCTTGCCCCTGGCAGCACAGCTCCAGAAACAGAACCAGATTTGTACCCCTGGTGACCCCTGTAAAACCTGTGACCACATCAGCACCCACAGCTGAGGCAGTGTTACAGGCACAGTGGTGCAGGTCACTACCAGCCTCAGGTGGGGCTGGCGCTGGCTATGGAGAGACACACCAGCCAGGAGATGCTCTGGCATTGTCCCAGTTTGCTCAGCTGTCTGAAAGGAAACTTGCTTTTCCTGCTGCAAATCTTTACAGGGGAAGGAAAGTGAGAGGCTAACAGTGAAACCCAGCTGATTGGGGGTTGTGTAGTGGTTTGGGCTGAGACCCCCCTGTGGTGTCCCCTGCTTTTGGTGGCTGTAAGACATCAGTGGGTGTTGTGTGTTCATAGGGCACGTGCAGCAGCTCTGTCTGTGAGGAAAACAGCGTGTTGGGCATTGAAAATAACCATCAGAGACTCCTTCTTGTTTTCATTCTTGCTTTCCCACATGCTTAAAATAGGTAAATGTGTTGGAATAATGTGACAGAGGTGGTGTCACACCCTCTGACTGTACTTGGAGAGGAGGAGAAAGGTTTGGGTTTGGTTTCTGCACCTGAAAGAGGGAAACAATAACTGGAGAATCTTGAGGAGGGGAGTGGTGCTGACCAGCACCAGGGTATTTATCAGTATGGTGATAGGTGCTTTATCTATATAAACATATATATATATACACACACAGATATAAGAGGTGGGAGCCTGAGTTGTGTCTCTGCCCTTCGCAGGAGCGACAGAGCTCGCTGGATTACAGCGCTGGGGCAGGACAGACACGGGCAGAAGACAGACAGGACAAGTAAGTCAGACCTGAGATGGTGCCTGGGGGCTCTGCAGGGGGGGGGGGATGGATGTGCTGCCCCGGAGCCGGGCTGTGAGCGAGCCTGGGGGCTCTGTCCCCCCTGCACAGGGCTCTGCTGAGGAGTCCAGCTTCCCACAGTCATTCCGTTAGCCTCGCTGCTGGCTGTGGGCAGCTGTTTGCAGCAGCACAGAGCCCCTTCCCTGCCTATCCCCAGCCTGGGGGTGGTGCTCAGGAAGCCACCAGCTTCACTTGCTGCCCCCTTCGGAGTTCTTCTTTTGGGCTGGGGGTCTTGGGGGTGGGGGATGGGGTGTGATACACTCTGAAGTGGCATTTTAAAGAAGTGAATTGTGTGTATATTTGAATCAAAGACACTCTGCTCCTGAATCCCTGAACTCAGCCAGGCTTGTTTCCCCCCCAGCCTTGACCCAGGTGGAGATCACCCGGACCTACACGGCAAAGCAGTCGGACGAGCTCTCGCTCCAGGTCGCTGACGTGGTTTTAGTCTATCAGAAAGTAAATGATGGTGAGTGAGTGTTGTGCTGCCAGTGCAGCACGTGGGGCCAGGCAGACAGACCTTCCTCATAGCACTGCCCAGACAGGCAGCAAGGGTTTAGCTTCCAAGGAGGCCTGGGGTGTTGGTCGGGGTTCCTGCAGGAGGGCCTGTGTTTCGGGAGCATCTCCCAAGTAACTCACAGCCCAGCTCACTGCAGCTGCAGCAGGTACGTGCTGCCTGGTGCTGACATGTCAAATGTCCACAGGGAAGAAACTGGGTTGTACATGGGAACCCAGAGGTTTTGGTGGGTGAGCACTGGGGTTGTCTGAGTGGAACAGCCAGTGGTGTGTCACGTACCACACTTGCTGCCTGTAGGCCCAGGGGCTGAGCACGGTGCCTTGGCCCACAGTGTCCATAGTGTCCACTGCCCCGAGATGAAAACTGACTCTTGGCTGGAGGCCAAGTGACAGGCTGCCTGGTGCTGGTGGCTTCAGGCTGCCTCATGATGTGCGAACTGAGCGGCGCCTGAAGCCACCAGCACTTGGAGTGCTAAATACAATTGAGTATGTAATTAGATAGTACACAGGGAATCAAAGCTCCTCCCCACTTGCTTTGATTGTGGTGATGCTATAACCTGCATGTTATGAGGGATTACAGCACACACATCTATACACTTGCTTTATGTGCTGTTTACCTCTCCGTACTGCGCTGTCCTGAGCTGTCTCTGTCACACCTGACTCAGTCCAGTACTTTAGTCACTGCAGAGGCAAAGGTCGGTGTGATCACTGTCAGCTGCCTCCACCCCACACAACACAGAGCTCGGACAAAGAACATGACCCTACTGAGAGGGGCTGTGACTCCTTGCAGGCTGGTACGAGGGGGAGCGCCTGCGGGACGGCGAGAGGGGCTGGTTCCCCATGGAGTGTGCCAAGGAGATCACGTGCCGGGCCACCATTGACAAGAACATGGAGCGGATGGGACGCCTGCTGGGCCTGGAAACCAACGTGTAGGCACTGGGCTCCATGTCACTCTGCAGGATTTGCACTAGCTGTGGGCAGGGGGCTGTGCGCCTGTGTCCTATGGCTCTCACCTGGAAAGGGCGTCACCAGTGAGAACAGTCTGGGTAACGCAGCCCTGATGCTGCAGCTACTCCTACTTTGTAGTTCTGAGTGCTCTGACCTGAAACCTGGCTCAGCCAGTAGCAGATTGTGGCCAGGAGTAGCTGCTGAGACGCTGGTGATCGGCCGTGTGGCCCCTCAGCTCCAGTTCCAGCTCGGGTTCCTCCATCCCTGCCTCTTCACTTCTTGCTCCGTGCTCAGAACGGGGAGTGTCTGGCCACCACAGAATGGGGTGTAGCTGCAGGTGTAACAGACTGAACACCAGAACCTCCCCCTTCCATCGAGCAGGAGGTGAATGTCCCTCCTGGGGGGTCCAGCTCCCACCTTTCTCCGCTCGGCACAGCTCTGCTTCAGCACAGCTGCCTCAGAGGAGTCCAGCTGCCTGAACTGCGGTGGGTCAGTGTGTTTGCCCCATGTGTTTAACTTGGTCTTCACAGTAAGTCTCTGCTGCAGCTCTGGTTTAACTTCATGGGGGTTTTGGAGGGAGTGGGGTGTGCTCTTCTGTGCTGGAGGAGTTTTTATTTCCTTCTGTGGAGGCAAAAAGTTGAACTGAACTTCAGTTTCCCTACATCTTCAGCATTCCTCAGGTGCGTTGGACCCTCGTCCCTAGAAAGGTAAGGCCACCACCAAGGACAGACAGGGCAGTGGGTGGCTCAGCCTTCTGTTACCTTTGCCTCCCCGTGCTGCGTGGGGAGGTGGCAGCCTGGGGTGCTGCAGACACAGAGTGGGGGAGAGGGAACCCGAACACGGCCGGTGCTTGCAGCAGAGCTCCCCAGCTGCTGCTCCCCGGGCCGGGCTCCGGGGCAGAGTCTCACACCCACCCACACCTCCCCACAGAGCGTTGGGGTGAGGAAACCGCGCTCAGAAGTGTTGGTGGGTCCTTCTGACTGCAGGTGTGGCAGCTTGTGCTGTGCTACAGAAACCTGCCCCAGTGTAAGGACCAGCTGCTGACTCAGCAGGTTAAAGACCCATTCAGCAACGGAGGGAAAACTCAGTGTGGGAAAGGTTTGTGCTTGTTTAATCCCCGTCTCTCCCCAGGGGCTGGACGTGGGGCTGTTGGACTGTAACATGGTGATGGCAAATGAATTGGCTGCTTATAAAGGTGTAATGACTTGTATCTCTATGGAAGGTGGTAATGCTGTAGGGAACTCCCTGCCATGGCTGGCTGACAGCGGTTTTACAGCCTCCTACGTTAAGTTACACGTGGACTGATAAACCAGCAGTGAGAGAAACTGTAAATCAGACCCAGCGACTTATTTAACATGGAATGGTAGTAAAAATACTGCTAACAGAGGTTTAACACAACTGAATGTATAGATCCAGGCGTTAATTTTATTCAGATTTTTAATACACTGTGTATATTTTCAAACCTCCTGTTTCCAGAGATGCTGTAATGTTTTTTAAAGGCCTTTTTAATTTTTCCTATTTTCAGACAGAGTCCTTCAGGAATTAAGGACTTCTCCAAGTTTAAAGGGCAACAATCAATAAAATACTTTAAGCCCTGTCCTGGGTTTGGCTAGGACAGAGTTAATGTCTTTCTAGAGCGGGTGTAACAGTGGTTGGGATGGGAGTGGTGCTGGTAACACACTGATGGTTTAGCTGTTTCCAGGCAGCCAGGGACTTGTCAGTTGTTCATATAATGTGAAGATGGGGACGCAGCCAGGGCAGGTGACCCACAGAGGGTATCCCATCCAGTCACGTTGTGCTCAGCATAAAGGGGGGCTGGCAGGGGAAGGAACAGGCAGTTCCAGGACGTGTGGTTTTTGGGACGGTCCGGTTTTGGGACAGCTCTGAGCTGTGGGGTTAAGCTTCTTTATTAGCCTGATGTGAAGGGCACTGGCCAGACGCTGATGGGGTCAGAGTATCTGCCCCCCCCAGATCCCTGTTCCAGGGTCTGACACGCTCCCCCCCCTCAGGAAATGCTTCCTCATGTCCAGCAGTGACAGCCTGGCAAACCAGGAACTGGAGTGTGTGTCTGGTGTGATGGAACTGCAGCTGGCTGAGCACCCTGAGCCCAGCAGCTGATCAGGCCCCTGGTATTGCTAACTCCATAAAGGCAGCTTGTTGCTTTGCTAAAGGGGTTCTGCCTCAGCATGAATCAGGGTCCCTGCCTCACTAACCACAACCGGCACCTGGGGACCCCAGGTGACTACAGGTGGAAGCGATGCAACGGTGGCGACTCCACAATCCAACCTGAGGGACCGAGAGTGCACACAGGGACCCATCACTGCCTCTCACAGGATGGTTTGAGGTAAGTGATTGCAGTAACTTAATTATGGGATGTTCAGCTGCAGAGGAACATAAGCTGTATGTATGTGGAGGTTTTACAGGGTTCCTGGTCACTGTGCTGCAGCTGGTGAGGTTGTTGGTTTCGATTTGGGATCGTTGCCTCTGGTTTCCCCAGAAGGGATTGTATGATAATACTTTATGAGCCAAACAGGAGAGGAACTACAAAGAAAGGAAGGACAGCAGCTTGTGCAGCTCTGAGTGTGTTAAATCCTGCTGGAAACGTTCTGCCAGCGTCTGCCACCCCTCCTCCTGTACATGATCAGGAGGCAGCAGGGATGGACAAGAACCAGGCTCTGGCCCATGAGAGTTGCAGTGTTGGGGGCTGTCTGGGGGGAGGTGAAGGAGCATGAGGAACCTGACAATCTTCCCCAGAGAACCCAGAAGCACTTTATGGAACAGGTACCAGCCCCCCAGAAGGGCCCAGCCTGTTCTTAGGTAGTCGAAGCAGAACGATGCCCAAAACACGAAGGACTAAGAACAGGTGAAGTAACACAGAGGAGACGTTTAATGTAGTAACACTGTAACCCACACAGGGCCTGTTCTAAAAAAGGAAACTCAGGCTGCAGTGACACCTTCCACGTGTCCCACTGCGACCCCCCCCGACCCCACTCCTTGGTCAGCAGCGACACGGGATGGGCACAGGAAGCCAAGAACAATTAACAGGGCTGAGAGGCAGAGAGTATTTCTGAAGAGTGTTTCCTCCCACAGTACAAATTTATCAAGAGATTATTCCAAGTTCAGTTTAATTAAGCTGTAATTACCTTCTGTGGCAGTGTTGGTGAGGAGACTGCTGCCCAGCTGAAGAGCACAGCAGTGTGCTTACTCACCACCCACAGTAAAATGAAATCTTCAAAGCCTTGTGAGATGTTTCTACCAGTAGCAAGAACAGTTTAAATATTAAGCAGGATTTTAACAGGTGTTTTGAATACATACTGTTACCCCATGGGTGAAAAAAAAACAGAAAAGAAAGCTGCAGCAGGACAAGAACCAGACATCAACTACCAGCACTGCACCTCGGGCGTTACAAAGCTACACTGAACACAGGTACCATGCACACAGAGCCTGCCAACTACTCTGACACCACTGCTCAGTATGAATTAACAGCTTACCCTAAAAAAGTTCTTCCTCTAGCTAAATAAATGCTATAAAAACAGACCAGGAGAAGGTGAGCACGTTGGCTTTGTGGGTACAGGTGAAAGTGTCAACTGTAGCGTTCGCTCTGGAACCGAGGAGCGAAGTTTCTGGGACTCTCGTTCTCCTGGGTGGTGATCAAGTCTATAATGGCTGTCAGCACTGCTGTGTCCCTGGACTGGGTATCATTCCAGTCCACAGGATGTGGGTTTTCTATTTTCTCTTGTAGAAGGTCATCGAGTTCTCGCCTTAAATTCTGGAAAGAGGAAAGTTTATTGGCATGGAGAAAAAAGAGAAAAGCCATTAGAGCTGCACACATCATCATCCCACCAGGAAGCCCAAGCCCCTCGGGCTCTCTGTTCTCCCAACCATCACACCTGCTGTGTTCCTCCCGATTCATTCCAACCTTGCTGTTTCCAGGATCAAAAGCTGCTTCTCAAAACCCAGCAGGTTCACATTTCATAACAGACAACCTCATCCCTGTGATGCTCTTAGGGGCCTACACATCCATTAGTTGACTATTTTAAAAAAAACCCCACAAATATTTTAAATCCTGAGCTAGTCAGGTGTGATTTTTAGGCTCTGATACTAAGCAGAGCTCTATTCAGGTCCTGCTTCCTTCTGCTGGAAGTTGCTACTGCCACCTGAGGAGCCCCAGCCTCAGGTATCCACGTTCCTGTGGACGTCTCGGGGTGGGAAGTCATCCTACAGCTTCTGCTATGAAAAACTAGAGATGAAACTTAAAATCTCTCAGAGCAGGACAGGTTTATAAACCTTGTAAAGCCACCCTGGGCCTCTGGCTCTGAAGCTTCTACAGTTTTTCAATATCCCCATGGATCTCTCTCTTTTTCCTGTTTTATCAGGTTACCAGGTGGTGCAGACTGTTCCAAATACTGTTTCCCCCACGTGTTTCACCAGGCATTCACCTGCACCCCTTCAGCAGAGGGCTTTTCTTACTTTGGGTGCCTGCACTGGTTATAGGGAATAATCAAACACTATTCCCTCCCTGTTGGGATACAGCAGTGGGCACACAGTAACAGCAAACATGGGAATCTCTAATAAAACCAGTGCTACACTTAGGCTTCCACATACATCATTAAAAACACAGTTACCTTCACTAAGTGTGCTATTCTTGCTGGAGACTGGAAAACAATCCATTCATCCACAGCAATGGTGTCCTGATCTTTATCCTTCTGAATGGAGATGTCTCCTCCAAAGAACAGGAGACAGTAGGGTGACACCTCTGTACAATCATACAGATAAATCTGCAAGGAGACAAGAGTTGTCCCATCACCCTTCCAAGCCCTGGCAGTGACACAGTAACCCTTGTGGCAGAATTCCTCATCACTTTTCAGTCATTCATAAGTAACACAAGGTAACTAAAGCAACTCAGTTGGAAAAGTTACATGAAGTCAGATGCAACCAGAGCTCAGCCAGTCCCAAACAGCCCTTTACACAAAGTGGTGGATCAAAGAATTTTTCCTTAACAGTCAGAGGATAAAAATCAATTCAGAGTGGTCAGAACTACTACATCAGAGCAAGAAAATGATAAAATATTATACCTGCTGTTGCCAGAAACTTTAAAGCCCCCAAACTCCCTCCAAGGAGCAAACCAGCAGCAGTTAGAGTATTAATTACTTGTGGAACAATAGCACCAGTATGACAAAGAACATAACCCAATGGAATGTAACAGAAATGGCCCAGGACAGGAAGGCTTCAAACAAAGGCTGTGTTCACAGCCCCTCTGAACATCAGCCAACCTTATTAAAGGGCTACAGAAATAAAGGACAAATATAAACCTTCACTTACACTGCTGGTCCTCATCTTCAGATGGTACACCAGCCAGTTGTAGTGGAATTCTGTTTCTTCCACATTAACCGACTTAGGATGAATATTGACTGTTCCATCTGTCTTGGTGCAAACCTTCACCCTTCAAAGAAAAGAGGGTTCTGTTTAGGAGTGAAGTAAGACCATGGAAGTTTAGTGCAATTGTATCCCAACCTAGAGAACCCCTCCAGTTGTCCAGTACTGCTCTGGGCTCTGAAAGGACAAGGCCAGCTGTAGAAACTTCAACCCCTTTCCCCAGAGATTCCATCAGAGTGTTGTGAGTTTTCAGGCATCTCTCTGCATTTAAGGAGTTTGAATTCTTGGCCAAATCTGTCCCCTTAACAAGTTTTTCCATTCTTTTTCCAAACGAAGGGCTGAGCTGCTGAATTTGGTTACATAAACCAAGTTTCCAGCAGTTTCTTGGAAAAGCCACCCAAGGACCACACACATCTGAATTCTTTGGGGGTTGGACCCAGTGATCTTGAGGCCCCTTCCAACCCCTGCGACCCTGTGTGAGGCAGTGCCAGTGTGGAACACATTACCCCCCCCCGAAAAATAGTCAACCCTTCACTCTCTCTTAAACCAGATCCATATAGAAGGACATACATTACCTGTTACAGCAACAAAGAGTCTGCTAATATAAGTTGTGATAAATCAACAGACTGTGATGCTGAGCTCCATGCTGGCTGTACCATGGAAAGATCATGTTACAACCTAGTAAGGTCTCACACACCTGTGTTAAAGATCCCCAACCCCAGGCTCTCACCTGCCCTTCCCAAAGGAACCCACAACCGAGCTATACACTCACCCACTTGTGCCCTGAAGCCACTGCTTCACCCTACCAAGCTCCCTACTGTAGGCAACACCTTGAAAACAAAACACTACAGCAAACCCTTACATTTTCCTCTTTTTGCTGAAGCTTGGCCGAATCTTTGCAACTTTGGGATATAACCCAGCACAGATGACAGCTTTGAGCAGCTTCTCATTATCTGCAGGACACAGCAAAGTCAGTAACACAGTTGTGCAAACAGAGAGTGCAGCCATCAGACACTCCCCCTTCCTCCCACCCCTTGCCTGAGTTGGTATTGGATTTGGGATCCTTGGGGTCTCTGCTGCTCACAAACCCAGCTGCAAGGAGATGCTCAGCAAACTGTCCTTTCATGTTGTGCAGCATCTAGGAAACAAGAGTTGTCCCCAAGTGATGCTGGTGCCACGAGGCTCCTCTCCCCTTTCCCCACAGCCACACTCTAACTGGTCAGGGTCTTACCTGGAGGGTGTTTGGAGACAGGAAATACTCCCAGCAGTAGTCCTTCTCAGTCCTGAAGCCACGGCTCCGAGTCTTTTCCCAGCCCTACAGATTAAAACCACAGTCCAAAGACATTTTTAAGTGAACACTGACTAAAGAATTGGGGACAGCAAAGACTGGAGGTCAACAAACCATGTATTTACAGTCTTCTCCACAAGAGAGAAGGCAAACTCTCTGATCTCCTTGCATTATGTGTATGTAGCACAGAGCAGCAAAACACAACTTCACATTTTCAACTGAAAACCCCCTTCTACTGCAAGGAGTGAAATCTAGCCAAGTCTGACACAACTTCACTTGTCACTACTAACAGTGCCAGGCAGAACTGCATTCCAGGCCATTTATTCCCCTCTCACCCCACCACTGTGCCACCACATATCCAACACTTCTGAAGTCAGCTTCAGCCTCTTGTAGAGGCCAGAAAGACAAGAATGAACGAGTTCAGGAAGGTAACTAACACTCTTGTCTAAAGAAGTGTGGCTGCTGTGCTGAGGAATCTTGTCTTCAGCTCTAAAAGGGTGAAAACTGGTTTTACATTTCTGTGAAGCCAAGTAGGAAATGCTTCAGAGCATAACTGGTCAGTTTTGCCCTTAGAATAACTCCTCTTACTCCAGTTACCATTTCAGAAGCCCACCATCCCAACCCACTTACTGTGAAAGCATTCACCACAGTCAGATGATCACTCTTTGAGTTCTTGGACAGTTCCTTTCTTCTGGCATCTGCAACTTTCTCTTTGCCCTGAGAGTAATTAGGACATTTCAAATATGCATGACTGACAGTTCTCTTTTCTTAATTAAAGTACATAAACACAGCAATACTCTGCATGCTATGCACATGGAAATGAAAGCTACTTGCAACACTGTGTGGGCACAGAGGTACTTCCCAGTACGTGAAGGCAACCTCTTACCAACAAAAATGTACTAACATGAGAAGATGGAAGTGTTTCTACATTACACATCACCCTGAGTCTCTATGTCCTGCTGAGATTCTGAAGTCTTATGTGCAGTTAGTTCTCTCAGAAACTTTACCAGAGGGATGACAAAAGGGTCTTTGAAGCTGAGGCTAGCTGCAATGGTGAGCACTGGATCCAGGCAGCAGAACAAAGCTCCAAAGAGGATCATCTTCCCAATATGTGGTTCAACTGGTAATCGTGCTAGATGGACACCAAGTGGAGTGAGTTCTTCCTGTCTGTCCAAAGCATTCTGTCAGGAGGATTTAAAGAATAAATAAAGGCAGTATTAGACAAGGGGAGGATTTCCTCACAGCAGCCACCAGCGTACCCAGAGAAGAAAGGAAAGCCTCATAGCTGGAGAGCACAGCTGGCTGTAGTAAGGTGTGGTAGGAAAGCAATCAAGCAAGTTATGAAGAAACAGAAATGGTCAGTTACAGACAAGAACACAGCAATGGTTTGTGTCTGAAGTGGCTTATTGGGGCTCTTTGTCTTTCTGGACAAAGCATGTAGACACTTGAATGCCTTCCTATTCTCCTGGTCAAGCTCATTTTTAAACTTCCATCTTCCTGCCCGTAGCACTCCTGGTTTTCCTCACTCCAGCCTCTGTGTTGTCAGGAAAGACCAAAGCTGCAGCTGCATTTTACTTTTACCTAGACATCATGCCATCCATCTAAACACTGCCCAGCACCTAAATCACATGCTTCAGTTTATTGCTGCAACTGATTTGCAGGAATACCAGGGCAAGTGGTACATGTGTTACTCATCTCTCCTTCCCAGCACCAAGGGGCAATGACCCACAAGATCTCCCCTATATACCTTATCTGCCCACAGAGAAAGTGTCTCAAACTCTTCACTCTGTGGCTGGGACAGGATGCAGCTGTGAGCAGGGCAGTACAGAGGCAGTGAGTTAAATAGTGGTAGGGAACTTAAATACAAGGCACACTTAAGTGTGTTGAGTAATTTAGACAGTATCTCAGGAACTGCCCTATGCAGCCCATAAACATCAGGTATCATGTGAACTTGTTTCCTCTGTTCAGTGAGGATGTATAAAGGGTCTATGAAGTACAGAAAAGGGTTGCAAATGCCCAGAGCTCTACCATCAGAGCTGTCTGGTACCAAAGGATGTCCTAACACAGCTCTGACCAGGTTCAGCAATACGTTACCAGCTCCATGAGATGATTTATGGCCAACATGACAGCATCACGAGACGGGGGGTCCATCAGCTTGCTCAGGAAATAAGCAATCCCACCAAGCTTTAGGATCTGAAAGCAAAAGAGAAACCCCCACAAAACTACAGCAGCTGGAGAAAGGTAACTACCTAAAACTGGCAAGCAGTGACCACACTCATGAAAAAAGTGTGAGTCATTCACAACCTGAGTTCCACTGATGAAGAACTAAGGACAGAAATCAAAATGCATTAGTGCTGAAAGGTGAAACTCAAGGGTCTGTTCTTCATTCAGTATGCATGCTTAAGGAGTTCCATCTGAACTGCCAAGAGGAAACTCACACCAGTTCTGAAACCACTTTTTAAATCAAGATTCTTTTAAGACATCACATATCCCTGACTCACTGGCACTCTCCCTGAAGGTCCTCTGACTGAATGGTGTTTGGGGGGACAGGATGGGGAGCACAGTCCAGTTTTTAACAACAGACTTCAGCTGTTATTTGCACCAAACAATCCTGTTGTCCCTGGGTTTGATGCCTCTAGTACAAGCATGCATGCTGCAAAAGCTGAAGAGAATTGTAACAGTTTTGACTTGAAGGCAGCCCTGATGTCACAGTGTGCTAACTTAACCTCTCAACCTCTTATCCCAGTGGAAAAATAAATACTCATGTTTCAAGATTCCTGTTTACCTTGATCTGTAAGCAGAGTTCTTCCAAGGGTGTCCTCAGGATCTCTGGTAACTGATAATCATCTAGCAGGCTAGCACGTAGTCCATTGTAGAGATGGTAACAGTGGCCTGGCTGAACTCTGCAATTATTGAAATAAGGAACTGTTGGTTTACTGGGCTTTGTTCCCCATGACATTGTGTTTATAAACAGTTCCAAGACACCACAAGGAATTAGAACTGAAGTGTATTCAGTTAAAAAAGCCATTTCAGCTTCCTGAAACAAGAGGCATGCTGAGCACAGCAGCCTCCCTGTGACTGCTCACAAGGAGTAAGGAAGAGCCCAGAGAAGAACTGCAAGTCTGAGCAAGGCAGAAAATGTTCCACCTCACAGGGAGAAATTTCAAAAACTGGTATTAATTTACAGGCAATTTTCAACTTAATAAATCTGGTGTGAAGGCAAACACTACCAACAAAAAATCTGAAGTGCAGGACTTACTATTACACAAGAAGGGAAACTCCTGGCTCAGATGCAGCACAAGTCCCATCAGTCCCCCAGAAAGACAAAGAACCCCTCCAGAAGAACAGATACCCTGTGCTGGCATCTGCTGCTGAGCACATGGACAGCAAAGCAGCACACAGCTCCAGCAGTACCTGCTCCAAGGCTGACACCGACCATCACAAAGCTTCCTGCTCATCCCCCAGGCTCACCTTCCTGCTCTGCCTTTCCTCTGCTTGGCGTTGGCTCTGCTGACCCACTCTGCTGCCATGGTGCTGATGTTGTTCTGGGTGTCAAAGTGAGTCTCCTTTATCTTCCCCCCATCGATGACGAACACCACGTCATCTATCGTAATGCTGTTTAAGAACAACCCCAAGATTGAAACACAACTCTTCACCTCTGCAAGCCTAGCCTAGGGTTTTAAAAGGGTTTAGAGCTCCTCTTTACCCCTCCCAAACTGTGAGCCAACAATAAAAGAATAAACTCTGTGTTTGGACTGTCACTGAGAATGACATTCCTGAGCAGCTCGAGGCAGCTCCAGTTACTCTCCTGGGTCCAGTCAAAATCACCACCTGGGCTCACAAAGCCTGCAGACAGGACAGGCAGCCCAGACTCATCATTACAGCATCATCCCTCTTTGAGCTGTTTAAAACAATCAAAGGAAAACTCCTGTTTAGTCTATAAATATTTCTAAAGATAAAGCATTAGAAGTGAATGGCACCCCCCCATCTATTTCTGGAAACCCCAAACAGGATTACACTTCATGCCAGGGTTATCTGGTTGAACATACAGCTATCTTTGGCTGTGTAGCCATTTACCTGGTCTCTGCAATGTTGGTGGCAATCACAATTTTCCTTACTCCTGGGGGGGTCTTCTTAAAAACCTGTAATGATCCATGGCCAGTTTATATGTTTGCCAAAGCCAAACATATGCTTAATCAATTTTAATAACTGTGAAATGTTATTTTACTGCAGAAGAAAACCAAAGCATACCTGAGTCTGGTTAACAGTAGGCATCAAGGAATGTAAAGGTATGATAACAAACCTATCTGAAAATGAAAAATCAGTAGAAGATACAGTGTAAGCACAGAAACTTCAATTTCACAGGAGAATCAAGTATGCAGAGTGGAGACAATCTGCTGCAGGTATCCCTAGTGTTTGTGTTTTGGAGTTCACAGGCATACATATCAGAATGGCAAATTCTCAAGTAAAAGGGTATAAAGGAAGTTTGGGCTTTTTAAAAATTGTGCTATAAAGGCAGCTTTAAGAGAAGACATGAAATGAGGTATAGTAATTTGCATTTCATTTTAAAATTCTTAACTTATTAAACAGTTGTTCAAGTTTAACCAAGAAACTTGAGAGTCTCAATCTTGCAATACACTGAAATCCTTTGTGGAACACAGCGAGCACGAGCTGCAAGACAACTATCTGAATAGTGAAGAGCACAGTTAGAGAGTTAGATGAAAAAGTGATCATGCAAACAGGACAAACTGAAGTGTATGAGAGAGGCACAGAGTATTTTAGTGCCCTGGAATAAGCAGGATTTAAGAGAGCTGTCAGTGAGGCAGTGGATGGAAGCTGATGTAGAATCAAGGACAGAAGTGGACATGGAGTGCAGAGGTTGGGTTTGAATGGCTGCAAGGAAGGGCAGAAGGCAGGGGAAAATAAAAGGCTGTAGGTTTGGGATTCTTTTTCTGACTGTTCACTCCTACACTGAGGAAAACAAGTCACTATCATCAGCAGATGAGAGATAGCACAGACATGCAAGAAATGCTAAACACACTGCAACTGTTTTGAGACACAAAAGAGGAAAACACAACAAACCCAGGTCAGTACCAGCAAACCACATGCAGAAATAGTGAGTTTCACTACTGCTAGAATTCCATGTAAAATTTGGTCTTTACCTGACTTAAACATGACTTGTGACATCAAGAGATCATGCAAAGTGCTGATGTTGTCCCAGCCTGGAAGAAACACTAGAATTGCTCCATCCTATGTGTAAAGGAGGGAGTAAGGGGAGAGAGGTTAGAGTAAGGTACCTGCAATGCAAAGAACCACCTACCTGCACACTACTACAGATGTGCTGGACAGGAGGTACCTGAAACCTCACTGACTCGAATTGGGAGCAGAGTTTGTAAGACTGTTTTCTGTGAAAGAGCTAGCTATGTATATTTATCTGACCATAGTAAGTAAGGGATTGAGCTTAAGCATTTTTCCCCACAGTGTTTCAAACACTGCCATGTCAACACCAGAATAACCTGAGCTGAAAATAAACCAAGAAACTAAGGTGTAATTTTCAACACAGGGAGAACAAAACATGGAACAGCAACTGATGTTCATGACCCACAACATACATGCTTTGTCAACTGAAGTGTTACATCTGACCTTTTTAACAGCTTGAATTCTTTTATATTTTTAGTAATAAAAGTTCTCTTTAAGGAACCAGCCACATTGGCAGCTCTTCCACAGATGCTGCTGAACACAGAAACAAGTATCTAATTTCAGGTTATGTCAATCTATACACACTACACCTGTGGTAACAGAAGGTATTCTTCTGTTTGTCTCTGCTTCAGGTACAGTGTCCTCCTGCTGTCAAGAGTCAGATGAGGCTAGTACTAAACCAGGTAAGGCCCATTCTGGGATAACCATTAATGCAGCTGGATTAACTACTGATTGTGACAAGCTGGAAGAGTCCCCTAGCTCTGTGCTAAGTGCAGCCAGACTTTTGCCAGGCTGTATAAAAATTCAGTCTTCACAGCATCCAAGTCATACTGGGGCAGAGAAACCTTGAAAGTCAATGGGACAGGGAGACACGAGGCAGAACACATCAGCTCCACGTACTGCTCCTCCCTCTCCCTCCCACTGCCCAGGAATTAAGCATGGGGAGTTAGCTGTACACGAGTTAGCTCTACACTTGAGGAGGTTTCAAACACTTTTCTAAAGCACAAAACATAACTTTTACAAAGAAGGCTGCCTTTGACAAATGCATGCAGTCACAGAGAAAGCTAAAAGTTCACATGTAATTTGTTATTCTATTAGTCTCCATCAAATAATTAAGGTGTATAATTAATTTGGAGGCTTATTTAAAAGCTAATCCAAAAGGGAAAAAAAAAAAAAAAGCAGTGATGTTAATGAAAACAGCAGCCAAACCTTGAGCTGTCCATCTTGTTTTGTGAGACAATCCCTGCTGGCAGTAAAAGAATCCAGGCTTTTCCCAACCCTTGCTCAGAAGGCCCCATAAACAAGCACACCTGAGTTCCTTACATACACAGCTCTCATTGAGACCTAGAGCCCTTTCCCAGGAAACACTTAGAGCTGTGCCCCCCTTTCAACATGGATTCCATCCCATCCTGTCAATAAATACTAACTAATCACATTCTAACCTCAGGGCTTAAATAGTTACTAGGTATTTAAAGCTGCCAGCTTCTTCTCAGAACAGAAACCAAACCCATTCTTCTTCTCTGTGTCTGCATGACAAGCGAAAGGACTATGAGCTCTGACACCCCAACAGCCACTGACCACAACTCAGTCACACCACTGAAACGTGGTGCTACAGGTGGCAGCAGCGTTACCTCTTCCTCCAAAACGATGTGTCTGATAAGTGCTGCTATGAGGTCAAGGTCGACCTTGTCATCATCCATCATTTCCAAGGCATCTATGGTGCTTGCTGAATACCTACAGGCATGGGAAGCATCCAGATCAGTAGCTGATTAACACAGTCACACGCTCACGTTGTGTCACCCAGCCCTGCAGTCACACTTACATGCAACCCACTATCTGTCTGTTCAGTTACTGCACCACCAGTGTACCTGAGATTTAGTTGAGCAGGATTATCACCAGGTAGAAGAGTAAGTTTAAGAATTACCACGTTAGGACTGAACTGCATTTGAAGCCTTTACATGATCTCTCCTCCTGGATCTAAACAATCTGAGTTCACCCTTCAATTCCTCCCCCTCTCACAGTGAGTACAGGAGGTGTGCCCATCTGCTCAGGCCTTTAACTTGGTGGGAGCTAACACTATGGAGAGAACTGCCAACTGGTTCAGAAGTTACAGTGGAAAGGGAAGGAGGGGTGCAAGTGGGATGAGCAGAGCACAAGACAGGCCAGAGATACAGCACTGAGGACTCGGCCCTTAGAAAAGCAGAGATGAAACCAAACCACCTGTATTCACTATTGTTACCAGGCTGGAAAGACAGAAAGACCCAAGATGCAGAGGACAAATAAGGCAGGACCAAACCAAGAAGATGCTGTTCCTGAAACCAATCAGCCAGGCTATCCAAGCAAGACACTTGTGCAGATCACCAAATGCTCACACTCAAAAGGATATTCTGAGCACCTAGTAGAGATGATCCACTCCAGAAGCAAAACTGTGTATCTTGGCTCTAAGCCATGCTAGAGGAAGGTTAAAATAGTCTGAGGAACAGGTTGTGGAGGGTTGAATTTTATTTTTTTTCTAAAGCATTAAGCAGCCCAGCACACTTTGTATTATGCTGACTATGAGCTAAACCCCTGTGAGATCTCAAAGACACTCCCTGAAGAAGGGGAGAACTCATCAGAAGAGAATGAATGAAGCTCAAGCAGCCTAATGCTCTGCTGAAGACCCCAATGGACAACACCAAGGTCCAACAGGCACCTCCAGGGCTGGGAGAGAGCTGGCAGCTTGCACACACTCTCCCTGGTAACTTCAGGGCCCTTCAGTGGCTGCCAGCCAACTCCATCCTTACTGTGTTCCACAGCAGCAGCTATCCCATGGTCAATGAGGGCACAGTAACAAGGCACAGCACTAATTTATGTTTCTTGGTTATGAAGCATCTGAAAAATGAACACAAAAGAGTAACTGGAGAAGGACCTGCCCCGCAGCTGCCTCAAGTAGTCTGTCCACCTTTCTCTGTAGAGCTCCTCTTTTTCCTCCTTCTCTGGCCTGCTGACATGCCCCTGCATGAAGCCTTTCTTCCACCGTGGCCGACGGTCTGTGTTTTCTGGAGTATACCTTTACAGTGAAAACCAAACTGCATTACACTCTGAAACTAAAGCAGGTGAAAGCCAAGCAGCTTTCCAAACTGCAGGCAACAGGCTGCACTTAATGCCACATAAATAAGATTCTTGTAAGGTTGGTTTGAGAAAAGAAATGTAAAAACCCAGTATGAGCTCTGGTGAGTATGAGAACATGCAGAAAAAACCCAACCCTGGACAAACAGAACCACCAGCTTGATTTAGCAGCCTGAAAATTAACCACAAGAGAGACAAGGGGTTTCTTCCTCCTCAAAACAACATTTCCAGGTATCCAGGTGCTATTCTTAATTATCATAAAAACTACTAAATTGCCCTTGAAAGGTTTTCTGTTGGAACACACAGCTAAGCATTCCACTGGCTAGTGATACCAAGGGAAGCTTGGAAAAGAAACACTAAGCAACCCCCCACCCCCAAATACTCTCTATAATGGCTCTCAGAAAAAAACACTTACCTCAACTTCTCAATTACATCTTCCAGAAGATATTCCACCACAGGGAAGGTGAACCCAGGTATGTGAATCATTGGACAGTTATCTGTTGAGGAAGGCATAGCTCAGTTTATAAACAGCACATGAAATACTGCACTGAAATAACAGAGGCAGAGAAGCATTCTTTGTTATTTTTGCAGTGTAGTTGCCATGTCTATAGGGCTTTTCTGTTTATCCTTGAATTCTTACAGAAAACACCAAATTCAATTGCAAATAAAGCTGCTGAATAAAACCAGCAGAGGTAGGAAGCAGTACACTGGGACCAGATGAACACGCAGAAGAATAGCTATGTGACAAAACTGGAAGACTGAAAAACTAAAGGCTTGGATCTGGCTGCCCACTCACAGCAAGATTTCTAAAATATGGTAAATATTAGTAAATATTTAATATGAAAGCACTCTAGAGATGTTGTTTCCACAATATATCTGAAAACACAGAAGCAACACCTGCTGATGAGGAGACAAACCTAAGGGAAGAGGCATCTCAGCAGCTGGCAGCTATCTGTAAAAGTGAAGTCATTCCCTCTTTGGATAAAACCCCATCCCAGCATGTGAGAACTGCCCCACACTGTAGAAACCCCAATAACCTAAGCAGAACACTGACAGGAAGCACTCCACCTACCAAAATACTCTGAGAACTTCTCTGCGTTCAGTGTCGCACTCATCAGAATCACTTTCAGGTCCAAGCGGATATTCAGCAGATCTTTAATGATGCTCATTAAGACATCTGACTGGAGATTCCTCTCATGAATTTCATCCAGGACGACATGACTAATGCTGGACAAGTGCCTAAAACACAAGAGTAGGAAGTGAAATATTTCTTTTTAGTAAAATTAAAAAAAAAACCCAAGCCAGAGCCAAGCCTCCTAGGAGCAGCCTGGTACTCAACTCATTTCATAATTATATTCAGTTTCTTATCAAACAGGAAAACTTACTTATCTGACTGGAGCCACTGTAGGACAATTCCTGTGGTACAGTATAGAATTGAACCTTGTTTCCTTGGCAACCGACTGGAAGAAACACATTAAGAATTCCTCAGTTCTCTGCTGTATTTTACAAAGTACTTGAAGAGCTTAAACTCCAAACACAGGTAGTGATGGCAGGCATTACCAAGCACGCCTCATCCTCCAACTTGCTCACTGACAGTTCAACTGGAGGAGCAGGGAACTAGGCCACAGTGGCAGCATCTCTGTGGGTGGGGAATGACCTGAGCTGAGAGGAGCCCCAACTTCCCAGGCAGCGTTTCTCACCATGTGCAGAGTGATCTGCTGGCCCCACATTTCTGCAGCTATACGAGCTCAGCACAGATGGCAGCTACACATGCAGCAGTGTAACACTGATTAAATAGTTTAAGAAAACTATAAATGAGCTTCTGTAAACTCAAAAAGCTGGAACTAGGCTGCCATCCCTCACCAGCAGTTTTTGGTGAATGACTGAGATTCCATTGTTTGCTGGTAACATTTCAGATTTTGTTCTTAAATTATAGATGACTCCAAATGTGTCCAGAGGAAGGCAAGGAAGCTGGGGAAGGGTCGGGAGCACAAATCCTATGAGGAGCAGCTGAGGGAGCTGGGGCTTTTTAGCCTTAAGGAGGCTGAAGGGAGACCTTATTGCTCTCTACAGCTACCTGCAAAGAGGGGGTAGAGAGGTGGGGGTCGGTCTCTTCTCTCAGGTAACCAGCCATAGGATGAGAGGGAATGGTTTCAAACTGCACCAGGGGAGATTTAGGTCGGGTATCAGGGAGAATTTCTGTACTGAAAGGGCTGCCAGGTCTTGGAACAGGCTGCCCAGGGAGGTGGTGGAGTCCCCATCCCTGGAGGGGTTTGCAAGGCGTGTGGATGTGCTTGGGGACATGGTCTAGAGGTGGCTGGGCAGGGTCAGGCTGTGGTTGGACTCTGTGATCTTCAAGGTCTCTCCCAACCCAAGTGATTCTCTGTAAGAGCTTCTGCTCTATGGCACTATATCTGTGAGCTCCTGTCAATGCACCTAACTTTATCACCAGATCCCAGCAGGATTACTCAAGAGATCAGTGTACACATAATTTCTGCAGGAAGACAGCTTATAGTATTCTTTCCTTCAGCATTTCCATTTTTCTTTGAAATTCATGGATTAGGGACATCAGTTTCATCTCTAACTATAGCAGAACCCTTCAGAAAGAGCTGAAAAGGACTTACTAGACCAAGCATGACTTGGTGCTAGCCACTGCTACTCATTGCATAAAGTACAATCATCACACTCAAACTTCCTGCTGCACCTCAGAGATGTTATTCCCTGTGCCAGCTCCTCACAGCCAAGGGAGCCCCTCTCACCTCTGCAGACGGATCTGGTATCCTGTACTCTTGCCATTACCACACACTTCTGCCCGTTCAGCAGCAACTCTCTCAGCCACCTCAGAAAAATCATATCAAATTGTGCATTACAGAAATGTTTTCAAAATCCTGCAAGACTGATCTAGGATTCAGCTACTCAGAAAATACCCAGAACTGAGAAATCATGTCAAACAACAAAGAAACACCCCAAACCCCACTATTTCTCCTCCACAGCATTTCCTGTCAGCAACCCAGGAACAGGACCCATCTTAGAGAACCCAGCCACTCAGGCATTAGCTACAAACTCACCTGTTCAGTGAGCTTTCCCCACAGGAAGCAAAGTTCTATGATCATTTGACAGCTATCAAGAAGAGTAATTACTGTGCATTTAAAAGCCACGTTCTTAACAATGTACAGGCCTGATGCAACACAAGTGTTCTGTTTAATTCACTTTTGCTCTGCCCAGATCCATTAAAAGCAGAGATATAAACATGATGAAACTCAGGGAAGAGCAAGACTTGCAGAAGTGTCAGGTTAGTGTGTAGTAACAAAGCTGTTACTTGCAGTAGAATGGAAGGTGACAGAGAGAACACACAGGAAGCCACCTTTACTGCCCCCTTGGCTGCTGCCTTGGCTGTCCACCGCAGGCTGACTGCTCATCTGGAGCTCTGCATTTTCTGTGAGTACATGTGGCAGCAGAGCAGGACAGCACTCCTCTCTGAGAGGAGTACAGCACCAACCCCACCCAGTCATTTGGCATTTTCTCAGATGCTAGCTTCAGGTAACCTAGCAGGCTGTACACTCCCATCATAAGCTGCCCGTGGATGCCAGGCCTGCTAAGAAACCCGTGCTCACTCAGTGGCTCTGAGCAAGGCAGCATTTCTTCCTCTGATTTGTTGGGGGAGGGAGATCCCAAGAAGTCAGCTGCTCAGTGTGCCCCACTTACAGAGATAGCGCTGATCCTCCTGGGCTGGGTGCAAACAATCCTGCACGTGGAGCCCTTCCCTCGCTCGATGTAGTCGTCCAGGATGAACTGGGTGACCTGGGTTGTCTTCCCACAGCCCGTTTCACCGCTTATCACGGTCACTCGGTTGTTGTTGATGAGGTTTACGAGTTCCTGTTCCCAAAGAGAAAATATTGATTGTCCTGCTGCTCAGAACAGACTTCAGGAGGATGCTCTGATCCCACGGGGTGAGCTCAGTGGCACAGCAACACACCAGTGGCACAGTATTAAGCACCTCAGTTTGACCCCCAGAGAAGACACTCCTGCACGTCCCGTGTGCATGGCTCAAAGCACATCACATCTCAATACTAGTTTAATTATTAAAGATCCTACATGAAAACAACACAGAGTAAGTAAAATGAGAGCCTGAAAGGCATTTTTCAACCTTTCTCCCTCTTCCTTCCCTATCCTGGGAGACTGAAAACAATGTTTCCCCCTGGCCTCCAGCCTGTGCTAACTCAAGTGTGACACTTTAACACTCCTTAGGCCAGGGGAACAGATTGTCATGCTCCCAGCCTCTTCTTCCCAATCCAAAGGATTCCAAAGGGGAGCAGCACTATTTTAAGGAACAGTCGCAGGAAGAACCACTTTATGACAGATACATTAATTTTAGAAAGGAAGGCCACTAATCATTCGTTGAACAAGCCAAAGAAAACATAACATAATACTCAATCTCTACTTTGTACAGGCAACAAATGAAGAATTAACACCAATTAATAATGACCCATACTATTGCTGATGTTTGGCTGGAAAACCAGTGGCAGTAACAGCCAGCAGTGCAGCCATGTGATTAAAAAAGAGGTTAATCAGTATTATATTAAATTCTAAATTGGGCAAATGTTTGAATGGCCACAATTTCTCTAGCATAACTGTGAAAGAGGAAGCGTGACAGTTTACACACCAGTAATTACTCTGTATAAAACTCAAGTAACTAGGAACAGTCTAGAAGTTTAACTGGAAGATAAAGAAGAAAAGCTCTACACTTTACAAGCATCTCCAGCATCCAACACCATTTCATAGAATCATAGAATCATAGAATGGTCTGGGTTGGAAGGGACCCCATGGATCATAGAGCTCCAACCCCCCTGCCACAGGCAGGGCCACCAACCTCCAGGCCTGGAGCTACACAAGGTTGCCCAGGGCCCCATCCANGTCCTGCCATTATCTACCCTTTTAAAAAGTTTAATCCCCTCCTACTTATAAGTTCCCTTCAGGGACTGGCAGGCTGCAATGAGGTCCCCCCACAGCCTTCTCTTCTCCAGGCTGAACAAGCCCAGCTCCCTCAGCCTACTGCATTTCCATGCCTACTGCTGCCTGTACTGAGAGAACTGTACAAGGCCCCAGAGGAACCACATGCACCTCACCGAGCCGTGAGCCTGAGCTACTCTCTGGGAACAGGTCAAATCCCGTGTTGGAACTGGGCCACAGCACCTTCTTAATGGGCACATCCCAGTTACACACCTACCTTACCACAGAGTCTTTCAGGTTAAGCACATTTACCTGCCTCATCCCATAGGAAGGGAGCTTCTCTCGGAATCTCTGGGGAGAAAGAGAACAGCAACATGTATCTTTAAACACCTGCCCAACACAGTAAAGCAGATTTCAGCTCTGGTGGGGGCTCAGCCACAGACTAACACATCAAACTGTTCAGCTAATCCTTTATATATAAACACAGGGCCACTAAAAAGGAGTTTCATTCCATGTGTGTTTAGCACAATTACCTGAAACCAAGAGTTCAGCACACGAAGAGGTGCACAGGTAGGGCTGTAAGACAAGTGCCTCGTATCAAAGGGAGAGCACCTCTCCATGGGAAGAATGTTCTGGTAACTTTATGCCACACATAAACTATATTTTAAAGAGGAAATTCCTTTAGAGTCCATTTTTCTGCTCTCTGTTTTAGACAGAAAAGCAGGAATACAATCCTTTTTTAAGAAAATAAAGTCAAGCAAAACCACCACCCAGAACTGAATGACACACATGCTTAAAATCTTAGATTTTATGCAACCAGAAATCATCACAAAGTCTGGTTTTTAACTGCTGCCCTTTTGACAGGTATGTGTTTTGCAAACTCTGAAGGTAATTTTTAGCCAGAGTAACATCATGACAACTTCCTAATAAATTCCAATAACTTATTTTCTGTTTAGTTTAGCTTGAAAAAAAAATGGTCAGATAAAACCAAAAGCTTTCTATTTAACACATGGAAAAGTACCTGCATTTCAATGTATCTAGGATCAGACTTCTTCTTCCTTAAGTCTTCTTTAAGTTGCTCATCTAAATCGTTATCCTGCTCATTTTTTTCAAAGAGATATTCCACATCCCGATCAAGAAATGTTTTCTCCAACACCGGTCGCTGTCTTACAGGGGCTTTTTCAGCATCTGGCTTCACTTTTACAGGCTGTTCTGGTCTGAAGTAAGTGCAGAGAATGGAAACAGCAGATTACCCAAGCTGTGCTTGGCCACTGCGAAGAGTACATCGAACCTTCAAGGCAGATCCTACACCTCCTTTTGAGACATTACACCCAGGAGCTACTCAACCATCAGCCAAGAGCGTGTGCTGCCAGAACAGTTCAAGCCTGAAAATTACCAGCCATCAAAACCTTCCCATCAGCATCTACATAATGTGTTCTTGTGCATCTAACAAAGCCAGAACACGTCCCCAGAGAACTGCTGCTTAACCTGCTGTCAGACCCATGGCCCTGTAACTGGATCACTGGCTCCAGCAGGCTCAGTCACACCCCTGGCTGCCCATTTCCATGCTAGTATTTAAAATTTGTAAGTGTTAGAAACAGACCCTATTTCACAGAGACAGAGGGAACATTCCAAGACTGCACAATAACTGAAAAACAAAAGTCAAATGTCACCACTGGAAGAGATCAGGGGAGCTTCAGAATTCCATCTCTCTATCCCAGTGGGCCTGGAGATCAATTACAGGATCTTATGTTGTTGAGAAACAAACTAACAGCCCAAACTCTGTTAGAGTTTTACAGCCATTGTTACAACCACTGCAGTATGAGGACACAGGTGGGAAACCCTGAGTGTTGTGTTCAGTTCTTTCACCCACCAAACCCAAGCATCTTCTGACACCCCTTCCCGCCAGCTTGCGGGGAGTTTGTTCAGCTGGGGGTTGATAAACCCCGAGCAATGGCTTCTCCTTACCCTTCTTCCTCCCCAGACCACCAGGACATTGCTTCTTGCTCCTTCTCATTTTTAGCCTGGACGGTGTTCAGCAGCTGCACGATCCGCTCCTCCC
>VZTU01007119.1:68500-118139 GCA_013400835.1 Zapornia atra
GACCGCCGCCGCGGCCGCCGTGTCCCCCCGCGAAGGAGGAGGCCGAGGAAGCGCCGCCATCGCCGCCGCGGTCCCGGCCCCGCTCCCAGCGGTGCTCGAAGCTCATGGCTGCCCGGCGACCGGCGACCGGGGCCGCCCGAGACATCCGCTGCCTCACTTCCGCCCAACCGCCCGCCGTGAGGGCCGCGGGTTCGAGGCCCCCGGCCGCCGCCGCGTCCCGGCATGAGGCAGCCTAGGCGCCGGACTACGTCACCGCTGTTCACCTCGCACAGCTTCTTACTTCACAGCAGCTTTAATTTCCCCTTCTGAGGCTGCGGGCAGGGCGTTACGGACCCGCGGTCTCCATCACTCCGTGGGGCTGCCCCCCCGCACCCAATACAACCCGGATTTACACCGGGGGTGGGGCTGCAGGTGGGGCCCTTGGCCCAAGTTCCCTGGAGCGTTCAACCTTTTAAATTAGATAAAATTATTCACAGAATTATCACCCTTTCAACAGTTAATTAACGTTCCTTTTGGTTCCCTGAACACCTTGTTCAGTTATAAATGCTGCTTCAATCGAATTTCTTTCCATCCTCTTTTGCCTTTTCCTCTTTGTCAGCATGATTTACCATCGTTTAAGAACTACTGGTGTTTGTGTCTCTGAAATACAGTGCTACACACCGGGCTGGGCCTGCCTGGCCTGCTGCATCGCAGAATTCACAGGCTCACCGAACTGTAGGGGTTGGGAGGAACCTCCAGAGATCATCGAGTCCAACCCCCAAAATGGTTTAGGTTGGAAAAGCCCTTTAAGAACACCAAGTCCAGTGTTTAACTCAGCACTGCCAAGCCTACCTCTGAGCTCTGCACCACGTATGTCTACATGGGGGTGAAATCCCTCCAGGGCTGGGGACTCACCACTGCCCTGGGCAGCCCATTCCAGTGGCTGCAGAACCATTTCCTGATCCCCACCCTAAACCTGCCCTGGCAGAATGTGAGGCCATTTCCTCTCATCCCACCACTTGTTACTTGGGAGAAGAGACCGACCCCTCCAGCTACACCCTCCTTACCAGGAGTTGTAGATCGCAAGGTCTCCCCTCAGCCTCCTCCAGGCTCAACAACCCCAGTTCCCTCAGCTGCTTTCACAGGAGACCATTGCTTTTGTCTCTGCCTCCTGCCTACCTACAGCTAGGCCAAACAACTCCCAGCGCCTGGCTACGTAAAGGAGTAAGAACTAGGTGCTCAAGTTGAAGATCTCTATGTTTGTTCCTTTCCCCTCACAAAACACTTAATTTCCACAGCCTCAGAACATGCGAACCACGCTCACACGCCTCACACAGCCTCCATCTGCAGCCTGGGCCTCGGGGCGCCTCAGGAGATGGACCCGGATGACAAGGCAGCACTGGAGCTCTTCCCAGTGATCCCAGCAGATGGGTGACAGTGCCAGGCCTGTGGCACGCAGCAGCATCACCGACAGGCCTACCAGCTCTCCCTGAGCTCATCTCTATGGCCACTAAATGGCACGGCGTCATGCCAAGGCCTTGCACAGGAGGGTCTGTGCAAGAAACATCACGTGGGCTTTTTTCATCTGTACCCAATTCCAGGCACGAGGAAATCTCAGGGAAGCTTGGGGTCTAATTTGCATAAAGAGACAAGTAAAGAGCAGAGAGTGAGCTCTCTCTGAGTCATCAGCACAGCTAAGAGCCGAACTTCGGGCAAGGTCACCCAGGGAAAAGAGGGAAAAGGAGGGGACAGAGAATGGAGAAAATGAGGACTGGAGCATACCAAGGAAAATCATCTGGAAGGCAAGCTGCAGGGAGGAGTATGGGAGAGAAGTGAGCAAACTGGGAGGAAATGTTCTTCTCCCTTAATTTCTTCTCATCCTGCATCTGGGGGTTACTGCAGCCTAGGGAAGCACACTCATGACTTCCCACACTCAGCATCCTACATAAACCATCACTCCACAGCGTTCCTCAGGTCTCACAGCAGCCATCAGCTGGGGAGTGAGAAAGAGCCAAAGACAAGGCACACAAAGCGAATGCTCAGGCACATTAAGGATCCCCTGACACAGTCCATCACCCGTGTACCTACACAGGGCAACGACAAAGTCCTTCTGAAAGGGAGGGGGGGGTAGGATACCAGGCGGGAAAGCATCCTGCTGCTCAGCTACTGACTTGGATGTCGTCAAGCTTGCTTCTGTAGCCTGTAGGTGAACATAAATCAGGGCAGTAAACAACTCTGGCTTTGCCATTTGCATGTATCAGGGCAGGAGACCTGCCTGATGCTCATCTGGATCTAGTGAAGCCTGCAGTGACAGGGCAGCTGGTCACCATCCCCAGGACGTTCCACTGGCCAGCTTACAATGTCCCATCAGCCACATGCCTCGCTCTCAGGGGCCACCTGGCTGAGGCACAGTGCTGCAGCTCATGTTAGGCTCTGCATGCTGAAGCCAGCTGACAGAATGCTGCCTTTGTCTGTTCTGTCTCCTTGAGATTACTGAAGGAAAATGTTCCAGGGCTACCCTGCATCACTCAGGTGACTCCAACAGGTTTATTCTGCTCCATCCAGGACCTCTCCACGACTGCACACCTGGGCCCCTCAGCAGTGCACACGTTTAATCACTGGGATTTTAGTGCACAGGGAAGTTTCCACAGGCATGTACATAGGTATGGCACTGCAGCCAGGCTCAAACCCTCAGACATTCCACAGAAAACACTACAGACCTTACTCCTAGGTTTGTAGATCATTTTCTAGTATTCATGAGAAGACCTGTTTCCTGCAACGATCTCAGTGGTTCTCAGTGTACGAGACCGCTCCAGTCCCTCACCACTGCTGCTCACACCCAGCCTGCATCCACCTGGCAGCACCAAGTGCAGTGATGCCTCTGAGCGAAGGGTCGGGCACAGCAGCAGCACACTCTCTGGGAGGGCAGGAGGGAGCCTTCTCCTTCCAGCAGGGAGATTCCTTGAGGTCAAATTCCTCATGAGGAGGCACGAAACCTGCCAGGGAAACACTGACAAGACACAGTAAAAGATGATCCACCGAGTGAAATCTTGCAGTGCACGGCACTGGTACTGCAGTCAGCAGAGGAGAGATTGGCTGTGCAAGGACTGAGGGACTGTAAAATTATCCTTTTATAGAGTACAAGCTGCAGGAGCACGTGGAGATGGTTGGGTACTGCAATTCTCCTCAGAGCTGTTCCTGGAGCCTAGAAAAACAACATGTATTCTGCTCTGAAACATCCCAAACTGAACAATTCATTAAGAGAGAGGAATGTAATGCTCAAGCCCTCATCTTGGAAATTGTGACAGTGATACATACTGGGACATGAAACCATGTTCCAGAATCCAGGCACCAACCCCAGATCTCTCAAGGTAAAATAATGCAGAAGTAACAGTCAGTATTTGTTATGGAACAGTGTGATGTGGTAAGATCTCTTTTCTATCAAGAGCAGTACAGAAGATTGAAATTTCAGTACCTGGCTGTATTTTCATTTCAAGCAGCAAATTCCTGTGAGGCATTTGGGTGTCTTGGGCCTGGCCCTGCTATTACAGATTGATTCTTCTCCTTGCTCAGTTAATGTCATGCTGCTCTCCGTGTACATGAGGCCACTGAAAGGAAACTCTGACCCACTGAAGATTATCTCAGAAATTACCTCCCAGTTTCTTGTTTTCTATCCTTTGCATTATTCAGCAACCCAGGCCCTGAGAGCAGGGAAGCCCAGGTCCCATTCAAGTCATACTTCTAAGAGGTTTTGAGATGAGGACTCTTTCAAGTCACCTTCAAACGGTCATCGACAAAGCCCCTGCCCTCGAATGTCAAGCTGTACTGAAACACACTGAAAGGTCAGACAGGGGGAAAACAACTGAGGAGGAAGAAGGAAAAAACCCTTGGTAGCTATTATTAAATAACTGCTTTAAAAATTAAGTCCAAATACATGGAATGAATAGACAAATGAAGACACCTCAACACAGAAGTGAATAAGCAAGCCAAGAGCAAATTATCTCCCACAGCAAGTCTCCTGTGCTTTGTGCACTCAATAATGACACCTTGGGTTTGCAGACATTTTGTTTAATGATGTAAGTCATTTAGAGCAAAAAATAAAATAATCAGACGTTTGTACATCATCAAATTTACAGATTCATTAAAGAAAATGGTATGTTTTAACACAGCAGCAAGACAAGAGTTGGGTCCCTACAGGTGGGGCAAGCTCTGGGTGGCAGCTGTGTCGAATTTCAATGCCTCCAACTTTTAACCCTTTGAAAATGTGTCAGATTAACACATCCACGGGGCCAAATCCCTGCCAGGGAACAGCTGAAGCTGTGACAGACTGTGTCCTCCATCACAACTTACAGAATCACAGAAAGGTTGGAAAAGGCCCTTTAAGCTCATGGAGTCCAACCATCCCTGTCCTGTGCTAAACCAGATCCCTGAGCACCTCATCTCCCCTCTGTTAAACACNACCCTCCTGGCAGGGCAGGGGAGGTGGGGAGAAGGTCTCCCCTCAGCCTCCTCTTCTCCAGGCTGAACACCCCCAGCTCCCTCAGCTGCTCCTCAGAGGATTTGCCCTCCAGCCCCTTCCCCAGCCTGGCTGCCCTTCTCTGGACTCGCTCCAGGACCTCCCTGTCCTTCTGATGGTGAGGAGCCCAGAACTGGACCCAGCACTCGAGCATCACCTGCCTCTGGATCTGTGGCTGTGAAGACGCCGCCCGTGTCCCCTCTGCAGACAGCGACGTATCCAGAGGCAGCTGAATGTGTCTCTCTGCTCTGCCTGTGTGAATACAGATTTATTCCATCAACTTCCCACAGATTGCTCCTTCTACCATATTTTCTTGTTAAATCTGAGGTATCACACAGCACCTCAGTGGAACCAAGAGCCCTGAGGCACTCTGAGAAGAACCCTTGTTCTCACCTTGGCAAGGCAGCACACACAAGGCACAGCCTGCAGAGCAATCCATCTCTGTCAGAGCAGGCTGCAGTCCTGCCCCCGATCCTCTTCTGTGCTGCATCACTGTCAGAGCAGCACAGCCCCTCTGATTGCCATGGCAGGCCTGATTTATCGCTGTGAAGTAAGAAGGCAAGTCGCCTGCTTGTTTCCATGCCTCCATGGAAGGGTTAGATGAGATATTAGGGGTAAGTTCTTTCCAGAGAGAGTGGTGAGGGGCTGGAACAGGCTGCCCAGAGAGGGGGGGGGTGCCCCGTCCCTGGGGGTGTTCAAGGCCAGGTTGGATGGGGCCCTGGGCAACCTTGTGTAGCTCCAGGCCTGGAGGTTGGTGGCCCTGCCTGTGGCAGGGGGTTGGGGCTCTGTGATTCTTGGGGTCCCTTCCAACCCAGGCCATTCTATGATTCCAGACCAAATGCTGGGTGCACATGGACACCGTGGCTGGCCCTTCTGCTCTGTTCATACCCCACAGAGGAATCCCCAACAGCCTTGTGCTTATTTTCCCCAGCACGTTCCCACTGTGTGGAAAACTGCAAACACCTAAATGATTATGTCATCATGTGTACCACTGGAAATTAGTTCTATTCATTAAAGAAGTGGTATCATTTTTAATCAAACTGCTGAAAATCCTGGCAGTACACTTACCTCTGATTAACTGAAATGAAGGACAAAATCTCAGAAGAAAGAGCTCAGCCAAACACACTATCATTTCAGGCACATGCAGAATCCTTAACATAAGGCTCTAGGAGTCCTTTCACTGGTTTCACTTTGGCTTGTCTAAATTTGACACAAAACAGAATATTCACTGGCTTAAGGTTGGTTCTAGACTTACTTCTAGGTTCCTTCTCAGTCAGCAGGTTGATGGGCACCTCCTGAGGGTGATACAAAGCAGGAACTTGAGTTAGGAAACCAGACTCACTCTCTTGATGCTGATGCCCAAGTTCAGTCTCTAAGCTCGGCACCTTCAATAGCTCCTTCTCCCTTCCTAAGGAGTCAGCAACCAGCTGTGAGGCCCAGCTCCTGACTCACATCTCAAATGAGGGTCCATCTGAAGAGGAGTGACACAGGTTTACTGGCAGAAAAACAATTAAGTGTTTTTGCTGTGAGCCCCTGGGACCCCTGCAGCTACCTGCAAGCTACACCCACTCTTGAGGTGGTGCTGACATGGGCATTCATAAGGGGCTGTAGAACTGTAGAACTATTCCTCACAAGGACAACTCAGACATGAAGAATTACTCAAACTGCTTCTGACATCCTAACTCTTCAAACATCCCAAACCCTGCCTTTATCTGGATCGAGTGCAAATACTCTGTGAGGTTGGGAAGCCTCTGAACTTGGGAAGAGATCTCAGAGGCAAAAAGGGGACTCTTCTGAGAAACAGGCACAGAATCAACCAACATTTGTCCCATTTGATCCAAGATGTGTCAAGCTATGAGAAGACTCTTAAGTTTCACAGCATCCTATTTACAAAACGTGCATTCTTCCACTTCAGCCACCCACATCCAAAGGCCTATACAACAGCCACTTCCATGGGTGAATGGGAGTGATCATCACTACATCATTACAGATGAATCACGTATGGAGCAGTAGAAAATTAAACCATTTACATTTCCTTTAATCCTCTACTCAGTCAAGTAAAGGAGCTAGTCTGGGGTCTGGCCACAGTTTTACAGGTAAACATTTCAAGTCTGGCACATCAGTAAGAGCAGGACTGCAAGGCAGCCAAACCCACAGTGACATCCCACCTGGGGACCCGCTCACACGTCTTCCACAGGTTCCCACCAACAGACCACCCAGTGCCAACGAGCGACCAAGGCTGGCTGCTAGCCTTTCTTCAGCATTCCTTTTAGAAGTGTTCCTCAAATAGCTAAGTTATACAAAGAACTTGAAATTCAGTATGCAAAGCTGTAAAGCACTTAAGTATTTGTTATCCCATCCACGTATCAGTAGAAGTTTTAACCCACTGAACAGTGTACTCAAATAAATTTCATTTGTATGCTAGGAAAAACCAGCTGGCATTGTATTTGCCAGAGTAACCAAGTCAAGAGGAGCAATGTCTGTCAAATCAGTTTCAATGAATGTCCAGGTTAATTACATGCCTTTAACTGCTGTTGCCATCTTCCTCCCGCTTTCTGTATGCCTTATTCAACAACTGAATCTCTTCCTGATAACCTCCTCTCTCCATATGCTGCTTTTTACTGTTCTGCCGATGAGCCTCCACCGTGTCTGGAATGGAGATGTTAATGTCGCTGTCAGGGTTGCTGGATGGGATGAAGAGGGAGTAGGAGGCACTTTCCCCGAGATCACACGACACAAACCTGTTCTCCTTCCGGGAGTAACGTAAGGATGGAGACCTTACCTGTGTGGAGGACTGGCTGATGTTGCTGATGATGGACACGGTGTCCAGGGCCTCCTCATTGTCACAGATCTCAAGAACCTCTAAATGGATTTTAACGCTGGTGTCAGCGAGCGCGCCGGGGGGCTCCTCGGGGCTGGGCTCGTGACCTACGCTCTTCGACCGATAGACTTCGATCTTCTTGGAGGTGGGAGCTATTTTCTGCCCCTCGGTGCTCACCTCGTACGTGGACAGGGAGAGAGTTTTTCCAGTGGGTGCCTGAAGAGACACAGTTCCTTGGAAGGCACACAGAGGGATAGCTAGGGCCCCGCCTGACCGCTGCGAAGAGAGAGAATGGTCACTATCAGGTTAGAATCCGTTCTGAAGAAGCCAGCTAAGCTTAGCTTGGTGACTTACTGTACTGCTGTCAGCTTTTCCTTGCAGTATTTCAGAAATCTGGTACTCATGACTTCAAAGAGTAGAAAGATGTGTTTGATAACTAAAAGTGAAGTCCCAGGTGACCATGACCTGGCTACGGGACACACACACTTCACTGCAGCCAGCCCACAGCCAGCCAGCCAGCACTCACAGGCAGGTACCTCTCCTAGTTGTACCCACAGGCACCTCCAAAAGTGTTTTCACTCTGCCTAAATCAGATCACGACACCGATCTCACGCTTCTCACACAGTGATGGAGAGGGAAGAAATGCCACCAGAGGACTGTCCAAAAGCAGGACCTTACACTGACAACATCTGCCTCCCCAGGCACCTCATCTTACTAACTACATGAGGTGCCTGAAGTTAGACAGCTTCCCTACCAAGCTGGACTTTCCAAAACAATGTGCCAGGTATTACTCAAGGAACTTTTTGTGCATTTTTGTTTGTTTCTATGGTGGAAATATTATCCACAGCATCAGCTGGGCACCTCTAATAAAGATGTGCAGTGCTACTACCCCAGAGGGCTGTCCAGAACCTCTCTCCCAAACACATTTCACAGCAGTTCTAGCAGCCAGCACAAGATTATTTCTTTTCTAGACCAAAGCTGAATTTATCAGTACAGACATTTTCACACACTTGGAGGCAGAGAGAGAAAATTCAGTTACAGCTCTGCAGTAGTAAAGGTCATGCTCAAACCAAGAGGTTTTAGCAGTTGTGATGAAAATAGTGTTTCAGAGGCTGTAAATAAAGACAGGCATTACACAAAGAATTCACTGCATGTGCCTGCCTGGGAACAGAGGACACAGCTTGCTCCTCTGCAGACTGTGGTAGCTCACTCGGTGGGAGGTTGTTGCAGGTTCCCTTCTGCAGTACTGCAGGACAGATCCTGACTCCTTTCCTCAGGCTACAAAGACTTGGTTTTAGCTGGGGAGGTGTCTAGGGGGTGACTGGAGTTGGAGAGAACAAAAGTGATGGCAGTGGTAGACACACAGAGCACAGAAACATCGGGTTTTGGAGAACCTCACTGAGGGCTCATCTATCGCTCCATCCTCATCTGCTTTGCTACAGTGGGATCTCTCCTGCCTCCTGAGGAAGGCAGGGATTAGCACTTCAAACCTGGCTCTTATTCACTTAAAAAGTACTATTAAAAGGAAGGGCAGCTTTGCCAAAAGCAGACTCCCTGGCAGGCAGAGACGTGCCAACGCTGGGACAGGGTGGCTCAGGAGAAGGGCTGCTCGAGGTGAGAGGGAAATGCAGAGCAGAGCAGGCTGCTGAGATCAGGGGAAGCATCCAGCTCTGCCCCCTGGAGCTGCCCTGAGGCTATGCACCAGCAGCCCTGCCGCAAAGCACTGACCGGGCGCTTTGTTTTCAGATCGTGGGAAGCTGTTGGTGCTTATGCTTCCTGTAGGAACCAGCAGCACTCCTCCAGCAAAGCAGGGGTGTGAGAGGAGCTGTCTTCTCTGCTGGAGGAAGCTCTTGCCTTCCATCCCAGGTGCTTGCTAAGGTGACTAGAGGAGAGTGCTGAGGTCCAGCCCTGGGGAAGGTGAAGCAGGCAGAGGCTGCTGCTCTAGGCAGCACAGAGTGGCACATGGATATGACAGAGCCTCGACACCAGCAGTGCTGGTAGCAGAGGTTTAGGTGGCGTGCCGGCAGGACACCAGCCCTCCAGCTCTGCCTCATTCTGCAATCAGCACGGAAAGTCCTTTGCAGGCTCAGCTCAGAGTGCCTGTGTTTCTGGTGGCTCATCAAGCCCAGAGGCTGAGGAGCAGCTCAGAACAGCACTTGGATATTACAGAAAGACATCTGAAGGGGCAAAAATTAACTAAGACCTGATTACTTCAGTGCAAGGGTACATTCTACTCAATAAACCACTGCGGGTTTGTCAGACAACAGCAAGCAGATGGAGTATGTGTCTGGGGCACCTGGAGGGAGAAGGAGCCATCCTCACCTGCTGGAATGAGCATTCCAGTCCTGGAGAGCTTTTCCAGTGACCACAGATTTAGTGGCTCTTTCCAAAAAATCTGTTTTCTGTTGAGAAATCAGTATTTACCTTTAGAAGCAAGAGTGACACACCAAGTTCCCTATGCCACCTTCTGGTCACTAACTGGGAATCCAGTAAACCATGGCATCTTCCCCTGGAACAATTCCTGTAGGAATACTGTTCAGTTAGGGACACCTTCACCTGTCTCTGCACATGCAGAATCCACTTGTCTCACTGTGATGTGAGCACCAGCGCCCTGCAGCCCCAGAACCACTGCCCAGGCAGTGAGCCCAGATCAGATCCCAGCTCAAACTCCCTCAGTGCAGCAAGTGAGCAGCAAGGACACCAGAGTGTCACCTGTGGGCTCTGACCAGGAGCAGCAAGGACACCAGAGTGTCACCTGTGGGCTCTGACCAGGAGCAGCAAGGACACCAGAGTGTCACCTGTGGGCTCTGACCAGGAGCATGGCTGTGAAACAGTCATGTTCTTCACCAGGCAAAATGTTCAAAGGTTAAAAAACCCCAGCTAATTGCTGCAAAAATGTAAGCAGCATTTACATGGCACTATGGAACTTGCTAAGCAGAGCTTATTAAAGGTTAAATAAAACCCTGGCATTACACGATGGGGAAGGCAGGGACAAAGCCTGAGGAGAGATCTGAGCCACTGGACTGAAAACTGACCCCTAAGTGCTGCGGGGAAGCGGCGCTACCTGGGCTGGCCCCAAAGTGCTGGATCCCCAGAGACACTTCCATGCTCCCTGACAGAGGGGAGCCGCTGCGGGCACAGACAGGACCGTCCTTCTGCAGCCAGAGCACCTGGCAGGACCCTGCATCAGAGCTGGGAAGGGACCCTCAGCATGGCACAGCCCCGCTCCGGCCGGCACACAGCTCAGCAAGCCTCATGCCACAGCCCCACAGCCCAGCAGAAACCCTGTGAGTAAAAGAGTCTAGAAGAGGGAAGGATGCATTTCTGGTTCTCCCTACAGCCAGCTAAAACCCAGCATTACTGGAATTACTTGCAGTATGAATTACTGTTAATGAGAACAGAACATGACCCTTATCTTGCCCTTGCTATCATGGGTAAATATCCCTTTCTGCACCTTGTGACACATCCCCGGCGATAAAGAGGAATCTACTCACAAACCAGACCACCCTGGCACTTCCTGGGCAGCAGTCCTATCTTCCCCTGCCTCTGTCACCTACATTCACCCCTCTGATTCTACACCTTGCAGTACAATGTCATTCCAGAGCAGCAGGAAGAGGAAGCGACTGCAGCAACGCTGAACAGTGGCCTCTGGTTCATCCACCCAGATTCCTCTCTCTCACCTCTGCATTGTTCCAGGGGAAGGAGAGCACCCACAGTTGCAGCAGGGCTGTGATTCATCTTTACTCCTGTGGAAACAGAAGGTGATGCACGGTGCTGCCAGGGAACCTCTGCCACCCCCCTCCCCACAGCTTCTGGAGGGGAACCACTCAGCAGCCTCTTTTCTTTTGCCCACACCCTTTGTATTCCTGTATTTAAATGAAAGCCGAGCTTCAGAGAGAGATGCACACATTAACTCCTCCCACACGGTTCATGCAGTGTGCTCTCTCTTTAAAGCCCTTCCAAAGACCTGCTTTTATGAAGGTACAGAAAACTTGGGAGCCCCTTGTGTCTTGGGTCAGCTTCAGAAAGACGACAGTTTGGTGCTGCCTGGATAATGCATGCAGGACTTGGGCACCAGCATAAATAAAGTACAATAAAATGAAATATAGTAAAATAAAATAAACCAAAACAGAATCTTTCCAATCAAAGTGCCATTTTGCAGCTTTGTGCCTCAGCAGCTTTGCAGCATATCAGATACACACACAGAGTGATCACTATGCCTAAGATGTACATTTTCTACTACGACTCCAGCACCTCGTGTTTGTTTCACTGCTCTACACCAGGACCTGTAGTACTATCACACTGACACCTCACAGCTCAAGTGCTGCCTCTCTACCTCTCCTGCACCCGCCCCAGTTCGGCATCCATGGTAACTGCACAGGACAAGGAAGCCTTGCTACCAACGACTCCCACCCCACAGAGTGAAGACTCATCTTTCTGAGCCCTTCCTCGCTCAGCCTGGAGAGGTGAAGGATCAGACACCTACTCAAACACAGCAGATTTAGCATGAAGTATCTTACACCCACTTGCAGGTGCTCTCCTCTGCATGCACACTCACAGGAATGCATTTAAGCACTGTACACATGCACAGATGCATACAGAACATTCACCATTCAGCAGCTGGTTTCTTAGCTGCTGCTAGGGCTCAAGGGAAGGTTTCCATCTGGGCATCCTCAAACGTTTCAATTCAGTAAGTCACAGCACTCCCCACAGCACGCTGGAGATGTTCAAGGTTGCTTAGTGTGCATCCAGCCACATTTCATCACAGGGAGTGCTGCAGGACCTCTAACAGCATGATGTTTGCCAACATCCTGCCAAGGGGAGCTGGCCCTTCCCCTGCCTACAGTGACTTTGTCCATCAGTCCTACCACAGGGCATCCCCTCAGCAGAGCTCCTCCCGACAGCCCGAGGCTACGCTGCCTGTCAGAATCTGGGCCAGGGATTTCACTGGAGAACCACACGTACCAGCACATGCATTTTTAACAAGCAGAGAGCAAAAAACCTTCAATGAAATAAATCACAAATGCACTTGTTCCTTAAGGAGCACTGGTGCATTCTGAACAGAGAGATCTCTGCATAATTGATAAAGTGAATCCTGTTGTTACTAAATTAAATCATCCAGCCTCCAGGACCTGCTGAAGACAGAAAGCCACGAAGCAAACCCCCCTCATACCACCACACCTTGGGCTGGGGCTCCCCTGTCCCACTCCAGCTGCCTGAGCAGGGTTTGGGCTGGAACTGCTGGGGAGGACACTGCTGCTGAGGGGAGGTTTCCACCTCTGCCAGGGCGTGAGGAACTCCAGGGTGGCCAGGACACACCTTGCAAACCCAAAGCACCCTTTTCTATCTGCTTTGCCATGAAACAGATACTCTTACATGAAGTATTAATAAAGGGGCATTAAGCCACAAAGACACTCAAAGAACATGTGACTTCCATCCCTTGGCAAAGCAGAGCCTCAATGTGCATGCTGGGAAGTGCCTCCTGAGGGGGTTCCCTCCCTTCCCTGTGGGAGCTGAGCCTCAGCCTGCAGAGCTGGGTGCTTACTGAAGAGTGGGGACTGCCTGGCTGCAATCAGCTCTGGGTGCTGCTCACTAAATCCTCGTTTACAGGTGATCAACAATTTATTCTGCTAGAGAAAGCCTAGCAAGTTCTTGAAGGCTAACATTAGTACTTCAAGTACCAAACATTTCTCCATCCTTTCTGCATTTTACAGGAAGTGCAGCTGGATTTATCCTGTTAAGAGGATCTTGAACTCCATGGTGCCAGTTCTCCAGAGCTGAGCACCTGCAGAGACCAGCACCCAGCTGGATGGGCACACACTTCCCAGGGAATTCAGGGTTTCAGGGAGCACCTGACCACACAGCAAGGAAGGGAAAGCATGAACAGCTCTACTCTCCTAATGAGGTTATCAATTAACATGTCATCTCCTGAGAACACAGCTGACTGCTCCAGAAGTGCATCCTTAGCTAGGTAATGCTTGTTAGCAAGGGAAATCACAGATAAACTGTCCAGAGCCACACTGATGTGGCCACACAGTAAATGCTAGTGAGAAAAAACAAGTTAACAGGAGTGCTGTGAGCCTGGAACTCCTACGAGACCAAAGGGAGAAGAACATTTGTCTGGAGGATACCCCAGTGCCCTGTGTGAGGAGCTGCTCCCTGAGGATGCAAGAAGGCTGCACACTCAGGCATCTGGAGGTGGGAGCAGCTGGCCAGACGTGGCTGTCTCGTGCCATCAGAGATGCCACAGGAGATCTGGGACAGCCTCAGGAAACTTCCAAATGGCTGAGAGGATAACAGGAGACCTACAGCCTCCTGAAGCAGCAGCTGGGGGCCCAGGGGGACACCCCAAAGCTTCTCCACTGGTTCATTGCCTGGGTCTGGGCAATGGACTCAAGCACCAGGTACTCTGTAGTTTCTCCCTCAAGATCCCCCATTTTCCAATGTCATGAATCACAGGCCCAGCAGTAATAAGACAGGTGTAACATCAGTGATAGAGAGAAGCAGACAGCACCCTAGAGTGTGTATGCTGTCTCTGGAAAAGGCAGGAGAGCTCTGGTGGGCGCTCCTAGTGACTCCCAAGCCTGGGGAGCAGCACGGTGGGACAGCTGAGACCAGACAGAGGTTTTGCTGCATCCCAGTCCATCACCACTCCCACTGGGCCTTCCCAAACAGAAATATCAGCAATCTAAAGAAAGCTCTAATGAGCTTGCATCCCTAATTACTTTGGTAGAATACAGTTCTAGCTGAAAAGTCCTATTTTTAGAATGTTTCCAGTGAGGATCCCATCGTTTCTTTCCAGAGACAATGTGCTTTCTGTTTATCTTAAAATAGAGGCTAATCTTCCACTTCCCTAAAAATATAAATTAGCTGTGGTAAAATTAATTCCTGCAAAGCTTTGCCCTTTGAGAAGCTGGCTGCAGGGAGTTTAGAGCTACCAGGGTATGACAAGAATAGACAAGCTCACCTCAGATGACCTGAAAACCAGTGTTTGCCATGGGCCTGCCCGATGCAGACAGAGCTTTACTGGGAGGACATCAGTAACAGAAAGTGCACCAGAGGCACCCAAGGTGACAGTACCTGCACCTACATGCCAGAACTTCTGCGCTCTACTATCTGGGGCTGAAGTAAAGTCTAGATGCTCTGCACCTACTTATGCTGACAGCACTCCAAGCCTCTGTCTGCACGCAGAGATGGGCTGTCTCAAGTCTGTTGCATTCCAACAGTCCTCTGCACAGGCAGAATCGCTGGTTCTCCAAGAAACACCTCTCTCTGATAGGGAACCAGGCTTGCCTGCTGGGATTTGCTGATGTGCCTGGCTCTCACCAAACGTCCTGCCTCCAGGACAACTCACATCCTACAGACATCTGTGAAAAACACCTGGGAAAAGGAGCATGTCTGTTTTGATTTGTGTGTTTGTTATGTCCAGCCAGGTCTTTAGAACCCTTGCAGACTGGGTCCTTCAGCGAGCCTGTGCTTTGTTCTCACAGCACAGTGGGAGGTATTTATGACCCCTTCTAATAATTTATTTGCAGTTTCAGGTAAAAAAAGAGTGTGCAGAATTAGAATGTCAGTGTTAGCTTTAGTCTTTGCAGGAAGAAACAGGAATGTTATTCAAAATCAACACTAGAGGAACATCAGACTGTGAAGTCAGGCACTTGGAAGTTTGAGAACACCAGCACTGTGGCTACCAGGGCAAATGAATTATGCCTCCTGGATTTCTACCTTGTGTGGCTTCCTCATGCTGTATGGTGAATGTGGGCAACAACTGGTCAAGTGATTGAAGGCTCAGGCCAGGGTTGATGTGTAATGCCCACGTGCAGAGAGACAGGTAGAGAAGCTACCTGAGGTTTAGAAGCAGAGCAGTGAGTCCAGCATTGCACTAAGACAGGCACCTCGCTCCTCAATGCAGGGAGAGCTCCACCCCTGCATCTCCCCTGCACAGCATCCATCAGCCTCAAGGGATACAGGTTTTGTCACCTCCACCACAGCTGAAGCAGTGCCAGTGTCTGCAGCTGACACAGCCTGCTTTAGGAAGGTGCAAGGCTGCAATCTGCACATCACACTCTAAAGAGCATGGTGCTTGCATGCTCATATCCATCCCCAGAGCTTTCCAGGCATCAACACTGGAAAACTACTTCTTATGGTCTGGACTGACAGGGCTAATTGCACTATCAACTGCCCCAAGGTTAGCACTGCAGGAGAGAGAAGACGTCTTATCACACAGTATGTGTGGTAGGTTGGGGTGCCTGGTCCAGCTCCCTCCATCACCCTGCTACCTGGAAGCAAGGAGATGATCTGCTGACCCTCATTCTGGTCTATGATAGCTGCAGAACCAGGCCTTACCTTGCCACCAGATCAGGTGAAGTTTACTTGACATGTGTGCTGCCAGCACTGGGAAGAAGTTCCCCTGTGAGCCTTGTGCTAAGGGGCTTTCTGCTGAGCAGCAGGTAAAGTCCAACTGAAACAGTGGGTTTGCTTACTCTGGGAATATAATGAAGAAAAATATGTTGAAGAACAGCACAAGCCTTTAAAAACTGGAGAACCTATCAGCCTAGAATGTACAGCTTCACTGCAAGGTCTGTGTATCACACTGCTTTTGTACCTCCTATCCCATTACGTGGCATTAGGGCCAGTGCAGCAGGAGCCCTTGGTCAGTGTGATATCGATCTTGTCTGTAGCACTGTGGGTTCTCTCAGAACAGGAACACTGATAGCAATCAGTGGCAGCTCTTTGCAGGATTGATTCCTCTAAGAGCCTGTGACACACGTGTCATCGTCAGGCCACAAGACTTAACTTATCCTCATTGCTTCCCCTCACTCCAGCTTCTTGTTTCCCTAGCTCCATGTGTGCACACATCCTTGCCTCTAGCCTTCACAGAAACCTGTCCAAGCAACAGGTCTGAAAGCTGCTGCTTATTTCTCTGCCCCAGACAGAACAAACAGCAGCTGTAGGGAGCAAGCTGCTCACACTGGGGTGCCAGCAAGGGAAGGGCTGTGGGAGCCTGCCCACATCCAGCCCTGCCCTCCAGCACCAGTGCTCCTGCTCTCAGCACCTCTCCCGTTGGCGCCATCCAACAGAGCACTGATTAAAGATTAGCTGCAAGAGAGAGTTTGAAGAACAGCACGAGCCTTTAAAAACTGGAGACCAAGGACCACGTCCCTTTGTCCCACCTGGAGCAAGGCAGAAGCTGACAGTGAAATGCTACGTTGAGTTTCCAACCCAGGGAACACCAACAGCAGGAGGATACCAGGGAAGAACATCACAGCAGACTAGCGCGGGTACCGCTGGAAGGCAAACATCATCTTCAACTTCATTAGTAACTCAGTTGCTGTGCTGGGACTGGTGTTTACTGGGGTGTTTACAACTGCAGTGAGAGAGATCCTGTGTGTTTATTGCTGTTAAAACCCTTCAGCTCCAGACATATGAGAGACAGCGCTGACCCCTCCTCATCGAAGTGATCTGCACAGCCTCCCCTCGGTCTCTCTGCAGGGCACGTGAATAGGTTCCATGCAGAAGGTTCTGTACACAAATAGGTTCTACACAGAGAGTCTCTTGAAAGAGTTTGCTTGAGGCAAGGCAGGGATGGGGTATGGAGTCTAAGAAAAAAATAATCAGAGAGCCTGTATCATCTTGCAAGCCTGGGAGATTTCAGTTGCCTGAAGGCACTTAAACATAGGCAAAAAAATACATGGCATATTTACACTCCATCTCTTTGGGAAAGGGAGATACACTGGTATTTGATGAGATGTTAAAGGGATCTTTCAAAAACGCAGCTGAGCAAGAGTTAGAAATGACAAGTACCATTTTTTCTCTCCCTCTCAATTATAGCTGGCCTATATAGGTATTAAATAAAACCTGCTGCCTCACTCTCCTTTCATGCTATTTTATTCCAGAGAAATCGCTTTGATGGAGTAACTGTTTACTCACAGAACAGACAATGAGGAGACAACCAGCTACAGCATCATCCCAATCACTCCAAGGGAGTGCTATCTTCCAAGTAGCACACAGCTTCAAAAGGAAACCAAAGGCATCCCATACACTGTCTGGCACCCTGCTCTTCAGAAAGCTCAAGCAGCCGCTCCCACTGCTGAGTGAAGGTCTGACACTAACTGAACACAAAGCACTGCTGCAGCAGCACAAATTAAACCAGACAGCCCCTTGTGAGGATCACCTGCTGCTCAGAGGGTGAAGCAGAAGGACCCCAGGGAGAGACTCCTCATCCCTCGTCCCCCTGGATCCCCTCGGGCACACGGGCTGGCTGGCTGGCACACACTGTCCCCCCAGAGCAGCCCAAACGCTGGGTGCTGCTGGGTTACCTTCCCCTGAAGGACTGGAGTGGTTCTGGCAGTTCTGGCATCCAACAGTGAAATGCCAGCAGGTTTTCAAAGGAAAGCTCATGCAGTGGCAAAGTCCCCCTAAGTGCAGTGCAATGTCCACCTGACAGCTGGGCTGTGTGCACGTGGGGTGCTGTGCATCAGACCCACTGCTGCTGTTCACAAACTCCTGTAAAACGGGATGGGATTTTTTAATCTATTTTGATAAGGTCCAAGTTCCTAAAGGAACCTGCCCACATCTGCTTGGGACCCTCCAGCTTCCAAAGCCAAGCCCAGTTTATTACCTGGGGGCAGAGGTGAGGGTACTGGGGAGAGCTGTCGTTTTTAACACTATGCCTTTTGCATGCCTCTGCTTGCTGGTGTGTGGGCAGGGGTCAGCCTGCAACTCCCACCCCTCACAGCGTGGGAAGAGGCTGTCAGAGAGGGCTGCACCAATACTGACTGCAGGATTGCCTGTTTCAACGTGAAATCCTCATGCCTTTAGCTCAGGTAACTTTAAAACCAGTAAAGACAAAGCCATATTCCCAAGGATCCAGCTGCATGTGTTACTGGCAGGGTTTAATTTCTAACCAGTCCCCATCGCTGGCCCATGGACATTCAGCTCAAACAATCTTCTGTCAAGGTGGCTTATCAGGTTTTAGCCCAACACACAGGTTTGCACAGTTTAATTCTTAATCACAGTACAGGTGAATGGTTCAGTCCTACCACAACACCAGACACTATTTCCAACTGTGCTTGAGCTCACACAGAGGAGACCTGCAGTCCCAGTTCCTTGCTCTCTCAGTTTTCATCAGAGATGCACAGACATCATTGGATCCTTACCCTCACCTAGCAGTACAAACCACCCTGACACAGGGTGGAAATTGTCACCCAAAATCAAGATGATTTCAGCCAGACCTCGGCCTCAGAGGTTCTGCTTTACTAGGAAGAAGTGGGATGTGCCCTGGGCCAACCTGCCCAACTCTAAGGCTGGGGATAGTAAAACAGGGAATTTAGCAGTTCTTTGTAACTGAGAGACTAGAACATATCAGCATGGTGAGTGTGACCACTGAACACCTCCTGCCAGAGCAGCAGAGCTGGGAGGAAATGTACAAGATGGGCTGGTAGGACAGGAACATAAGGGGACCCATTTCCAGGGCACGGCGTGTGGCTCAGCCTCTTGACTTCCATTAGTGCTAATGGGAAAAAACCAGCTCTGTCCCTACCCTCAGGATGCAGCCCAGGAGGATAGTTCTGCCTGTAAACACTGTGATTTAGTGCCCAGCACTGCAGCCCCTATTCCCACCTCTGCCTCCCTCTCCTCAGCACACACGCCACGTGCTCGCTCTGCAGCCAGGCGAGCTTCATGGAAGCTTTATTTTTGCACTTATTTTCTCTGAGCTGAAACAGAGGCAAAACCACAGCTTTTAGGTGAAAGGGATGGGTAAATTTACTGGAAAGTGCTCAAGAAAGAAAAAAACAGAGCTGACCTGGTAGGAAAGAGCCAGGGGGGAGGCTGGAGAGGTGACATTTTTCACCTCTCCACATACTGACAGGCAGGACGGCTCCTCAGCCCCAAGTCTTGCAACATGCAAACCAGTAACAGAGAGATGTATGTCCTCATTAATGTGCTTTACACTTCCTATGGCATGTTGCTCCTTCCACTTGCTTCTCAGCCACAGGGAGCCCTGCTGTGACGTCTCCTTCTGCTGCCACCAGGTTTTGTCCTGCTGGAAGGGATGTTCTGCTGGTTGCAGGACTTGTACAAGGCATCAGGCTCTGGCCATGAAAGTGACACAAAACTAGAAGAAAGGCCAAATGCCTCTGCCATGCAAAAAGCCAAGGAAATTGTTGTGGTTTAGAACTGTGACATAGTACAGATAAAAACTTGGTAAGAGGTTTGGGGATGATTCACTGCAGTTGTCCCAAGAGCAGTTGCACCTTCCCTTTTCTTCCTAGCACCTCCTCTTGCACCTGCTCTCCTACTGCACAGAAAGGCTCTAACAGCCCTCACCAGCCCTCACCCCACCACATTCCATCATCAACCCCATCCCAGCTCCAGCTGCCTTGCAGCAGCAGCACTGAAGCCCTGGCAGGGAAACTCCCCCAGCCTGCCCCAGGCTCAGCCTCATCTAATCAGACATTTCCTCCTACCCTGTGGCACAGACTGCTGGCCCACACCACAACAGAAGTAACAAGCAAACAGGCTTCCTGTGGCCTTGCTGCTGGGCTCCTCCCAGAACGTGGACACAGAACTGTGTCTGAGCAGGCAACTGGCAGGCACAGGATCTGCTGTCCCTGAGAGCCCGCTCAGAGCAGATGTAAAGCCCTTTCACTCTAAACTACACTCACTTGTGTGACTGAACCTTCCCTTTCCTGTCCTGCTTCTCTCTGGTTTTACCCCAGTCCTGAGCAGACAGAAGCACAAAGCTGGCAGCTCCAAATCTCACCACCAGCTCTCTGGGAACACAACTTGGAAGGCACCAGAGAGCTGGTGCAACCCCAGCTTCCCTGCAGCTCCTGGCTGGCTCCATCGCCTTCATCTCAGGAGATTAATGCATTTCCACCTCCAGATCATTGCAGATACATAAAAAAATAGCTTAACTAATTCATCAGCTTAACATAAATCAGCATGCATGCACACACACCCCAACAAGGCTTCTCTAACAATGCCAATGTTATAAACCAGTGCCAGTAGGAATCTCACTCACTGCTCTGAGTCTGGAACTGGACGTGGCCTTATGGTGATCTGTGGCACGAGTGTACATCCCAGCTACACCTCCTCACAGAGCCAACAGCCAATTACAGGGGCTGCAGAGAAAGCACGATCAGTTCAAGTTATCAGATCACCTCCTAATGATTTGATGGCTTTCTGAAGTAACAGAGTGACGGGCCTGTGTGTTTCAGGCAGGTCCCTCCAACAGAACACGGGTGTGGATGTGCTCTCTCTCATGGGAGAAGCCCTGAGATGGTGACCAGGCCATGGGCACAGGGTGCTCTGCTTCCTGTCCCTGCCACTTGTGCCAGCGGCTCTCCTGAGCCAGGCTGCGTCCCGGGACGCTTGTGCCATCTGAAGGGCTGAACTGACCTGGTAAAGGACAAAGCTGCTGCCACAGCAGGAGGATTCTGCTGCAATGGGTTTACTTGTCCTGCTCTAAGAAATACTTGCCCTCTGAGAAAAGTCTGTGTGCCTGGCTAGCTGCCCTTTGGAGAGCAGAACGAGACCTCTGCATCTTTCAGGCCCTGAGTAACAGCACCAGGGAGATGGAGCCCCCCAACCCAGTTGTCCCCAGGGCTACCAGAAGCTTTCACACCAGGCAGCACAGCAGGAAAGATAAAGAACTGTCTTGTGACAAAACTGCACTTCATTTTCTCTAGGGCAACTCACTGTCCCTCTTCCACCTGTGTGCAGCAGGACTGAGGTGATGTTTCTCCAGAGTTCTCATCCCTTTGCTGTGTGGATATTCAGCACGTAAGGACAGATTTACCACAGCAATTAACAGCTAAACTGAAAATCCATGTGTAATTGTTATTCTTCCTCCTACTGTAAGTTATTACAAGTTCTGCTTATTGAAAAGAAAGCTGGAAGTACTCTAATAAGAACATCTATATTTATTTCTGTGATCAAGCAGTTAGAGTCTGAAGGTACTGAAGGCGAGGAACTTTTATCCTATTAGGATAATCACCCATTTCTTTGTAAGGCTTCCTCTCTTCTCCCCAGTTGTGTAGCTTAATTGGGAAATTAAGCAGAAGTACATGGGCAATATATGCTAGGGAAAGACTCTGTTCTTAACAAAGGTGAGAAATGGAGAGTGATGAGGAGAAAGGGACTTTTCTTCCACACTTAGGGACCTCTGGGCAGGATACATAAAAGGGGTGGCTTTCAGCTTATTTAATGTTTGGCCCAAATTGATCTTTCATCCAACATACATCTGAGAAATGCATTAAAGTTATTTTTACAGTGCTTGCTGGAGTGTCACATTCTGCCCTTTCCCAGCAGCAAAGCAAATGTCAGCACTGTGGAGCTCTGGAGCTCATGCTGAATGTCACAAACACCGAGATCCCCAACTTGGAAGCCTTGAACTTTCAGACCGTAGGAGCCTTAATGCCTGGCAACTGCACGCTGGGTTCTAACTTGGAAAATGTCAGAAGAGGAGGAACTGGGATCCCTCATAATGCAAGCAGTGAAGAAGCATGTCCATAAGTGACATAGAAAGCCCTAGGGCGAGTGAAGCCATCCACATGCAGGCGCTGCCAGCTGCTGCGCAGAGGGATGCTCGTACCTGCTCCGTGGCAGTCACAGGTCTCTCAGTCTGCAATGGCAGCCACAGGAGATGGGAAAAGGGGTTATTTTAAAAAAAAACACATCTGGACACTACTGCAAGGAGAGGCAGAGACGAGCCTAGTGATATGCTGACTTCCCTGACCCAATGACACATGGCACACAAGGGGTTACCAAGAACGAGGAGGGTAGAACCTGGCTGAGTCATCTCCTACTCCTGCCCACAGAAATGGTAGCTCACCCTGCACTGCACAGGGGGGAACACTTGCTTCTTCATGCAAGGGATGATCAGTCAGATTTGAAACATCACACACATTCCTCCTTGGTTCCAAAAGATGAACTTGTGTTTGTCAGAGCAGGAGCTTACAGCACTGAACCTGCAGTGGCTGCTGGGACACTCTGCCCCTTGGACAGACAGTGATCACAGGAACTGGCAATGCAGCCTGGCAGGGCCCCTTCAGGCCTGTGCTCACACAGGGTAACAGCTGTCCCCCTCACTGGACACCATCTCAGTATCTCACAGCCCTTCTCTGGTGTTGAACTCAACTCTGGTCACAAGCAGCACAGCCCCTCTGCTGTGGGCACTACCAACAAGGTGAGCCACCGTGGCAGAGCCGGATCGCCCCTGCGCCGCGGGGTGGGTGACCTAGCTGCTCCTGCCTGGGACAGCCCTGCTGTCAGCATGGCAAGAGCAGGTCCAGGAGGGCTCTGTGCTGGGCCACAGCACAGTCCTACAGCCTGGTAACTGCAAGCAAAGCCCCACTTTTGTGGCAGTGGTGGTACATTCAAGAGGACACCTTTTTGGGTCAAAGAGTCACGCAGCAAGATTGGACCATGCTCTGCTAATTTTACATGGCATGTCCTTACAGGCTGTGGTGTGTCTTCCCCCAAGCTGTGAAAACCACTCAATTTCAGTACACTGACAGCACATGTGAGAGAGCAGCATCAAACCTCTGTGCAAAGAACTACACAGGCTGAGGCTACAGACCCCTTTAACGAGCCTTTCCCTTGAAGCACCAACACATCGACACTCAACACTCACCTCCCCTCAGAACTCCTGAAAACAAATACCTTTCTCAGAATTCCTTCTTCCCAGTAACTGCCACAATTTGAAGGAAAAGGATGACCAATGCAGTATTTGGAACCTTTTTGTCTGAATCTTTGTGCCCTGATTGAAATCTACATTTCACTGTGGACTTACAACAGCCCAGGGTGCCCCCAGCCCCATCCAACCCGGCCTTGAACCCTGCCAGGGATCCAGGGGCAGCCCCAGCTTCTCTGGGCACCCTGTGCCAGGGCTCCCCCCTCCCTGGGAAGGATTTCTGCCTCCCAGCCCCTCTCCATCCCCCTCCTGCAGCTGAAGGCCGTTCCCCTGGGCCTGGTCCTCACTGCTCTGGGCACCAGCCCCTCTCCAGCTCTCCTGGAGCCCCTTGAGGGACAGAAAGGGGCTTGGAGCTCTCCCCAGCAGCAGCCTTCTCTTCTCCAGGCTGAGCCAGCCCAGCTCTGCCAGCCTGGCTCTGGAGCAGAGGGGCTCCAGCCCTCCCATGATCAGCATAATAATACCTGTTAAACCCCCATGCTTAAGAAGACAAGTGGTAAATCACTGCAGGATCAGAATCTGCTAAGTGGTGTGTTGTGGTCACTGAAATACACACTGCTAAGCAGGGCTTTAACTCAAAGTGACTCCACTGCCAGAAGGACTGTCAGTAATCCCCGGGTCAGGAAACACGATTCTTGCTTCGCTCCAGGGTGACTCTGTCCCCACAGGGAACAGGTGAGTCTGTGCTTTACCTGCCGAGGGGTCCGCTCCGATTTACTCCGGCACCACTCCCAGTCCGTGAGCTCGGGTTTATGGCTCTCTTCGTGGGACAATCTCCTCTCTGGGCCCTCAAAGAAGGTCGGCTTCTCAAAGCTCGTGTCCTCGTCCCTCCGCCCGGCTGCGCGGGGCTCGGGCAGGGGCCGGCCCGGGCTGCCCGGCGGCGGGGCCCGGGAGCTGTCCGGCGGGGCCGTGGTGCTGAGGGCATCGCCGCTGCCTCTCGAGGCTTCTTCCGAGTTGCCGCACTCGTAGCTCACCAGGTTGTGGTAGGCCGTGGAGCTGCCCTGGGCCTGGCGGCGGTGGTGGCTGTCCTGGGATATCCGGTAGATCCCGTAGCCCTGCTGGAAGGAGAGGCTGAACTCGAAGCCCCTGCGCCTGCCTGCAAGGGATGGGAGAGACACAGCAACAGGAGTCCAAACCAGGAGGAAACACGAGGGGATCAGACAATCACAGACTGGCCTGGCTTCGCTGGGCTGGAAGGGACCCCAAGGATCACAGAGCTCCAACCCCCCTGCCACAGGCAGGGACACCAACCTCCAGGCCTGGAGCTACACAAGGTTGCCCAGGGCCCCATCCAACCTGGCCTGGAACACCCCCAGGGATGGGGCACCCACCCCCTCTCTGGGCAGCCTGTTCCAGCCCCTCACCACTCTCTCTGGAAAGAGCTTCCCCCTAATCTCTCCTCTAACCCTTCCCTCCTCCAGCTTCACTCCATCCCCCTTGTCCTGCCAGTCTCTGCCCTTTCAGGTGACATACACAAGGACATTCTGAAACGTGGAGTAAATGATTTAACCACTTCTACAAAGAGACAATTTTCCATCTGTACAAAGAATGAACTGCTGAGAAGAAAGCCTTCTCAGATAGGATGTGATTATGCTGCCTTCTTAATGAATTCAGAAATTACACAGTCCAAAGCTAATGGGTTCCCAGAAATGGGTAGATTATCAGCCATTCTGCAAAGCACACGAGATATGGTGCTTTGTGGGATACACACAAGCAGAAAACATTGAAATCTTGTAATACTTCTGTTTCACAGCCTGTTCCAGCTATATTCCAAAGGGGGAAATTGTACAGAACGAGGAAACATTTCTAGAACCAACCTTCAGTACCAACAGTCCAGCAAGAAAACCAAACACAACCCCAAAATGCCTGAATTATCTGCACAATGAAATGTGTGCAAATTATCCATTCCAAAGTCAGCGATCCAACTACCCTCACACAGTGATTCAAGGGTTCAACAGAAATTCCCCATCCTGACTTCTGCCCTCTCCTTCTTCCTCCCTTCTAACCACAGTCCCCCTCTCTGGGAAAGCGGTTCAGGCGGCACCGGGTGCAGCACAAGCTGTTCTGTGCTTGGACAACCCAGCTCACAGCCAGCAGAAGCTGTGAATGAGCAAGGGAGCTTGCTTCTCTGGGGTCTGGGAGCTTGTCCTCTCCCTCACCACACAGTGACCGTCGGGGATCCACCCACTGCTCAGAGAACTCCCACTCCACGCACGGCAAGCAGCCCCAGCTCCCCTTCACCATGGTGGCTGCACTCACTGGCCCTTGCAGGTCCCTTCCAAACTAGTCCCTTCTCATTCTGACTGAGCTTTCTAAATAAGACCTGTCAGCACTTTCAGTTCCCCAGGGGCCAGGCCTCAATGGACAGCTGCATCAAACCAGCACTGCAACTGTCACTTCTGAAACATTAATGCACAGATGGATCATTTTTACACAGGAATACAACCACAGCACCAGAGACAGGAAATTTCAATTATTTTTCTGTTAAAGTTACTCTTGATAATGATTGTGAATAAACCCATCAACTATTACTCTATCTTCCCTCCTTGCAGGCTTCTTTACTCATGTTTTTACCAGAACATATGTATTATTTGTCAACAGAGATCTGACTGATACAGATGGATTTAATATCCTGTGGGAGATTCTGTCCTTCAAACTTCCCCTCATTCCCTCCTCTTGCAGAGTTGAAGGCTTTTAAGTTCATACATTTTTCCTTGTCCCAGAAAGCAAACGTGTGTCAACACACAGGCACACATTTGTATGTCATGAATGTAAATTCATCACTAATAGAGACAGTGAACTTGTATTAGTAGGATTAATACCAACAGCAGACACTTCTCTCAGAATGCTGGCCCATGTTTCCATGTGCAGTTCAAAGCACAATCCCTCTGTGCAGGCACATGAACTTGGAGACTGAGGCGTTTCCAAGCTGTGGGCAGGAAATGTGCAGGGGGGCACTGGGCAGCCTTTTGGGCACCACCATGAAAACACTGTTCATGTCCCCAGAAGCCTTGATGTGTCTGTACCAGAGGTCAGTTCATGGAGCTGTGGTTCTCTATCTCCTGGCCACACCAAGTACCAGCACATGATGAAGCTCCTTAGGAAGGCATGGAAGTGGTGTAACCACAGAGTTGGGCTGTGGCAGCTGGCGTGTGCAGGGATTCCTCCAGCTCGTTCCAATGGAAGCCCAGGAGAAACGGGGCTTTAGAAGATTCCACAGAGGTTACCAGCAAAGGGCTGGCAGCCTCCTTTACAGCACAGGGAACTTTATAAAAGCTGCAGGAAAGAGCTTTAGACAAAACCTGTATAGCAGCTCCTCAGCTTTCCACAAGCAGAGTAAATGTGCTGAGATACAGGCCTGTCCCAAAGATCACCTCTGGCATTCGCTGATCAGTGGTGCAGTGATTCCTGCCCAGCAGCCACAGCCCAGGGGCACACACAGCAGCTCTCACAATCTGCTCACACTTCACATGCTTCCCCCAACATTAAATGTGTCCAGTATGGCCCATGCATTTGATTAGTAAGGGTCAGATTTTAGCAGGTGAAGTTTTTCCCAGGGTAGGAGAGTGAAACTGGGACTCAGAGTCCCTCAGACTCTGGGAAGATGAGCCAGGCTCCTGTGCCTCAGCGCCCGCTGGTTCCACCCCGCTGCCCTGCGCGCATGTTCTGAGTCTCACATTGTTCTGAGCAATCTGGGTACACGACTCCAAGGAGCACAAAGTACTGCTGTGACACCACCTTCCTACCCTTTCTGCTACAAGACACCCTCCAGCTGTGCATCACCCTTCCATACTTACTTTTGAGCTCCTCTGAAGACACGGCGTACGAGTTCCTCCTGCAATTAATGATGCAGCCACAAGGCAGGTGGATCCAGTGTTCTGACAGGACAAATACCGGGGTGACGGTGGCAGCCAGCAAAGTCAGCAGGAAGCTAAGGGTCTCAAATGAAAGGCTTTGAAAACCAGTGATGTGCTGGACAACCATTTGTATCTGAAAGGCAGAGCGTTTTGAAATGTAAATCGCTTCAGGCACAGCAGATACTTCCAGGAATAAAGAGAACATCTCACTATGAAGATGACACAAGAAAAAGACACAGGTTGTCATTAGTGTTTGCTGAGGCTAACAATTCTGTTTCTAACAGAGTGGAGCAAACACTGACAGAGGCTCTCCTCCTCATTCTGCATTTCTCAGAAAAACCCTCACTGCAGCTAAATATAGATGCCCAAGCACCACTAAAACAAGCACCTCCCAAGCCCAGCAGCTCAGAAGAGACCAGCAGGTCTGTCTCCTGCATGGAACTGTGGAACCCCAACTCCAGGTGGGGAACAGGGGAGGGAACTGGGCACCAAATGGGGCTGCTGTGCTCTGGATGCCCTGTAACGCTCTTTCTGTTGAGAGAAGCTCAATGCTGAGTCTGTGCACACTGTGCAGTCAGGGGTGATGCTGTCCCAGACCCACGTTCCCTGTCTCAAGAGTCCTTTCTAGCTATCCACGACCATGCCTGCTCCCTAAGGTACTAGTGCATGCACATGGACAGCACCCCCTGCCACCCCCAATGCCACAGAGATTCCAAAGACACCAGCAAACTTCCTTTTTCCAACAAAGTCCTGTTTTTTAACCAGAGGGGCAGCAGAGCCGAGTACAATTCACACCCCCGTAGCACCGAGCAGATGCTTGTCAGGCAACTGGCAGTACAATCGGGGGGACCTTACTCATCCCTGTACTCAGGTGTGATGACAGAGGAACACACTGACGAACCAGGCTCTGCCAAACCTGCTGAACATTGGTTAAATCCATGCAGTGACACAGACCTGCTTAAAAGGACTTCTGCTGGCACAACCTATCCTGTAAGGAACAACTGCAATGGCTACTGCCCCTCTGTTTGAATACATGGCACACCAAGGCACACCCCACCTAAATGGAAGGAGACATTAGAGAGCAAAGCAAGCTGATGATTTACCATCATTGGGAGCCAGAGAATGACTTTAGTCAAGGCAAGAATGAGGGAGAATCGTTTCTGGGCGAAGCCCACGGTGAAGCTCCTGCTCTGAACGCTGCTCAGGCACCGGGGCTCGAGCGCTCCGCTCTCAGCCACACCTTTCCTAAACACTGCCTCTGAGCTGGGACACGTGTTTGGGAAATGCTTCAGGGCTCTATCCACAGGCTCCAGAGGTGAGAGAGATGGGGTAGCAGCACTGCAGCCCACAGGTGTCCCAGGGGTGACGTAGCCTCGAGAGATTTCCTGGTAATCCATGTGCAACAGCTCCTGCCCATCTGAGCACAGCAGCTGGTACGTCAGAGGGACAGACAGCACCGTGAGGAGGCAAAAGCACAGCGAGTAGGCGATGAACAAAAACAAGATGTAGGAGCTGGCACAGTCAGGGAAGCAGCCCCAGGAGGTGGGGATGTACTTGCCCCAACCACAGAGAGGCAAAATGCAGATCAGCAAACTGACAATCCAGATGGTGAGGATGGCCCACACCACGCTCACCCGTCGCTTGGAAGTGCTGCAGCTCATTGTCTCCGTTTTGTTGATGGTGTAGAAGTTGTAAGAAACTATAAGAGACCCCTTCAAGTTGCTAGAAATGCCCTGGAATAAATATATAAGTGCTGAGGTGGTGCACAGAGGCTTGGGGAGGATGTCACTCGACCACTGGCTGAGCATGAAAATAATCACTGGCACAACGCTGATCAAATCATCTACTGACAAGGAGGTCACCATCATGGAAACCGTGGTTTTGTTTTGCATTTTCAGCAGGGAAACTAGTGAATAAATGCTGCCCACAAGTCCTGTGAAGGCAATGACAAAAGTCAAGCAGAACAGAAAGACATTCAAAGTTCTCTGCTCGCTGGGCTTATCCAGAACACTGTGATTTTCAGTGAAGAAGCTCGTCCCATTGAGTGACAAATTACTAGGCGTTACCGACATTGTCCTTGGCAAATTTCTTTCGTTGCCTTCTCACTGACTCTGCAAGTTTTCACTAGCTGCAGCCAGAACTGTTAGCTCCACATCACAAGTTTCTTTGTGGCATCTGAAGAATAAATATCCAGGTGAAAGAACTCATGCTCTGAAAAAATCAGGCAGCAACGGAGTATCAGAGGTACTGAAGAAAATGCATTCTTCCTAATCCCTTCAGCACTGGAAGATGGTTAATTCAGGCTCTTCAGGTAATAACACACCATTCACTTCTGACAGATATCAGCAATGTACCTTACTCACGAGTTCAGGTGAAAGGAAGGCAGAATCTCAGGTACGTTCAAGCTCTAGTAGCTCGGGGAGCAACATAGTAGAAAGGAGAGGCTGTTGGATTCACCCTGCGCTGTTCTGAGCTGCAGGAGGGAGGAGTCAGATGCGAGCAGGATAGCAGCGCGGGGGGAGCCAGAAGCTTCTCAGATGGAGCTGCCTCTTCGCTGGATGAGAAGACTGAAACAGTGTCCCCGCTAAGCCACACCTCCGCTGCTGACACCGGAATCCAATGCAAATACTCCCATCTGATGTCAGCCGTAAATGTCATTCCCGTAGAGCCCATGGCCGCCCCGGGCTGTGCATCACCAGCTCCAGGGCTGCCTTTATCCTGCGCTCCAGGCTCAGCGAAGGGGAGAAGCCGCAGGAGCCTTTTCTGAAGAGGCAGCAGAAGGGGTGTGTCTGCTCTGCCTTTCCCTACTCCTGCTCCCGCTGCCAGCGCGGCCGTGCACAACCCGCACACCGATGCCGACCGCGGGGTCACTCGGTGACAGCCGTGCCCCAAGGACGGGTGACAGCCAGGCAGGTGTTGCCTGCTGCCCATGAGCTACCCCAGCTCGCTCTGGGGTTTATAAAACTTTCATTCCCTGCGTGATTCAAACCTGAGCTGCGCCCGGGGCTGACAGCCTGCTGGAGCCCAGCACACGGGCAGAGTCACAGCCCAGCGCCCTTTGGCTGGCCAGGAGGGGTTTCTCCTCAGTGCAATCCTGGTGAAACCAATAAGCTGACAGGTTTTGGATGCTCAGATGGTGAGTGGACAGACAGGTTCAACGCAGCGTTCTTGGAGGGCTCTGTCTCTCCTTTTTGGCATCCTTTGGACTTCAAATACGCAGTGGGGACACAGGACATATATCTTCTGATTAAGGGTAATACTGTAAAGCTGCTGCAATCACTTGCTGGTCTGGGAAACATTGCAAATGCACTCAGTTAGAAATTAGTGTCATTAGGAACCTGATCCTTGCTCAATTCCACCCACTCTGAAGTGCACTGGCTGTGTCAAGCCCAGAGCTGCGCTGCTTGGGGGGTGTTCCCCTCCTGCCAGGGCAGCCCAGGTTGGAGATGGTGGCTCCCAGTGCCAGAGCCCCGAACGGGACTGTGGAAGAGAACCCTGCAGCTGCCCGGGGTGACAGGAGCCCACAGCAGAAGGGTCAGAGCAAAGGGTAATGACAACCTACCTGAATAGCTCCTCCTTCACCTCCCATCTCCAGGCTGCCCTGCCATGGCACTGGGAAGGCTCACACCCCAAAACAGGCAAGGTCTTCTCATCAAGCCCATGCGTACAGCCCCAGAACTGTGCTCACTGCAGGACCTGTCATAAAGTGGTGCTTCTCCTACACAGCATGAACCTTTGCCTCTCTGCTCTCCTGTTCACATCGCAGCTGCCACTGCTGTGAGGATTTTGCAAGATTTCCCAGGACCAACTGTCAATCCTCATGTCAGGAATTTGGAAAAGGGAGGAGCATCCATCCTGCCTTCCACATGAGGTACAGTCCTGGGTCTGGACCATCCATCTGGCCTTTAACTGTACAGGATTTGACTTGGCTTTTGTGATTTATCTGTCCTGCTGGACACTTGATCATTAATCTGTGCTGTGCCAGCTAAAGGCCAGGGCTCATTTCCTTCTATATACAAATCACAGTCACCTCTGCCCCCACAAGTCAACTTTAAATTAAGGACAGTGTTTTAAATCTTATGATTAACAGTGTGAGTCCGGTCAGAAGTACAGTCAAGAGATAAGAAGGGAAAGAACCATCATTCACCCTTGTTTGGACCGTTATTTTTCAGCCTGGCTTCCTCAGGAAGCACATGACCACACTGCCCAAGCATGGCTATATGCCTGCACATGTCTCTCTCACACCCCATCCCTCGATTCCTTTGACAGAATGATCATTTGCATCTCAATCTGGGGGTGTCAAAGCTAATAAGTTCCCACAAGTTTCATGGAAACGAGCAGCTCATCAGAAGAGACAGCACACAGCAGGCTCCCCGGACAAGAGGCAGGCTGCAGCAGAGTCCCCTCCTCACTAGATACTAGTGAACGCAAAGCAGAGCCTTTCCAAATGCTCCAACCCTGAAGGAAGCTTCAGCTGAAATTGCAATTCACCTGGATACAAACTGTGGGAAACCAGGTTCATTCGTCTGGCACGTCTGAATGCCTCCTGCTACGCCACCAGTTACCTTCACTCTGAAATTCCCTGCTTCCTTTGCCTCTGTCACCTTCGTTTGCTCTTCCCACGCTACTGCTGGGTGTTTAGAAACTACTGGAATGATGCTTGGGAGATTTACTTTTCCCTACTTTGTAAAATTTTTGTCCTGCATCCCGAGTCATTATACCCACAGTTACTGTACTGGCCCTGCTTTACTGGCCATACACACTGTGTCCATGCCATGCCTTTTGGGACACTTCAGAGCAGTCCTGTGCCTTCCTTCTGTATTTGGAATGAAAAGCTCTTCAGTGCTGTCAGGAAGAAAGTCCCTTTTATCCATCACCATGCCCACTCAAGGCACATGACCCACTACTCACTTCAGTTTCTCTTCAGTTACACATGAACTGCACCTCACTGTTCTCTGGGGCAGCTTTTACCAGAACTTACAGTACCATGAAACATTCTTGCCTCTCATCATTTCATTTATAAACCAAAGGTCTTGGGAGTGATGGGTTCAAGAAGCTTCCCCTCTTAATGATCTTTCTTTAACGTAACTGATAAATTCTGATAAAGCACATACAGAAAGATCAGTTCCATCCTAGAACTAAAGAAGAGAATCTGGTCTAGGAAGAAACAAGCAGCTCTACAAGGAGAAGCACTGTTTCCCACAGAGCTGTGCCTCTGGGTAGTCAGCTCACGTGCCCAGCAAAGCCAGAGCTCTGAAACCTGTGGCTGGGGCAAATGAATCTGAACTGGAAGCTCTGATCTCTTCCAGAGGATGAGTTTATATTGCAGTCTATCAAAACTGACAGGAACACTACATTTGCAGTTGTCATTTCACACCGAAATCTCCCCCAAATGCATGAGCAGACTCTGCAGGAGGCAGAGGGGTAGTGCCAGCACACGCTCTCCTCCCAGATTGTGTGAAGAAACAGCACTGGAATGGAATGGTACAGCACTGCCTAAAGCCATGGTTAATATCCTGCAGAAACCAAGAGAAAGGAAAAGCCACCTTTGTCTGTTGCTGTGTCCTTGGTCCGGGCTGTGCCAAGGTTTGTGCATGAAGATCCTTACAACCCATTCCCTTTCTTCTCTGCATTGAGCCTCCGGAATCCCGGGATGTTCCCAATGCAAATACTGTCCCTGCCAGTCCAGGGGTGTATCCTTCATCCTGCTGTGAAGCCTCAGACCTGAGGAATGGCCACAAACACAAAACGCATCAGGCACTGAAATCTCTCTGGCCCCATTTCAGACAGCACTGCGCAGCAACGTCTCTAGAAGCAGGAGTCAGCCCTGCTCCAGTCTATGGAAGGATTTCTAGGAGACACACTGCATGGAGCAATTCAGAAATGCCTGTAAAGAGAATCAAATACTCACTGTTCAGAAAATACAACCAGCAAATAGGGTATTAAACATTTATCCTACTTAGTGTATGAGTCACGTTTGATTCTCACACTGTGCACTGCACTGAGCATCGACTTAGGGTGTTGCTTCCTTTTGTCACTGAGGAGAGACAAGGTTATTACCACAGCTGTACAAATACCTCACTTCAGAGGGTGAGACGACCTCTGTGCCAGGCATACATTTATGTATATGAAATCACATAACTGTCTCTGTAATTTACTCCTCAGTAGCATGGGGAATAAAATGTTTTCTTTTTTCCTAGAATTTAATGGACTTTAAACAATGTTTTAAAACAAATGGTGGGTTTTGGCCTACTGGACTCCGATACCACTTTCAGATACAAGATGGTTAAACTGCAGCTGATTATTTCATCGAGTCATTTGCCTCAGATAAATTAAATCAATGGTGGCTTCTTATAAAAGGCAGATACTCTCCTACTTGCTCCATTTCCGCTGCAGCTGTATTGCTGTGCTGTAGGAAAGGGGTGCTTACCGATTTGGAGCAATTAGAGCAATGTAAATCAGGAGTAATTCCATTAAACCTAAAAATATGATTTAACTCATGTTCACTGCAGGCTGGACTGCACCAGCTCCAACTCAAGGGAAAGGGAGCCTTGCTGTGCAGATGCTCCTTTGGGAACTCACAGCCCCAGGTGCCTCCGCGAGGTCACCTCCTCTCTGAGCAGAGGGGCCAGGACTCAAGAGCTGCAGGATTTTGCTTCTGGGCTGGAATACAAACAGGAGACTGAGACACAATGAACTGCATGGTTTTGGAGGATTACAGGAAGGGACAAATGGAGCTAGAAGTGAGCAAGCCCCAAAGAGCCCATGAGGTGAGGGACGATTCCCCCAGCCCGTCAGGAGCCCAGGAGCAGCATGGCCCTGGGAAGGGGGAAGTGGCCCAGCATGTCAGTGAGGCTGCCAGAAACAAGGTGGCTGAGAGATGCAAACGGACCCATCACCGCTGTGCTGAGTGCACGCTGCCAGAGGTGACTGTGTGGTGCTACTCAGGAGATGCCCAAACTGGGACAAGCAGGAGAGGAACAAGCAATTCCAAGTAGCAGTTCCAGGAGGGCAGTGCTGCAAGGGTGGAGGCATGAGGTAGGCAGCGTATGAGGAGAGGCTCCGCTCTAGCCAGGGAGGTGCCATCCCCTAGAGAAATGGTGTGGCAGAGATGGCATCAAGCCCTGCAGCTACCAAAGTGGAGAGAAGCTCAGTTCTGTGTGGAGAGTAAGACATTCTGCTAGGCATGGTGTAACTGCTCACTTGAGACAAGGCACTTCACAGTGTCACTTCTATGGAGCAGCCCCTGGCTCACGGCGGTGACAGGAGACAGGCAGCTGGCAGGGAGGCCATCCCTCAGCTCACCTCCTCACAGCAACTCTTTGCTTTCTAACACTGAGCACAGCAGGCTGGGAGTGTAATTCATGACACAGCATGGTATGACTGCCTTTACTTTTGCTGTGCAGCTCCACCAGCAGTAGGACAGCCCTAATGTGGCTGCGTTTGTGTGAACATACCTCACCCCAGACCAAACCCAGTACATGTAACACCATGCTCAGCAATCACTCCTGCCACAGACACTGCAGAATGTCTGGGGGTGCTGGAGAACAGGGAATGTCATGCAATCCAGCAGGAGCTGGGCAGCAGTGATGCCTCACTCCTGGGGAACACTGCACCCAGAGAGTTAACTGGAGAATCCAAAGAGCTGGGAAGAAATAACTATCCTTTTCTGAAAGGGGAGAGGAAGAAGGCATATGCCTTGGAGCGACCCAGCTATGACTCCCTCTGGAAGCAGCAGGGAAATCAGCTGTGTATGTGGCACTTTCTCCAATAGGAACAAAATTAAAGCCCCCAAGAGCCCTCCACAACCCTGCTTGCACAGTGCCCTGCCTGCTGTGCAGCGGCTGTCTCAGCCCCTCACTCCTCTTCCCATCAGTACTTCCCCATCACTGTCCCTCCCACTCACCTTCAGGGAAGGCTGAACTAGCAGAACAAGAACTCAGCCCCAGGAGTTAGGACAAAACTGAGTTTTAATGAGTGAAGAACGAAAGCTCCACAGCCCAATTCTGCCTCTGGAGGACTCATATTTGCACGTTATCACTGCCTTTCCCTACACCAACACAATCACTGCCCTTCCAGCACAGACTCCTTTCCTGAAAAGATACTGTCCTTCAAAGAGCTTTGCAATGAAACCAGCATTTTAAGCATTGCTTCACCTTGAAACCACAAATATAAATGCTATCATGAATGCCACCTAGAGAACCTGCACACAGCACAGGAGACAGCTTGCTGCATGGAAGAACAAAGGAAACAGCTCTTTCTTTACCAAAAAGGGAATCCTCTCCCCTCCTCATACGTCACATGGGCTTTAGGGGGCTTTAAGGGAAGAGGGGATTTCTGTGCAGCAGACTGGTATTCCTTCTCCAGGGGAGCAGAGCCACAGCCTGAGGAGGAGCCCTGAGCTCCGCAGAAGCTGGCAGCTCTCCCCAGACTGAAAGGGAAAGGGCTACAGGGAGATTTCTTAAGCTCACCTGTTAGAGAAGGCTGTGTACAGCACAGAGATTTCTTCTGGGACTTCCTTAGGGAGATTTCTGTTGTGACTTGAAGCTTTGGAAAAGTTTGGAAAAACAGGGGAAAAGGAGCCTGGAGGAAAGCTGAAACCCCCCTAACTGCCATTGTTAAAGAAGTACAGGGGATGATAAAGCAAATTTGGTGGATATCAGCTGTTCTGTAAGACCACTGAGTAAAAGCAGTAAATGGTTTTTTTCCATAGCTCTACTGACTTTCAGAAGACATGAGGAGATTTCTGGGCTGAGAACGCTCCTGCTGCTGGAGCCATGCTCTGGAGTCCCTGAAAACCACCCTTGCTAACAGAGCTGTGTCCTCTAGCCTCTTCCCTAAGGGTAACCAAACGTGCATGTGTGTTTGAAGTGGTTTCAGAGTGCTGGATAAAGAAAGGGATGCTAATTAATTGTGAGTGACAGTAAAAAGGTCTGTTAACTGTGCTGATGTGAAGGATGACTGAGTTTGTATCGGTAGGGTGACACTGGAATACAAATCAAAACCTTTCTCCTTATGGAAGGTTTTTTAACTTTTTTGATGGAATGGTTTCAGTGAAGTATGAGCTTATCAAAGGGATGGTGCTTTCCTCAAATCTGAGGAGTGGCAAGGAAGGAACACTGCAGACTTCAGAAGAAATCAGCTGCGCTCTCAGAATCCCCAGGTTGGAAAAGACCTTTAAGCTCATGGAGTCCAACCGTCCCTGTCCTGTGCTGATCCAGATCCCTGAGCACCTCATCTCCCGGGCATCCCTTGTGAGGTGGGATGTGTCTCAGGGAGAAGACACTCCCTTTCTGGGTGCAGATTCTTCTCCCCAAACTCCACTTCTCAGTAACCCGATTTCTGCCTGTATTTCTAAAGCCCACGGAGCACGGCCCAATGCTCATGCAAGGGGAGGAGGTGTTTGGACTTTCCCAGCAGGTCCCTCTGGTGCCCGAAGCAAGGCAGCTACACCCCTCGGCACTGCTGAGACCACTACACCCAGCTCTGCCTGTTACCCAGCCCTAGCTCTAGAGTCTCTGCACAGTGTTAATATTCTGGGTAGGGGACATGATGATTCTTCCCCCACAAGCTCCAGAAAACCTCTGCTAAAACCCAGTTAACCCCAAAGCTATTTTGTGGTACTGTCCCCAGGAATATCTCCCGAGGCAGTAACGCTGCCGTCAGCACCCAGCGCAGGGCTCACCCTACACCCGGGCAGCAGCAGTGCTCTGGAGGTGCTGGCAATCACCTGAGTGCCTTTAGCTGTAACTCTCAGCTCACACAGGAGACCTTCCCACTGAAGCTGTGCAGTACAATCCCACCTTCAGTATCCTCTCCCACACTTGCACATGCTGAGGGAACTCAGGTGGGCATCGGGACCCACCCGTTAGGAGCTGAGCTGAAGAGGATCCATTAGTTAAGGAAACTCCCTAGTTCCTCCCAAATCCCACTGCCCCTCCTGTCAGTTCTGGATAATTTCCAGGCATTTCCACACCAGGGACCCAGGGGTTCTCAGTAAGGTTATTTTTCACATAAATAAGGGCTGAATCAGTAGTGTAACAGCCTGTGTTACACTGACAGGAAGCGAAACAGCCGCACTGGTCTCCTGTAAATACATTCACCGTTACCCAGTATTCATCCCAAACGGGTCTGAGGCTGTTTCTGACTAGAGGGTGACTTCCCAACGCAGAGGCAGAAAGCTGCAGCACTGGGACCTCAAAGATCTGACAGCTGCTGTGTGAAACCTGTGCAGAATATATCCTGGCACTGAGGAGAAATCAGAGGAAAAGAAACGTACAGAAAAGGGTGAGATGCCCAATTCTGAGAGAGTGGGGTGCTCTCCCACCAACTCAGCCATGCCCTCTGTGTAATGACAGAGTGGAAGGGCATTCAGAACAGCTTCACCCTTGAATTAATGAATCTTAACATTTTTAGAGTTTATCTGGATTCTGCAGGAACTCCATTAGTAATTTACAGTCAGAGCAAGTGATATCCATGTACAGGAGCTGAAAAATCATGCCAGTTACCATGAAACCCACCTCTCTGTGAGACATCTGGCATCTTCTGTGGTCAGCCCTGGAACAGAACAGCAGCCTGTGCCACCGCTCACCATGGTGCAGCCTGAGTCCCAAACAACAGCACGAGGCTGTGTGCTGGTTTCCTGGCTTGGAAACCATTCTGTCCCAGTACGCTGCACCCCACAAAGCTGAACCTGGGCTCAGCCTCCCAACAAACTGCTCTGCCTGAGGTGGTGGCTTTGGTGGAAGCAGCCATGGAGTACTTCCATCCTTTTTTTGACCAAGAACTTCATCTGTGATTATAAAAGCAGCACTGCAGAGTCATTGAAATAAACTGATCACCACAGAGATGCTCAATATACTGTGCCAAGCAGATGCAGCTCTCAAAATAAGGGAACTGTCAGGGTGGATTCCCAGATGAGGGGTGCAGCTTCCAGTGACATGTCACAGTTACAGCAGTGAGTCAGCAGCAGCCCTGAGCTCATGGAGACATTTCAGCAGAAGGACAGAAGTTGTAAGGCAGGAGCAGAGACAGGCTCAGAGTGTGTTCCTTGTCCCTGGAGCCAGAGCAAGTTGTGCATGTCCTTGTATTCAGAGATGATGTCTCCTCACTGAGAAGCCATCACAAGTTCCCCCCCAAGCTATCTGCACTGCAAGGGTTAGAGGTTGTATTTCCTCCTCTTTACCACTTTGGTTTATATTTGATGATGTTATTTATGTAGTGTAATTTAAAAACTGAGCTCAACAGATCAGAAACATTTCTGCTTCTTTTCTTCCTTGCAAGGAATAGCTAGTGAAAACAATTTAACTGGCAACAGAAAAACAGAGGCTTTAAATAGACACCTATGGCAGCTCCAGGCAAACTTATAAAGTCAGGTCAGAAACTGGTTTGGACTTGTGTACAGTCATAGCAAAGGGAGAGTGTGGCCAAAGCCCCTTAGATTCCCACTGACCTCCGTAACGAAGGTCTGTCAGGCACCTTCCTGCACTGGAGTTTGCTGAAAGACAGAACCTTCTCTCACACCTGATTTTTCAAAGCATTTATAATACTTTCCATAATCTACTGAGAACTCTTCTACCAGCTCTAACAATGGTGTCCACTCTCCAAGCCAGCCTTTCCTATGATCCACAGTGGATCTGCTTTGGAAAGAAAATCTTTATAGGGATGTCTAAAACCCAAAATATCCCAGCTGAGACACCTCTAAGTGTGATTGCCAGGGAGCTCCCTTGCTTTGGAGAGCTACCCAGGATGAATGACAGATGAATGAGCCTCCATTAAGTGTCTGTGGGTGCAGGGAATTGAAGGTTTTTCAATTTTCTATTGGCATCACCAGCAAAGGAGTTCAGGGTCAGTCTTTCAAACTTAGAATTCGGTTTGGCAAGGACAATGACATGAGTAAGACAATAAATCCATGTACTCATTAAATAAACTCTTTTGCATTGTAAAAGAGAAGCAGGACTTTCCTGGTGTCTGTTGCAAAGTTCTATGTTGGTTCTGCAAACTGTCTTGCTAAGAGCACACTGGAATGAACGTTTTCTTAGACATGTTTCAGTGCTGCCCTAAGCTCAGCTCCCCAAGGGCAGGTGATGTCTCCCAGGCAAGAAATCCTCAGGATTCCCAGTTCTGTTCCACGCTGCAGGAGATCTGCACACAGAGCCTGGAAGGTTCATGGTGAGGATGTTCAGCACCAGTCTCAGGTAAGAAATCACCTCCTCACCTGAGCATTCCAACTGGCCTGTGCAGATAAACCACCTCACCCCGAGAGCAGAGCAGCACACTTCCCCCGTGTCCTCCAGGAGATGGCATTAGTGAGGAGCTGCTCTTCTTTCTCTGCCTTGCTCAAGGCTAAACACTTCTGTTTATAAACAGAAAGCCAATACATGGATATTCCACCTTCCTTGTCATAATCCCTGTTTTGGCTCCGTTCTGCACACGTGGAAGCAGGGAGGTTTTGTTTATCAGTGAGGTCTGAGCCAGGAGAGCCAGGCAGGCTTTTAGCTATCCACGTTGGTCACTCCCACATTACAGACACTGTCATTCCCAGAAAAAACAGACAACAAAGGTATAAACGCTTCCTAGAATTTTCAGCACACTGAGAATGAAGCTTTCTTCTCTGATACTGCAGTTTGATCTTTCCCAGGCACAGTATTTAAAGCTGATAATTACAGAAGTAAAAAACCATCATCAGATTAGTAACACGTGGCACCATAAAAGATCCAGCATGATGGGAAGTGCAGAGCTACATCACTCAGCATCAAGGATTTTCTTAGTGATTCTAGTCCAGAGAAAGAACTCATTGATGTTTTAATGAGATTGTGAAGGAAAACCTCCCAAACAGTTAGAAGACAGCCTTTCAAGTGCAGTGACAGGTCCAGCCTCTCTGATCTGCAATATCTGAGGCTCAAATTGGGACAGAGAGACTGCAGGATCCAGGCTTGGTGCCAGCATACACTGGATGGAGCGTGTCAGCAGGATACTGAGGCACTACAGAAAGCCCTGCCATCAGGAGATGGAAGCCGTGGGGCCTCAGGCTTCCCAGGATGAGCCAAGAAAGGATGCCTGAGCAGAACATTAGATTGTTTTCAAACACTGGGTCTTTTCAATGAATTCTTATGTTTCTTTCACCCCCTGAGGCTGATGAAAAGCTTGGCCAAGGGCAAACCGAGTTGTCATGTATGTTGCTGTCAGTGTAACAACCATAACTGGGAACACCCAGCCCCTGTTACTGGTCTGAGGTCAGAATGGTGTCCTGCTGTGCAGCCATCTGGCAATCCAAGGGGGAACTGCAGCAGGCTGAGCCCGTACCAGCTTGACTTCCCCACACTGATGCAAAGCAAGGCCCAGCTGGGCCACAGCCTGCAATAGCTCCTGTGCAGTGACTGCAGAGCCTGGGCGCTGTGTTGTTACCCTGGCTCCCGGGCGCAGCTCACCCTCGGCGCAGCATGGGGTGTACGAACACCTGTACCCTGGGGGCTCCCTCACTGAACCCCGACACAGAACACATCACCTCCGTGCCCTCCGTGCTCCCTGGCGTTCTCACCCCTTTTTGAACTACAGGGGGACAATGTTCATGGAGACATTAAACACCCTGATGATGCTCCCCCTGCTCTGCTCTCTGCTCAGCACTCCTGCCTGCTTCAGATTTACCCCTGAACACGCCCAGTGTGTGTCTCACTGAAACACACAGGGGATTTGCTCAGCAAAGTCCATAAAGTAACTGGCTTTGTTTAGCACTATCTAGATAAAAACCTATCATGGGAAGCAGGGGTCAGGGGCTTAGGTTCTGCTCACCCCATCACATTCAATTGCTGCCCAAATGCCTAGCTGCATTCTGAGGAGAAAAAGCCCTTCCAATAAAGGAGAACAGGAAATTCACAGGAAAGCAAAGCACTTCATGGGGTACAGCAGAACTTCTTCTGGTGAACACCACTTTCATCTCAGGAGCATTCCATGACTGGGGACCATTCCTGGCATCTTACAGAAAATCATGTTCTCCTCCTAGAGAAGCTGCCACTTCATCAAACAAGCATCTACACACTGACCCTACAAACTGGAGCAGAATCACTAACAAAAGGCTGATAATTCAAGACTACAGGAGTGCAGCAGGCCAGCATGTATCACCTGTGGTCCAGCTGCCAGCAGGCTCCACCAATGCCAAGCTCTTGGACCCAAGGTTCCTCTCCTGTCAAAGCAGTGTGGCATTCTGTATCAACAGTCCCATCAGTACCACTTCCAACCTAAGAGACCCTTGATCTAGACTCACAAGACACTGACCTGACCTGGTATTACAGAAATAAGGGGTTTATACACTCAGCAATTTGAGCTGCTGTAGTGCCTCCTTTCTTCCCTTGTGTTAAACGATCATCAAGTGTTTCCAGACATCAAATCTGATCTCTGGAGAACTGTGCATTTCACTCGTGGCCCCCCTTCACAGCAGGAATTCTCAGATTAATATCCCAGTTTAGGGCAGATGGCTTGAAACCAGGGTGTTTCTGAACTGTCTGAATTATGCACCTCAAGATTCTGCTGCTTCCTTCAGGCCTGACACACACTGCAGTAGGGTGTACTACCTCCTAGGGTGACAGAGAACACCTGTTTCTCCAAGTAAGCTCAGTGCCCGATGTGGCCTCACCTGAGTGTTACCTGGTGGACACAGAGAGCCAAGTGCTTGTGCTCCTCCAACACCAGAGGCATCGGCCAGCAGTCAGGCTGGGAGTGGAATGGTTCTTGATGTCTCACCACTGGACATCTGCCACTCTATTCCCTGAAAGGATTAAGACAAAAAATCCAGCCAAGACAATCAGAGAGTCTCCATGCAGTGCAGCATGCTCACTGCTCATTTTAAAACCTGTCTCAGCCACCATGGAAACAACCACCAATTAAACACCAATCCATAAATCAGTATGTTTTTTCTATTAGAGAACTACACCTGCCTTAGAAGGAAGTGTCATTCTGCTCACATTCTGATCTCAGGTATTTTCAGGCTGTAAGTAGAAATATTACTCTTTTCTGCAGCAACAGGCACTTGTATGATGCTACTGAAAACCACATCTCATTTAAGAAGCTGGAAGCAGTGGAGTTTTACTGCTGTGCAGCCTGTGGCTTTGTAGCAGTTAGCCTACTTTGTAAGGGAACTCCAATTTTTGAGACAAAAGAAATCAAAGAGTGTCTTTTTTCTGCCCATCTGCAAATACACAGCATAGCATCATCCCATCATGGCCTCAGCAAAGCATCACCACAACACTCCAATGCTTCATGAATACCTCGATTTCTTTCAAGAGTTATTTTACATAAACCATATTCTGTGAAATAATCTACTAAAAGCCTGTGAATTAGATCAGTACATTTAGAAACAGTAATAATGGGGAAAAAAGGTCTACTTGTTCAAAGCCATAGGCACTTCCTTGCAAACATTCATTCAGAGTGCATTAAATTTGGGTTGCCCCAATTAATTTCTTTTAAGTAAGGAAACATTCAAGATAAAGTGATAATATTGATGGTCAGGCAGCATCAACCTGGGAAAACCTGCAAAGCCATGGAATTTAAAGGGATATATCAATCTCCAAAGTCCCTTGGGCCATGCTGTTTCCCACAGACTGATTTACAGTCAATTCTGCCTTCAATGTTGAGGCTTGGTTGGTATATTATAAATGTCCCAGTCTGAGGGTTAGTGGTACTCAAGAAACTGTTTAAAGGCCCCTCTGCTATCCCAACAGCAGTTTGCTTTCCTCATATGCATACTACTGTTAATTTTGGTCTGCTAAAATAATTGTGGAGGCTTATTAAAGCATGGCCCTGATTCAGGTGTCTCTGTGCTAATGCTCATCCCCAACTCATGAGGAAAAACGACCCCCCCTTCCTGCTCATGGTGTGCCTTTGCAGCAAGCACACACCAGGGGTTTGGGGACTGAAACAGAAACAAAATACACTCTAATTAACAGAAGAACTGATTCAAGGTCAGGCTCATCATCTGCTTCTTAATTAGGTTTTCATGTAAAAACACTCAAGACCTCTCAGAGCCACAGCAGGTGACATGCTCATCCCCAGGAATGATGGAGTGGTTGAGGTTGGAGGGAGCTCTGGGGTCCAGCTGGGCCAAGTCCCTGCTCAAGCAGGGTCACCCAGAGCTGATGCCCCCAACCATGTCCTGACAGCTTCTGAGTTATCTCCGAGGTGGAGACTCCACCACCTCCCTGGGCAGCCTGTGCCAATGTCTGGTCACCCCTGCAGTGACAAAGTGTTTCCTGAAGTTCAGAGGGAATCCAACTGCAGCATACAGTGCTGGATCAGACATGCAGCAAAGAAGAAATGGAGTTTTAAACTACTAAATCAGAATCAACTCAGTTTTTTCAGGTAGATTTGTTTGACAAAGTTTTCCCATATACTTAATTTAAAGGGTAAAATTCAGCTGAACAGGGTGGTTTGTTCAGATAACAACTGCTATATCAAAGAGGACTCAGGTAAATGAATATTGACTTTCTACATGTATCATTAATAGCTCTCTACTTCTCTTTTCCATTTTTAAGCCCAGTCAGAACTCTTGCACTATTCATGCCATAGTCTGGTATCTTCCAGTTTTTCCTAATCCTCACACTTGTTTAAAGCTACTGTAAGAAATGGCCCAAGATTTGTATTAGTAACCATGAGTTTCTATTGTGGATGAACAGGAAAAATATTCAAGGTGGTCAGGTTTCATCAAAGCACAACAGCACAGTTGTAAGGCCACAGATTCTCCCAGAGCTGATGCTTATCCTAAGCACTGCAAGGTATTTTAGCAAGCAGTGGAATACAGGTGTCCACATTTCCAGGCAGATGTTGGAATCACCAGGCTGTAAAGACATCCTTCTTCAACCTGTGCCACACAAAGTCAAACCCCTCCAATGGGGTTTGGGAAGGCCCCTCTCAGCTCAGGGCTCACCCTGCCCCAGGATGGCTTTAGGAGCCCTGTGTCTGGTGTATTCTTGTCCAGCAACAAAACAGGTGAAAAATATTTCATTTCCCTTCTTGTCCATACCAAGTAAGCACCTACTCACAGCAAACCCTTGAAGAAGGCTTCAGGCAGAAACAGATACCAGTGGCTGAGTTGGAAAGAGGAGACAACTGTCAGAAGTGTTGAGAGATCAGCAGTGAGAGCATCTGTTTCTCAGCACTGTGAAGAAAATTGGTTGCTGCTACTCAGACATAACATCTCCTGAGATGCACATACTTCAAACAAGCCCATGCCTGGAGGAGACTGTGGATGTACCATTAAAACAGGCATTGCAGCCTCATCCCATCCCTTTTTGGGATGCAAGGCAAATCTGAAAGCACAGCTGTGCAGACTGGTACCCATTTCTCACAGAGGGAGGTGTAGGAGGTCATGTCATGATCTGTGCTCGGTCAGCACACAAGGTGAGGCAGCACAGACCATATCCTACAGTGTCAATGTATTTCAGGCTTTTCCCAAGTTTTTTAGTCTCTGGCAATCATCCCATCCTGCCTCTTTAGAGTTTCCCACTACAGCATGTCCAGTGTAAGCTCTGGATCAGCCCTGTCCTCTACAGGGTTCAATGGAGAGAGTCTATGTCAAAGCAAGACTTGTCTGCCCTAATTACTCTGTGTAACACAAGATTTGAAGCTTTGTTTTCTTCACTCCTCCTTCTCTCCACCACACAGTCCCATCCCACCTGCAGAAACCAGCATGGGTTTAGTAACCAAAGTTCCTAACACAGACGTGTTCCCAAGGCACGCTGCTCAACTGAACAGAAAGGAACTGATTCATCTGCTGAAAAACAGCACAAAAATGCAAAATATTTTACTTTACCAGACTATTTTCTGCATAAATTAAAAAAACCCCATGGATCACATTCTCCTTAGTCTATGCAGAGACAGTCTAGTCTGTGAGGAAGCAGCTGAGGAGACCAGACACTGTGAGGCAGCGATCCCTTCCGCAGTGTCCCTATGAAATATGCATGTGCTGAGACTGGCTGGGATGCAGGTCTTCCTTCTGATTAAAATGCTGCTTCTGTTGTGTTTCCTGAGCTCCAGAACCAGCCTGAGCTGAATGAGCCTGAATGCTCAGCTAGTATTTTCTGGCCTTTTTTTAAGCAGGACAGAATTGACCTTCACTGCCATGCAGGCAAACATGAATGGAAATGCAGAACTTGCTTTAGCTTCTCTATCAATCTGAGAGGTAAGCCAGGAAACTGTGACCTCAGAGCCCAAGATAGGGACTACTTGTGATGGCAGAGAGTCCAGCAGCCTGGAGCAAGGTCTGGGATCCACTGCAGCGAGCAAGGAATGAAGACACCAGAGAGATGCACCACTTCCCAGAGAGCATGAAGCCAACTAGGCCAGAGGAAGAATGAGAGGAACTAAGGCACGGAGCAGTGTTAAGATCATGCCTGAGCAGCTCCACAGGTCTGTCTGCAGTTCTGTTCTTCCTCCTTGGTGACTCTGGTGTAGCACTTCCTGCTCGTTTTCCCCCTGCGTAGAGTTTCACTCTGATATTAAAATGGCTATTCTGAATGTGCATACTGTCCTTTACCATTAAGTAGATGAACTAGCAAAATACTGCTCCCTTTCCTCAAAACTCCTCCTTTCATCCCAAAAGCTTAGCTCTGATTAGAGATTGTTTAAGAGCATTTCAATGGCTTGGTAAGGACTGCTTAGCTGAATGATACATCACACTCCAAAACGCTGATCAATACATCAGCTTCACCATAACTAGTAAGAGCTCCTTTAGGATGTGGCCACAGCTGCATCATTAGCTTAATGCAACGTTTTTAGGGAGTTTAGGTCATCTCTAAAGCCAATGAGCTCTGCTGCATTTGGGTGGGTTAAGTGGAAGCAAACCTCAGTGTGAGTCACACTCAGCGTTGTGCTTCTCGGACACCCCGCAAGCCCAGGTAAAACAGCACCTGAGTGGCACCCAGAGATGGGATTCTTTCAAAGCCAGGGATATTAGGTGCACACATTCAAAACAGTGTCCTAGAAGAACTTATTTCCCACCTCAAACAGAAGGGAGATGAACCAGACTCCAGAGAGCAGCTCTGCCTGCCCAGCACACGCTGCTCCCCTCCACATCACCGTGCAGCACCAGCACGCCAGACAGGATCCATGCCAACTAATCTGGGTCCTTTATACTAGAATAAAGAAATAAAGCTTCTACTTCTATATGAGTTATTGTATGGACCTAGTCATGTAAAGGTGAATTCATTCAAAAACCACAGTGTGTGTGGGTTTCAGTGTGCTCTTCCCCTTCTCCCTCTGAGCTCTGTTTTGTTACCCATTATTAATGCACAAACTTGCTCGGAACATTTTGGGAAACATTTCCACTGTGGCTATTTCATGGTCCTTCCTTCACAGCATTAAGTTAGACAACACCATCTTCAGTATCCTGCCAAAAGCCCCCTGTACTAGAATTCCTGAAGTTGTTAATACCTGCAAAATAATATCACAGTCCAGAGAAAATCAGCACTTCCTTGGTGCAAGGTGCATTCGATGGCAAAAGGGGTCTGTCTTTCCCATAACTGACAGAGAAACAAGAGGACAGAAAAGCTAGGTTTCTTCCAAGGCTGAGGAGTGAGGATTTTGTTTTCCCAGCAGTTTCAGCAGTACTTTTATCACAGATTTTGTATTATTCATGTCTTATTATGTCCCATCTTAGAGCCCCTAATGGTCTGCTCTCTGTATCGTTAAGTATTACGAGGAAAGAGTATCCAAGTTCCTATCTGACACTGCCCAGCTTCCCTTCAATCCCTTATTTTAACTGAAACAGAACAAATTCTCATGGCTGCAGTTTGGCATTGCTCATGGAGGATCTCCAGCTGTCAGCACCAGGCACCTGGGGAAACTGGTAGCCAGCCAAACTGGGCACGTTTCCTTGCTCAGTGAAAAGGAGTCGTCTTAAAAAATGTATGTTCTCACAGAAGTTCTTCTCTAACTCTAACCCCATCTCAGGGTCCACCCAGCTCCCCCTTCCCAATCAGTTCCTTGTCACCCCCACGTAGACAGGGAGAAGCCTCGTCTAGGCAGGTCAGGCATCACCTGAGAAGGGCCAGGCTCCTTCCTTACTCCCTCCCACCAATACATACACCTACTGACAGGAGCCCCCCGAGCCTTTTGTACCCTGAGCAGTGCCCCCCCAAAGCCTTTCCTTCTCTCTTTACCTTGTCCTTTCAACAGCAGCACCACAGCCCTGTGTTTGGGGGTGCAGCCACCATGTTTCCAGCTACCTGCCCACACAGAAAGCTCCTCCTAAATGAGTGCACAGTCAGTTATCTAGTCTTTAAAATATACTGTAAGACTTCTGCTTTCCTGCTAACTCCCTGACCAAGCAGACTCAGGGTAGCAAAGCTCAGCTGACAACTGGGTTTTGCTTCCACAGGGACCAGGCTGTAGTGCATCTCTGGCTGCACACACAGTGGGAGGGCTGCTGTGCTGTGCCGGGGGTATTACCCTGGATCACATGCAATGCAAAGACCAACACGTCCCTTTAAGAGCCCAGTGGTGGCTGGTGCTTCCATTTTGCCTCCAGTTCTGAGAATTCAGGACTGGAACTGTGTGTTTTCATTTCACCACTCTTCAGTGAAATATTTATGAGCATTTTTTATTCTCCTCAGATTCTGAAGAGTTGTCACACCCTTTATCTGCTGCTAGATCTGAATCAGGATGACAGCAAAGGTCATGGTGACAATGGCAGCTTTAATCACAGTGTATTTTAGCCCTGCACATTGTCAGGCTCACTCACAGACACAGTGTGACTCCTGAGTCTCTACTGCCCATTAAAAAAATATGATGCTAACTATAAGTAAGTTCTAAAATGTGGATTTTAATAAAAAATTACTGCAGATCTCACTATACCTGAATCATCCTTGATCTTGCATGAACTGCTTTAAAGTATTTGTACACAAACCCCAAGTGGCTCCATATGTCTTAGAAATACCCCAACAAAGATGCACGCACGTGCAGAGGGGCTCTGACTGCTGGGTCACCTTGTGTTCACAACTTCTGCTCCCATCAGTGTGGGTGACAACAACCAACTGCATGGGCACTACAGCTGTTCCCTCAGAAACTCTGTTCCTTATCATCCAGCAGGTTAAAAATGCACTTGGGCAGCACACACCCATGCTAGCAGCACTAGGTCACAGAATCACAGGGCTGGAAAAGCCCTTTGAGATCATCCAGTCCAACAGTCCCTGTCCTGTGCTAAACCAGATCCCTGAGCACCTCATCTCCCCTCTGTTAAACACCCCCAGGGGTGGGGACTCAGCCCCCTCCCTGGGCAGCCTGGGCCACAGCCCCACAACTCTGCCAGGGAAGAACTTTGCCCTCACAGCTGAGCTGACCCTGCCCTGGGGCAGCTTGAGCCCATTGCCCCTTGTCCCATCTCCTGTCCCCTGGCTGAAGAGACCCTCGCCCACCTCTCTGCACCCTCCTGGCAGGGCAGGGGAGGTGGGGAGAAGGTCTCCCCTCAGCCTCCTCTTCTCCAGGCTGAACACCCCCAGCTCCCTCAGCTGCTCCTCAGAGGATTTGCCCTCCAGCCCCTTCCCCAGCCTGGTTGCCCTTCTCTGGGCTCCCTCCAGGACCTCCATGTCCTTCTGATGCTGAGGAGCCCAGAACTGGACCCAGCACTCAAGGTGCAGCCTCACCAATGCCCCGTACCGGGGCACAATCCCCTCCCCAGACCTACTGGCCACACTATTTCTGATACAAGCCAGGATGCCATTGGCCTTCCTGGCCACCTGGACAGTGTGCTGTTAATTAAATTCAAGCCAATTGTTGTCCTTCAGCCTTAGGCACCTAGTGATGCTTTTTCAATTTCTGTTTTAGAACAGAGATCATGCCTTGGTAGAAGGATCTTCCCAAATTCTCCTTGTCTATCTGAAAATAAATCCTTCACTCTCAGCTCACTAAAACAGAGCATCTGGTTATCATGTTCTGCAAAGCATTGAAGGATTGAAGCCAAATTTGCTGCTGGGAATTTAACTTGCAGGAAAAAGCATCAAAGAATAAATCAAGAGTCTTTCTTACAGGGTAGCTGCAGCACAAAGCCTGTTACATTATGTCCTGGAGGTAAACAGTTCCAGATAAAATCTTCTCTGCTTTAATGCAGAGAGAATCACTTGTTTTACATTCTGTGAAGTGTCAGTAATCCCAAACCAACAATGAATACCCACCTCCTTTGTGCCACACAGAGATCTGTCAGTATGAAGGTCTTGTGATGTCACTAATGAATGATGCAGACAGGACACTTTGTGTGTCATTTATCTTCAGGAAATTACCATACAATGCTAGCCTGCAATCTAAACATGTAGTGTGGCACCTCTGCCAACCTGAAGAATACAAATGCCAGAGGCAGAATGTGTGTGGAGAAGAGAACATCCATAAATTACAATTACTGTGGACATCTGACTGAACACAGGGCAAGGTTTCCCAAAGCAAGTGCTGTTTAGGTGAACCTCAAAGCAAGAGCTCTCCTCCGATGGGCAGCAGGCTCCGTGGGGATGCTGGAGCTCATGACTGTGCCCATGCAAAAGCAGTTAGCAGCCATTTGTGAGTGGGAAAGCACAGAAATTGGCTCTCTGAGAGTCTGCAAGGGAGTACAGCCCGGTGCCTGCTCTGGCAATCTGCTGCTTGAACTGGAGTAGCAGCCTGTGACAAACGCAGCTGGTCTGAGCGGGTGTGCCGGGCTGCGGTGTGCCGGGCTGCGAGCGTGCCGGGCTGCGGTGTGCCGGGCTGCGGGTGTGCCGGGCTGCGGGTGTGCCGGGCTGCGGTGTGCCGGGCTG
>VZTU01007119.1:118437-186095 GCA_013400835.1 Zapornia atra
GTGTGCGGGGCTGTGGGTACGGCAGGAGCAGGGCAGGCCCCGTGTACCCTGCTGGCTCTGCAGCTCTCCCAGCCCCAGCCCGGCACTGTGATGCCCCACGGGTGATGGCAGAGGGGAGTTACCTCGAGGTCACAGACCATGGGGGGGTGTCCATTCACACTCACACCACACAAGACTACTGATGCCCTCCAGCAGGGCTGGGTTACTGTGCAGCTTTCAGCCAGAAACACCACCAGCAAGTGCTACACATCTGTGTGAAACACTCAGGCCCTGAGCTCCCCGCAGCTGAACCCCAACAGTGAGTGCTGGCAGCCAGTCAGGCTGAGAAAGCTCAGTATTCCCAAGCAGAGACCGACTCCATAGGTGAAAGGGAAGGTAAGTGTGGTGCTGCCTCCCAGCACGCAGGGCCCAGGGCTCCAGGCGCCACACACAGAGGGAGCAGCCACTGACCCTGGGGAAGAGGAGGGGTACAGCAGCTAAGAAGCACTAAGCCAACATCTCCACCTTACACTCCTCTTTATGCCACACCTGTTAACAAAAGCAGCCTCTACACTGAACATTCACAGCCATACCTTTACATTTTGGCAGGAATACATATGAGGATGCAAGTTCTTGGCATAATCAGCCCTCCAAGCCCCAAAGCTGCTTCGTTAGTCATGCACGAGGCTGGTACTGTGGTCTGTCAGGGTATACAAGACTCTGGAGAAACACAGTCCCAGCCCTTGTCTTTCCTTCTAAACCCACAACACTACAGAGGGAGCTTCTTCCACAAAACCAGAGCAGAGCCACACACTGACAACTTTAGCAGACAGCATTTGCAAACATCCCTCTTCCTGATCCTCAATACTGATAATTAAATAACATGAGCTGTGTGCTAGCATGCAGAGAGCCTGACAGGGTGGGGGAGAGGGGAAGGCATTACTGACAGCTGTGAGACTCCTCTGCTCCAGGATGCCATTACGTATCCTGACCCATGTGCACAGAGAAGACCCCTGGATAAGGCTGTGGGTGACAATCACTGTGGTGCATCAACTAGACTTCCACTGGCAATTTATTATTTATTTCCAGTACAATGCCCTTAACCAGCAGGGAATCTGTCCATGAGGAATTTATCCAATCCACTGCTTTATTAAAGCAATTCACACATTTGCTTAGGAAACTATTTTCTGTATTCACACTCCTCATAAATATACTCTTTCTACACAGACAGTGGGACCAGAAGAAGTCTTTTGTCAGTCATATGCAGATCTTCACTATGAAACAAAAATGATAATTGATTCATTCCCATTACCATCACCCTGCATTTTTTGTGCCAGGAAAGTCAAACTGACATAAATATTCTGACATAAAATCACCAAGTCATCAGACATTTAATCTCACTTAACTATGCACAGATGAGTAAAACAGCACTAAGAGCATGCTACTGAACAGCACTTTTAAAAACCAATTTGTAACACTGAGTTCTGTAACTTCTGAGCTACACAGAAATGGGGCATTAATAAAAGAAACAGCCCTGGAGCTGGTGACACCAGAGCAGCTGTGCCACAGCACTGCTGTGCCTTACAAGCCATGCTGCATTGCTGATATTCAGCAGGAGGCAACATACAATGATGCACAATGTCACAACAGGGGCTGTACTGAGTTTAGCAAAGATTCAACCAACATGGGGTGTTAACTGCACATCAGAGAAGTTTTGTTTTGGAAAGCTTTGGCTGAACTGGGATGGGCCTCAGCAAGACCCCAAAGTGTCTGAAAGGCACCCAGTGGCATTACTGTACAGCACTGGCAGTATGTGCCAAGGACGTGGGATGGACATGAGGAGGAGTCTCAAGCATCCCTTGTATCAGGCTTCAGAGAGGCATCTCCCATCCTTAGTCTTAAGAACACTGTTGTTTTCACCTATGTTGCTGACAGAGATCACCTCCCCTACCAAGAGGAAACTGAGGTATGGCTGAGCACGTCCGTCTGTCCGAGGCAGGGGCAAGTGGCAGGTGATTAGTGCTCAGCATCTGCAAAGACTTCTCAATTTCTACTGAGCTGCCACAGGATGGATACTGGCAGGGACAGAGCAGATGATCTGTGCTGTGGTATGCTACACTATTCTTAAGGTTGATGGCACAAGCCCTGGGCAAACCCCCCAGAATTAGATTTGTAACAGTTTACAGCCTCCTATTGAATCGATCTCCAGGACTGTATCACTCCATTCCTGTTGTACCATTGTTCTGTCCCTATGTTCAACATCACTGAAAGCAGTCAGTGATCCCCAGGATCTCCTGGGGCCACAGCCTCACTTCTTCCACTATGCTCTTCTCCTTGACTTGGCCATGCACTCCCACTTCCTTTGCCAGATCCAACTCAGTTTGAGTTTTGCAATACCTTTTATCCCTGAACTTCCTTAACTCCAAGACCTAGTACTTGTAATTAATCCCTTTTGCCATTCCTCATGAACTCTTTGTTTACTCCTAACAACCTTTCATCTTGGCCCTGCCCTGCCTGACCCAAGTCACTGCTGTCTGTAGCCAATCCTACGTGGGAGAATGTGAGGAGATGCAGCACAACCACTGCAAGGAACATCAAACCCACCTTTATGCTCAAAGTATCAGCGTTCCCACAGGGGAAAAGCACTTAGCAAAGCTTGCCTCCAAGCACAACACGATAATGGATGCTAAGAGCCTCCTCAGCCCTCAGCACAGTGCCATCCAGAATTTGTGCCAGAAGTAAATGCATTTTCTCTGTGCTTTTTACCTACTCACAGCTTCAGGATCCAGTTCTTTTTCCTGGAGTGTGTGGCCTGTCCCTGAATATAAAATATACAGCAAGTCCAAAACATAGAGGCAAGAGGTGCTGGATCAGGCACAGAATTACTTTACATCTCATTTTCTTGTATTAAAAAAGCAGCTGATTAGACTGCAGCCAGGATGAGACCTGGGCTCCAGGTTACAAAACCTCTTCCATTTATTAACCTACAACAACCTCTTCAGAGACCTCAGGCATTTTCTTCCTCCTTGCACATCTAGAACAATTTGCCAACAGTCTCTGAAGCTTTACAGTCAGCTGTGGAATACTATCCACCACCACCAGAGATCTGCTGAATCCCCTGTGAACATTTACATCTTTTATCTCTCCTGGTGGCAAGACACAGGGAGCCTTCAGTGAAACAGCCACCTCCCCTTCCCTTGGAGTATCAGTGGTAGGATACAGAGATCCTGTAAACACCCTGAAACCATCACATCCCCAGTGTGCCCTGACCAGCCCATTCATCCTATTTGGGTGTTCAGTCATGGGGGCAGGACACCGTGGTAGAAACCATCTGATGGAGCCCAGACAACAGGCAGGAGAGCATCGTGGTGCCCATCCTCCAGTCTGATGCTCTACTAGAGGCATTTCTAGCATTCAGGGCTCCAAAGGAAGCAGCCCAGCTCTTCAACAGAGGAGGAGATGCAGACAACACAGTAACATGATCCAGCACCAAGAGAAACCCTGAGACAGGGGCCTTCAGCAGGCACACTCATCAGCAGCACCTTGTCCCACAGGGCTGCCTGTGCTGCAGTCACACCAGGTCTTCCTTCCCCTGTGACTCCACTCATCTTCCCCAGCCTGTCACCTACATGTGCTGCCTGGTTGGAACCACAGGGCTTGACCTTTTTCTGTCAATGCTCAGCAACACACAGCTACAACCTCAGCACTGAAGAACAAAGCTGTCTGGAGTACTTACCATTCACATGCACTCCTGGCAGGGTACCTGATAAACAGTTCCTGCCTACACTCCCTTATCTGATGGACAACCCATAATCCCAGAGAGCTTAAAACCAAAGGCCAAACAGTTTCTCAACTGCAGAAAAACAAGGATGACAAACCAACTGCACTGACCAGAGGACCAAGAGGGGAAAGCTAATGAAAAGAACCTTTCATTTGCTGGGGTTCCACACTGTGCTGCTGACGTGGATCGTACACCATCTACTTGATTTCAGTCCAGTCCAGTATACTATAAAATGGAGATAATTACCACAGCTACTTTACAGGAACCAGCATCTGCTGCTACCTTGCTCTAAATTACCATGGATTTAAAAACCAGAATAAAATCACCAACAGAAAATGGTACTAAGCTGAATGTACAGAGAAACCCCAGCAAGAAATCTGTGGTGCTGTCAGAAATGGCTACAGATAAACTCCTATGGAAGTGTATCTGCAAACTGCACTCCAGCAGCAGCTGTGGTGTTTGTCCAGTTGCCAAACAGCAACTGGCCACATGCTCTGTGCACCAGTGAGCAGTTTCATCCTCTTTTTCCAAAAAAAAAAAGGAAAAAGAAGACAGGTTGTTGGGACACACTGCTACTCACCAGGCTTCCTCTGTAGCCTGAACCTAGAAAAGCTACCCATTGCACCAGAGCAGCAGGTAACTCCATAGAATCAAAAGGGTTTGTGTCTTACCCCTAATACAATAAAATAACCTGCAGAAGAATAATAGTTGAGTTCTTGAATTCCCTCTAAAAACATACCAGCCACCTGCAGCAGTTATTGAGGAGCAGTGGGAAGGCCTTGCAAGGACCAGACTTGTAATGAAGTAAGGAATCTGGTGTTCCTTTCCATCTGCCTGCCTGCTCATGGCATGAGGGCAAATAATCAGAGAATTTTAAACAAAAAGGGAAACAAATCAAAATACTGCTAGAGATGTCCATAAAAATAGGAGCTCCACCTCACTGCCCCATGCTAACAGCCACTGCATGCACTGAGTATCTAAATGTTCACTACAGGCTAAACAACCCCCATGATTTGGGGTAACACCCTGGCCAGTCATGGATTTGAGTACAAGTGTGACTGCCTTTCACAGCATCACAGAGCTGTAGGGGTGGGAAGGGACCCCCAGAGCCCATGGGGTGCAACCCCCTGCCAAAGCAGGGTCCCTAGGACAGGGCACACAGGGCGGTGTCCAGACGGGGCTGGAATCTCTCCAGAGAAGGAGACTCCACACCCCCTGGGCAGCCTGTCCCAGGGCTCCCTCACCCTCACTGGGAAGAAGTTCTTCCCCAGGTTGGTGTGGAACTCCCTGTGCTCCAACTTGCAGCCATCGCCCCTTGTCCTGTCCCCACAGACACTGAGCAGAGGCTGCCCATGTCCCCTGTGTCCCACCCTTCAGCTATTGATCCCCATTGATCAGATCCCCTCTCAGTCTCTTCTCAAGGCTGAACAGTCCCAGCTCACTCAGCCTTTCCTCACAGGGGAGATGCTCCAGGCCCTTCAGCATCTCCTCAGCCTCCTCTGGACTCTCTCCAGGAGATCCCTGTACCTTTAATCCCGTGGAGCCCAGCACTGGACACAACACTCCAGGTGGGGCCTGAGCAGGGCAGAGCAGAGGGGGAGGATCCCCTCCTGTGACCTGCTGCCCACACTCCTTTTGATGCCCCCCAGGATCCCACTGGCTCTCTTAGCCACCAAACTTTTGTTCCTGTCCCACCAGAGAACAGTCTAAGGCCACTGCTCTGAAAGAAATGTTGCTTCTGTAAGAAATAAATCTCAACCACATCATTGAAGCTTCATGAGGAGTTCATGGAGCAGAGAGCAGCTGTATGAAGAGCAGAGCTTTCCTCAAGCTCTGCTGCTCAAAGCAGGAGTATCTCATGCTGCATTTTCACTCAGTTTGGTTCCACTTTATGAAATTTTAATCTTTCCAAACAACTTGAAAAGGCAGAAAGAAAATGTTAAAATTCAACATTTAGCCATTAGTCTTCCTTGCAAATTGCAGCTTTTAAATATTTTAGATCGTTCATATCTAATTATTTTTATGGAAGGAAAAAAAAGGCCCAGAAAACAACCACTCTGGAGTCTATAAACAGCAAATTATCTGCCAGGAATTTCTGCTGCTGTGTAGCCAACTAAATTGTCCTGATCTTCACAGATACTGATTCTAGTCCCACACCTTAGGATCTTGAAAAGTGACTGGTAAAATCTTCCTAAACCCCCTTTTGTACCACGGGAAGGACCAGAAGGGGATGGGGAGCAGGCACTGTGGATTTTCAAAGGAGAAAGCACTCCTGACCAACTGACAGCCTTCCACAAGGAGATGACTGGCTCAGTGAGTGAGAAGACAGCCCTGAATGTTGCTCACCTCAACCTCCCGACACTGTCTCCCCCAACATTCTCATGAGCAGCCTGACCAAGGACAGGTCAGACAGGTGACCAGGAAGGTGGACTGAAAACTGGCTGAAGGGCCAGACCCCAGGGGTTGCTATCAGTGGCACAAAGTGCAGCTGGAGAACGTCACTGGTGGGGTACCCCAGGGACAATACTATGGCAAACACTGCTCAACTTCTGCATTCATCACCTGGAAGAGACGGTGCCCTCAGCAAGGCTGAGGGTGGCATGAGCCTGGGAGGAGTGCCTGGCACAGCACCAAACCTTGACAGGCTGGAGCACGGGGCAGAGAGCAGCCTCCTGAGGCTCCACAGGGCAATGCAAAGTCCTGCCTCTGGGAAGAAATAAGCCCAGGCATGGGTACACACTTGGGGCTGACCAGCTGGACAGCCGTGCTGCAGAGAAGGACCTTGGGGTCCCGATGGACAGCGTGACCATGGGCCAGCAATACACCCTTCATGGCAACCAGCACCCTCCTGGCCTGCACCATGAAAAGCACTGCCACCTCATCCTTCCCCTCCAGTCCAGCTCTGGTGAGACACATCTGGAGTGCTGGGACCAGTGCTGGGCTCCCCAGTGCAAGGGAGAGATGCACTCACTGGACCTGGTGCAGCCCAGGGCCACAAAGAGCATGGGGGGACTGGAGCACCTGAGACAGCAGGAGGGGCTGCAGACCTGGCAGTGTTGGGCTTGGACCAGTGCCACAGTCTGAATGGGTACCACCAGCCCATGCTTCCACACTTCTAAATGACACCATTGTAGATTAAATGATTAGCAGCAGCACAATAATCATCTGCAAACAGCAAATGTTTTTCACTTTGTATTTTTCAACAACATTTTTAACCAGGAAAATCCTCCAATGAAGGACTGAAGTTACTCCTGTGTCACTTCAGAGGCCACAAGGCAGTGCTCCAGCCAACCTGTTTTCTGCTCTGTCCTCTCTCCCTCCCCTCAAAACATGAGGAGACCCCAGGACTCAGCTCAGGCACTTAACCACGTACCTAGAGTGAAGTGGGCTGAAGCCAGGCCTGATGGAGGAGATCTGGAACAAGACATGGGTTCTGGGGGGGGGAAAAGCCTGAGCACAAGAGGCAAATTCTAACAAATCTTCACTACACAGAATATGTTGTACAAGAGAGAACTAACAGTTATTTACTGTGTCTCCATTCTACTGGAATTACCCCAAGCTTTTGGGACAGGGATGGGTTGAGGGGAGTGTGAGGAGAAGGCAACAAGCCAGGGAAGGGCACAGAAAAGAAGAATTAGAGAACAAGGGGGAAAGTGAGTCACTTGGAAATAATAACATGTGCTGAAGGTTACACAGTAGCTTCCCAGGCTACTCCCTGCAGAAAAATGAGCTTAACATTATAGAAGGAGGAAAGCAAAGTTCTAGAGCAGTTTTCCATGCTACTCCCTGCAAAAATAGATGAGGTTTCTATCACTCCTATGAAGCAGGAAAATGGATGGGCAGACAGGTTCACAGGTGAGGGAGAAAAGAGCTCTGGAATAAAGGATCCTAAGAAAATGTTATTATTAAGACATGAACCACACAAGTAGTCCTGCATGCAGAGTTTATGTGCACTGATCACCTCTCCCACTAAGCAGTGAATCAAGTAAGCAGTTAAGCTAAGCAATTAAATTATTTAAATGTACTTTAATACATACAAGCTTGAGTCTTCCTCTGCAAGAACTAACATGGGTTTGTGAACAGCATCTTGGATACTGACCACAGGAAGTCATACTGTCACTTAAACCAGGGGACAGGTGCCAAGAAGCCTGCTGATGGGAAGAGTTTCTCAATAAAAGCCACCATTTTACTCCACAGTTCCTGACTTCTCAGAAGCAAACTTACAGGAACAGGAAACTCCCTCTTCTTTGAAGGTTAATAACAAACATAGCTGGGGAGCTGCTCTGGCAGGGGGTTGGCCCTGATGATCTCTTGAGGTCCCTTCCAACCCCTGTGGTTCTGTGATTCTGATTCCATGAAACCCCCAAATGTTATTGGCAAAATCAGCCAAAAATCTGTGTGTGCATGCTAAGTCTAGTCATTTTTAAATGCTTCTCAAGATCAGCAATTAACCTCCAGAAAATGTTTTAGGAGATCAGAAGTCTGCTCACAGCAGTACAGAATTATTCAATCCATTGCTGGCTATCTGCTTCTTGAACTTGCCATGCAAAAACATAATCCTCTGGCTGTGGCCATCACCACAGACCACACTGAGGAGCCTGGGCTAAGTCAGACAGTCCCAGATTGCAGGAGGTTGGAAAAAACCAGGACATTTTATTATGTATAATCTGAAACTTCTTGAAAAGTAAGCTTTAAAAATGGAATCCACCAGCAGCTGTTAAGCTGCCTAAGGGACACTTCCTCTGCTAATCATGCACCAGAAGAAAAGGGGGGTTTCATGGGGTATTTTTGGCATAGTCTTGAATTCTCCATTTAATAACAGAATTCAAAAATTTTACAGGTTTCTGTCACACTAATTCTGCCCCATCCTGCTCCTCAGCTCAGCACAAAGAACCCACAAATCCTGTAACCTAGTGTAAACATAACTCCCCAAAGTGTTTCCAGTACAACACCAGTAAACTTTACCCATCAAGTAGGATTTAAAATCCAGAAGGAAGATAGGAAGGTACCATCCCTTACCAGTGAGGGGGCTCCTCAGCCAGAGGTCCTTTGGTACTCTGCATACACATGAAATCATCACCTGATTACTTGACAGCTGAGAATGAGCTTCCCTCTGTAAGTGGAAATCAGGAAATCCTGCTTCTACAGCTTTTATTAGAATCAAGTGAATTGTATTTGCTTCAGTATTCTGCTGGTTTTTAGTTGAGGCACTATCACAATACCACTAGTTCTTACAAAGTGATGGTCCTTTAACTGTGGTTTATGTAGGGGCTTCTGGAATTCCTGCAGTCTGGACTCCTGCAAATGGCCTGAATTGTTCAGGGAAACACTACCCTTTCCACACATTGTGGAGAAACCATTGAAAACTGGTTTAACTTTATTCAAGTCTATTATTAGTTTGGTATTAAAATAAACAAGTAACAGCCTATCACTAGAATGAGCAGGAAGTTGTCCTCTTAATCAGGCTGACAGAGCTATAAGAACAGTGTCATTACTGCCAAAAATGGACAGCCACTCATTGTGTAACTCTTGCTCCATGATGCTGTATCTTCACATTAACATACCCTATTTGTCAGCATATTTGAATCTCATTAGGAAGAGGGCCTAATTACTGCTTCATAAATAAAACATGCTTTGTCAGACGAGCAGAGATCATCCTGAGACAGAAACTCCCCAGAAAAACACTGTGTCCAAGCTGCCACTGACTGAATTCCAGAACAAAATGTGTCTGGGCTCCAGCATCTCACAACCTGTTCTGTGCTGACCCTTCCTGGGGAACTGACCCTTGGGGGCTGCAGTTTGGCAGCCACCAAGGGAGACACCCCACAGGAGTGTCTGGGAGGGGATTGTGCCCCTGTACGGGGCACTGGTGAGGCTGCACCTTGAGTGCTGGGTCCAGTTCTGGGCTCCTCACCATCAGAAGGACAGGGAGGTCCTGGAGCGAGTCCAGAGAAGGGCAGCCAGGCTGGGGAAGGGGCTGGAGGGCAAATCCTCTGAGGAGCAGCTGAGGGAGCTGGGGGTGTTCAGCCTGGAGAAGAGGAGCCTGAGGGGAGACCTTCTCCCCACCTCCCCTGCCCTGCCAGGAGGGTGCAGAGAGGTGGGCGAGGGTCTCTTCAGCCAGGGGACAGGAGATGGGACAAGGGGCAATGGGCTCAAGCTGCCCCAGGGCAGGGTCAGCTCAGATGGGAGGGAAAAGTTCTTCCTTGGCAGAGTTGTGGGGCTGTGGCCCAGGCTGCCCAGGGAGGGGGCTGAGTCCCCACCCCTGGGGGTGTTTAACAGAGGGGAGATGAGGTGCTCAGGGATCTGGTTTAGCACAGGTCAGGGACTGTTGGACTTGATGATCTCAAAGGGCTTTTCCAACCTTGGGGTTCTGAGAAATCCAGCAACACCTCGCTCCAAGGATTCCACCCTGAGCAAATGTCACATTGAGACCAAGGAGATTCCATCAAACAACGAATTGAGGCTTCAGCTCTGAGGACATGCAAAAACCTGACTGAATTCCTTGGCAGAGAGTGCAGAGACGTGTCCAGCCAGGTACTGGATACACACAGAGCATCAGCAATGACAAGGCCATCACCCAGAACTGAAGAAATCAACATCAGACCTGTGGGAAGTTCTGAAAGGAGCACTGCAGGGACAGGCTGGATACAGAAACACAAATGGTCAGAGGAACAAGGGCACAGGGGGAACAGACAAAGCTGAGTGGTCACTGGGTGACTCTCCCTGGAAAGAACGTGATAGAGTGTGAAGATCTGACAAGTGATTACCAGGAGGGTTAGATCAAAGTGATTTAGAAGATGGCTAATTGGATTAGATTAATGCTGAAAGGAGGTATGTGCCCAAATGCACTCTGGAGGGACACGGTGCTGGCACACAGACAAGCCAGACAATTAAACCATGTACAGAGCTGTGTCCGAAGGTGTCTGACCAGCCTCTGGTCCCTGGGAGCTCTACAACAGCCTTCCACTTGCTGTGAGAGGATCCAGGAACCAAAGCAGCTGTGCAGTGTCTGAGCCAAGGCTGGGTCTGTCTGTGGAAGGGATGCCAAGGGGCCCTACACACTCTTGGGAGGCAGTAAGGAAACGCTGTCACCCCTGCACGTGGGCGGACGAGGCAAAGCCGGCCTGTCTGTGTGCCACAGCCAGCAGCTGGCGTGACCCTGCCTCCTTACTCATCTAAGGGGCTGCAGGGCAGCCCACTCCTCTTGCCTGGCAGAAGACCAAGTCCTCAGCTAGCTTCCCAGTGTCCTAAAAAAGGTCTGTGATGGCAAAATCCTGATTTCATGCATCTGATCTTCTGTCTGATCATAAATCAGGTTATTCCAAAAGCCTGCTACTCAGCTACCCCAACAGTCAGTGCTGAGCTTCCTACTGACATCAGTGGCAGAAGGTGCTTGTTCTTACCCCCATTTCACTATCAAATGTCATGATTTCTTTTATAAAAACCTCTTTTTTACAACAAAACCAAGTAACAGAAAATCTTACCAACTCTTCTGCCTTATGGAACGTTAACAGGTTAGAGAGAACCCCCATCTGCCTGGCAGTGCAGCAGGCAGCAGGTGAGGCAGACTGGGTGGTCCCAACAGCAGCTCCAGTAGGACTGTGTCACAGATCATGTTATAAGTTTATTTTAAAAGAAAACCCTACTCAGCTGGGCAATTCTGGCTAGTGACATTTATCTGTTAAAAGCCCACAAGAGGTGTGTTCTGGAGCTGCATGTCTTTGCACACACAGGACTGAGCTTTGCAGAAAAACCCTAGTAAGAAGAGATAATTCAGCTGTAACAGATGCTCCCACAACGATGAGCTGAACAGGCATCACTCTGCTCTCCTTCCCCAGTTATAGCCATGTTTACTTCAATATGCAAAAACCCATCAGAAACTTCCCACCCCAAGAAGAACATGCAGACAGAAGAACATTTACTGCAGCTAATGTAGTCATCAAGAGAGAGATGTGTCACATCTGCCCCAGGAACATCTGTTCCTCCCCAGGAGACACCCCATCAACGTGTGATGCTGAGGAGGTGGATGAACACAGCAAAAGTCCACAGCAGCATCTGAAGCCACACAAGAAGTCATCCAGCAGCAGAGACACTGAGAACTTCTTTGGGCTCAGGATGCCTCCCATGGGAGTTCATCAGATGACCTTCCTGGAGGACTGGAAGAGCCAATATTAGGCTTTGGATTTGATGCACAAGGGACAGGAAATTCTATGTGTGGGTGGTTTTTTTTGAGGGGAAGCAAGGGAAGTTCTGATAGGTGGAACTGGTTTATGTTCATTTTACAAACTGTAAGAATAATCTGGTTACAAAGATAGGCCAGGCCCTCTTTTTCCCCTGAGAAAGCTCCTTCAGAAACCCATTCTTCAGTGAAAAAGGTATGCAATTTAGAAATGATTTTTGAGTGAAATGGACTATTATCTGGAAAGCACTGACCCAGTTCAGTGCCAGCAGGAAAAGAAGGCTCATGCATGAAGCTTCAACCAGAGAGTGCTTCTGAAATGATTTCCCTGTCTACTAAAGAAGCTTGCTCCTGAACTTCCCCTGCAGCCTAGCTGGGATGGAACCTCACTGGGAAAAATGATGCCAGGAACTTCTCATTTAAAGATTAAAACAGCTGAAGCAAAATAGCTTCATTATTTAGGGACATAAATCATGATTAAATGAAAGATAAGGAAGTAAATCCAATCCTGAAAGATTCCTACATTAGCTGCAGTAAGTGTTCTTCTGTTTGCATGTTCTTCTTGGGGTGGGAAGTTTCTGATGGGTTTTTGCATATTCAAATCCAATCCTGAAACATTTCTGTTTCTCCAGCAGTAACTTAAGAGGAGAAAGGGAAGTGCTGTGTGCTCAGCACCCAGCCACACAGGGCTGTGTGTGCTCAGCACCCAGCCACAGGGGCAGGCTCGGGGCCCCTCCCAGGTGACAAGAGCTCTGCAGAAATGAGTCACGTGGAAGTGATGCTGGTGGGGTCCAGAAATTCACTTCAGGAGAAGTTAAGCCCCAATTCTTCTCTCAGTGTGGAGTAAAATAAGGGAAGCTAAGGTGGTGCTTTGCATTGCTCACCGTGAGATTTGTTCTCTGGCACCAGCAACAGGACTAAGGGTGTCCAGTAAGAAAATCCCAGTCAATGATGGTGACATCTTCAGGGAAAGCAGCTCAGCCAAGTGTGACAACAGAAGGTTGTCCCCTGCATGTCCTTACACCAGGCCACAAGATCTGCCTCAGACTGAAGCTACAGGTGCAAAGAACATTCCAGTAAATCATACCTCATCACTAATTTGGGGGTGAATGTATTCAGAGATGGCAAACATCAGTGACTTCAAAGCCCCATCCAGCCTGGCCTTGAACCCTGCCAGGGATCCAGGGGCAGCCCCAGCTTCTCTGGGCACCCTGTGCCAGGGCTGCCCCCTCCCCTGGAAGGATTTCTGCCTCAGATCTCACCTAAACTTACCCTCATCCAGCCTAAAGCCATTTACCCCTTGTTTTATCTATACTTCATCTTACAAGAAAAGCCACTTGATGCTTCACAACATAAATCTTCCTGAAAATGACACAAATCTTTCCTCTCAGTTGGGAAGGACTTTAGAAACAGGCTTCCTGAACAACTGCTCTCCATCCTTGTGAACATCTTCCATTTCATTTTTTCAGCCAACTTAAAACCTGCTGAGTAGCTTTTTAACAGAGCATCATGAGGAGCTCTAACACAGCAACACAGATTCTCCACTGGATAAAATAAACCCATGCTTCATTTAGCATAAAATAATCCAAGGAAACTCACGTTACAGAGGCATTGACCTAAGAACAGACCAGGCACTAGAATAACGCTGCTCAGCTCTTACTCCAACAGAGGAAAGCTGTACTAAGTGACAGATTTTCACTTCAAAGCAAGTGTGCTAGGTTTATATGGAAACTGAAGGAAGAAACTGTCTGACCCATCTGCCAGGATCCCCAGGAGTCAGCAGAACTGCAGCATTCAGCTCAGCAGAAGCTGTGTCCTGGTGTGTACGTGTGGCTGGGCACAGGCAGTGAATGTCTGCTTTCATGCCTGCCAAGAAGATTCTGTGCTCTTCACTGCACACCAAGCTGTGTTTCAGCAAGGAAGTGATCTAGGTGGAAGAGATGCACACACACAATGGTGGCTAAGGTTGGTTTTAGGCTGTACCAGTACTGTTTTCAAATCTTCTAGCTAAAGAAGCTGCAGGACACACTAAGGATGCAGCATCACACAATACACACAGGTATCTGCTTCATTTAATCTGCTCCCTTTTTTCTCCACAGAACCAATTCTTTAATAACAGAACACAGAGAGCGCTCAATCCATGCACAGTGATGCAGCTCTGCATGCTGGGATGTCCTGGGGTCTTTAGTCAGACTGAAGATCTCAAAAGAACTCAAATTAAATTTTCAGGAATGGCTCAGTAACTGCCACAATCTTTTAAGAACAGCCTCTGAGAAGCCTCCTCAGAATCAAACAGAAATCAAGGGTTAGATTCTACCTGAAGCACAAAGGCAGAAGAGCTGTGGAGAACCTGCTGGGCTCACTACAGTTACCCCATGGAGGAACACAACTCTGCAGTGCAGAGCAGGAGACACTCAGCATTCAGCCGTCCACGTAGGATGTCTGGTTCCTTCCTTGGCAGAACAATCTAATGAAGTACAAAATTAATGGATGACAGTAGCTCCACTCCTGCCACTGGACTTTCTGCTGCCCACAGATTACTCAACATAATTACATCTCTAAGAATCACAGTTTATTTTCTGATGTAAAAATTCACAGTAAATGTATTCATAAAAGAGTGCAGCCCTAAGTAGATGCTGAGAGCATCTGCTGGGGTGATAAGGGCCTTTCCCAACCTAAATTCATTGCCATTCTTTTATCTGTTGCTTTCTTTTGGCCTTAGAGCTGAGCAGCTCTGCACTGTTGAAGCCTGAGCAATGTGGGCCATGCACACATTATCTTCTCACTCAGGTTTCACTGAAATGATTCTGAGTCATCCAACACATTCCCTGTACCAAAACCGTGCCCAGTGCTGTAACAGGTACTCCACTTTCCCTGTTTAATACTTGTGTCTGGGTAGCAATTCAAGGTCAGGCAGGTCAAAAAGAAGTTGTGCTCTGTGCTGCATCAGTGCAGCCAGTCAGAGTGCTGGGCTGCAGTCTGGGCTTCACCATTCAGAGACAGACAATGCTTTACCACCTGTGATTAGTAATGGAGGCAGCACCCTGGCAATGAGCCGTTGGCATGTCAGCCCTGCAGAGCAGCACACACCAGTGTCCCTGTGGTGCCATCTGCCAGCAAAAGGGAAGGATGAAGAACTCCTTCAGAGAGGCCTCTCCAGCCATTCTGCCCCCCAAACACTCAGCACCTTGCAGACACTCCTCAGCACCCTCAGTCTGACGCTGAGCCAAGCGTCCCTCGGCAGTACGAAGACCGAACTGCTTCATGGATCTGAGAGCTGCTCACAGAGTTTGCCATTCCTTCCAGGGAAGCTGCTGGAGGAGGAATGAAGCTGCACTGTGCTGCTGTGTGAGGGGGGCATTCAGACACAGCACTACAGCCCTCAGCAACAGAGGCCGTTCACTCCCTGTTTTGGTACAAGTGATGTGATGCCTAAACAGATAGAACAAGTGTTCAGCAGATCAAGGATTTGGGGGTAAGATGGTGGATCTCTTCCTACAGGAGAAGCAAGAGGTAACTGGGGCTCATCCTGTGCCGCTGCAGAAGGCAGCCTGTCACTGCTGCAACGCTCCAGTGCTCTTGATAGGAGTGTACTGTGCTGCACAGCATCTACTGGGGAAAAGACATCAGAGGAGACACTGTTCTAGTTCCTCTGTTGTTTTCATATACACAAAATAAATCCTAACAAATCAGAGGCACATCTGAAACTCTTCTTGTGAAACTTCCAGAGCCATTCTCTTCCTTTTTGATCAATAGCTTTGCACATACAGAACACCCCCAAGCTCACAGCAGCAAGTGTTCATACACACACAGAGCCCCTGGAAAGCTGTCCCTCCATGGCAGCAACTGCTAGAAGACCACCCTTACTGCCTCTGCTGCCCACAGGCTGGGAAGGGTGGGCAGGAAATTACACATCTGTCTCATGGGAGAGGTGAGGTGCAGGTAACATGCAGCCCATCTGATGGTACCTGTGCGTTTATATCCTGCTTACATCCTTTATTTATACTTATGTATTTTTATATATGTATTTCTATCTCCTTCCAAATGTCTTACTTCCTTTGAACGGATCTGAATGCTGTTTTAATCAGGTCAAAGTGGCTTTTCTTTTAATACCATTCTTGAAAGGATTTTAGTCAGGAATTATCCTTCCAGAAGGGAATCACAGCAATAGGAAAGGTTACTGTTTTCATTTGTATGGCAGAAATGCTGTGCAGACAGAGAAGACAGCCTAAAATCAGAGTAAGATTTAACAGACTGTTGGAATGAATGGGGTGCCAGGAAAGATGGGGCAGCTTCAGAGCTCCATTTTCATACACTCCACACGTACAGAGATTCTGTCCAAACACACAAGGAGATTCTCCCCCTTGACATGCAATGGAAATGAGTTACCAAGGAAGCATGCAGAAGACTTGAACTTTTGGTTCTGTGCAGACATATCAAAATGGTTCATTCATCTGAATTTTTGTTATTTCAAAGACAGCAAATTCACTCCAAACCCAGAAACTTTCCCTGACAGCAATTATTTGTCATTGTTTTGCAAAGAAAACAGGACAGAATATGAAGGTCAGAAAAAATGCATTGGGATGTGATTTCTTACATTGTCTGGTTACAGGAAGTCTTCCCCAGGTAGGAGTTCTGGGGTAGGATCATCCCATGCCCTCCTCCTTTCCCTGCCTACAACAGGAAGAAACAGAATTTTCAGAGCAGCTAAACCAGGTTTACCTTTTGTCATTTCAGCTTTATGGGACAAAACAAGCACATTTATTTCATCAAGAATAAGCCTGTACTTCCCTAAAGCAGGTGAAGGGTGGGCGAGTTTTACTGTGATGCTGCTGAAAGACTCAGCTGAACTGTAAGATCAGAGCAGCGACTTGCTGTGGTGTGTGTCAGCTATTTAATAAAGGTGCAGGAATGCAGTCACAAGCAGATGATAAGCATTAGTCCATATATATGTTATAAAGACTTTTAGGAGAAACAAGACGTTCAAGTAGCAAAAAGAAATCAAATAATTGAGACAAGTTCCAGTACCAGTGATACAGAAAGCTGAAAGGAGAAAAGCCAGTGTCTTTCCAAAGGCAGAGAAAATGGAAAATGTTTTCCTAGAGCAACTGGAAGTTTCAAAACAAGCTACAGTTAAAACAACAAAAGGAACAAGTGTAGTGCAAATGAATGAACACTTGCCTTCAAGCTCAGGGCTTGGAGAACAGTGAAGAGTAACGACCCGTGTTGTCTATGTCATGGAAGGCGCCTGCGTCAGCGGGACGGACGCGCGCCGAGACTGACAGCAGTGAGGAACTCACACCACTCCCTTGAGAGCAGCTGTCTTCAGATCTGCACACTGTGAGGAAAACTGCTGCACAGTCCTGCTTCCCATCCTCACAGCCTGTTCCCTACCACCTCACTACCCGGAAAAACATCAATCAGTAGATTGAATTTCCCCCAACACACCCAGAGGAAAGGGAAGGAAGCTGTTCTCTGCTTCACTGTCTTCCCAGAGAGAAACAAACACAACTGCCTTTCTAAAGTGGCAGTCTCCAAACCCAAGAACAAACTTGCTATCTTAAATAGTGGATAGGAGACACTGAACTAATGATAAACACTGTTCTTCCTTTCCTCCTCCATACACAAGCTGTATGGGGGCAATTTGCATAGTCTCTCCCTACATCACCACAAACACACTAAGCAGGGCTGGTACTACTGTAGGTGTAACAAGAGGGATGTTTTTACTTCTCCTTAATTTTGTCCCCACTCATTTTCCCACACTGTCTGGGTTTTTCTTACCTCTTTTGTAAGTAACAGACCACTAAGACATTCCTGAATGCCAGAGCCTCCACCTACTCAGAACACAAATGTTTGCAGGAGTTAGATTATCATAATGCTTAGGAAAGCACCTATCCTAAAAGGAGCTCAACACATACACTCTGTGTTTCTAAAAGAAAAGCAAGTGTAAGGCCTCCCAAACACCATCTTTTCCTTTGGTGTGCTCCTGAGCACAAATACTCCCACTTACTAACACAGCAAGTCCATTCCAACCAGAAAGACCTCTCCAGGGCTTTGCAGTACCTGGCTTTGCTTAGTGCTTGTTGCTGTTGACACTAACCATTATTTACACTAATGAACATTTATTTTAATTAAACCCCTTAATTTGCAATGCTGTCTTTGGGGAAAACCCCAAAAGAATAGCACTGTTTTGACTTTGCATTGCAAGGAAAAAAATTACTACAGGTGCTTTGTGGTTCTACTGTGAGACAGCTATGTACCCTGCCATGCTTTAATTGGTGACATTAAATGAGAAATCATTACACTTTTTAGTGCCAAGCAGAATATGCATCAATAAAAGCCACACTATTACCCACTCCCTTGTTTCCCTCAAATGTCACGGGCAATGACTCACTGATGATCTAAAAATAGCTTTTATCTTGAATAAAATGTAGGAATCCAGCTGCTTATTTACCTGCAACCCCCTGTTTTTCAGTTTCTGTTTATAAAAACAACATGCTGACAGGAGTGATTTAATAAAAAACTGTGTCAGACCCGAAACAAAGGACCCTTCCCAAGCTGTCCCATCTTGAACCTTCAGTAACCACACAGACACACAGGTGTACTACAGCCTTGGCAACAGGACAGTACCAGCTGCAGTCCTAGGTGGACTTGCCAATTTAACTTACAGTTTCTTGAGTATCTTTTGTCTTGTAGGTAGGGCTTACAAGGGAGACTGAGTATTCCCTATCCACTTTGTGCTGTTCCTGACAGTCGCACATTGAGTTCATGCAGCCTGTGTGAGGGTAAGTAGAAGTGTTCTTCCTGTTCCTTGTGAATTCAAGCCACAATCTGCTGCAAATGAGGTGCCCTCATCACCCAGGGAGACTTAAGCCATTTTATATACACATACAGCACCTCCTTCCCTGTAACTGTAGTTGTGGCTGTTTGTGGACTGTGGGTACACACAAACAGTTCAAGCCAGCTGAGGGGAAAAAATGTCAAACCTACTCATGAGAGATCTGGGGTTCTGGACACAACTGGTTCCATATTGCATATGGTTAGTAATTTAAATCCCATTAACATAGCAAAACAAGACTATCCCAAGACCTTTACCTTTTCCTTTCCTTTGCATTTCACAATTCTCTCTGGACTTCAAGGTAGAACCCTAAGGTCCTTGGAAAGAAGCAGGACTGCTCTATGTCCAGCTGCATGGTCTGCTTTGAAAACAGGGACTGACAGTACAAGGTCTCCTGCTGTACAATGCAGAAAGCTCTGGTGCCACAGGCACTGGGTACAAGTTGTATGGTACAGCTGGCTGACTGCACACATACAGGTGACAAACCCAGCTTACTCTCACAGCCCTGGATGTGGTCTAGGTGTACAGCTGCTACATTCTGCTATTTCAGCAGTGTTTCCTCCAGGAAACTAATTGCTAGCTTCTCATTAGCATCACTGCAACCTTGTTTCATCTTTGACTGATTAATTTTGTTAAGAAGAAGAAACTGAAACCAGGCTGCACAGAATTCAGTCTCCTTGGAATCCAGTTTTAGAAGTTGTGGACCTGGAGGACTGATGATGAATTCATTCATGTCCCTGAGTTTAAGAGAAACGATGTTACCTTGTGTGTTCTAGTGCAGCTAGAAAGAGGCAAGCAAGCAGTGTCCCCCAGCGTTCAAGAATGCAAAAACCAGGAGCAGGACAGCCACAGCAGCCCAAGCAGCAGTCTCAAACAGGGTATGCCATTCATACTGACTGTGCTGGCTCCAGAGGGAACACAAGGCTTGGGAGGGCAAGGACAGCAAACAGAATCTTCTAGTGCCACTCAGAACAAGGACAACAAATGGTAGAGCTGTCACACACAGGTAGGCACTCACAGACATGGACAATACAGATATGGGGGACTAAAGCCACCCTTTCTGTAAAGAATCCCTTATGAAAGGAAGCTGAGGTCAAAAGCAAACACTTCAGGCTCGGGTCCCTGAATGGAGAGCAGTCAAGAGCACTGCTGCTGAATTCTGGAGCCTCACAGCACCGTAATGAGAATGAAATGTCTCCCTCATACTGACAAGGACACAGCAGGTAAAAGGTGTATTTGTGGTCTCTTACAACCTAACACATTTGGAATGTCTCAGAACTGAGGAAAGCTCCACACAAGTACTCAGATTAAGCTGCCTGATCTACAATGGCCCAACATGAATGAATTTTCATTACTGGTTCTCAAATCTGTCTGCACATCTGTATTTTACTGGTATTTCAAATCTGATTGTTCAGACAGAATTAGAGAAGGATTTACTCTGTGTGACAGGTATGATAATAGGAAGAAAATCAAAGCTTCACAAGGTCTTTATGATGCCATTGAAGAATTTTACCTTTCATTCTACTCCCATGCACCTTATTTGTTGCTCCTTACAAGCGGTTCGGGGATGTCCACAGCTGTCTTCTCATTTTCAGCAGTGTAGAACTGCACTCTCTTAGACAGCAAGGCTGGTTTCATATTCTGAAAAGGAGGCCCAGTGTTATTTCTAAGCAAAGGTTAAAATAGAGCAATCAAAGAAACATTAACCTTCATTGCAGACAGGCACCTCCCTGCCAAAAAGCTGGAGCCCACGGAAGGGTTAGTGAGATAGAAGCAGATTTCCCTTCTGCTTTGTTCAGTCATGATGTATTGAGTTTAGCTTCTCCTGACAACACTGAGCCCGTTTGTTCTACGTTTATCTTCTCTAACACAGGATAATGTCCCTAAAAGCAGAGCAGGAACATCAAAACAACCTCTGCAGCCAAAGTTCAGCCACTGGAATCAAGGAACCCAGTCTTTGTAAAAAGCTCCTCAGTACATGCACTAGTGCCAGAGAATGGCTCTGAGACTCACTATCTCTCAGCACTAATGCACCAAGCAATCAATTAGGAACCTGTCTCCTGTCAAGAGACAGAATGCTGGTAAAGGATTTCAGGGCAGTGGAGCCAAGATGCCTGAAGCTAAGGAGAGGTTTCCTCTCAGGAAAGGGTTTGAGATAGTCTTGAACTAATTATAACAGAATCTGGAGGAGGCAAGGCAGTTTTTCAGAACAGGGAACCCCCTGCTCCTGACACTGCCTGCATTTACATAGGAAATAATAATGAAAAATAAAAGCATCAGAAATTGAAGGTGGAGGAAAGCATTTGGCAAGTTGTCATTGGGAATACTGAAGGATTTTCCTTTACAAAGTGTAACACTGAACTAGTCTGAACTAGATTTACTATGACACTACTATTTGCCTACAAGTTCAGGCACTAGAGAGCTATTTCTTTTCCAGCACAGGGGCAAGGGCTACAGGTGAACAATATGCATTCTGGACAGTGGCTGAGGGCTGAGAGGATGAACAAAGGGCCATTTTTCAGTTTGTCTGGATTTCTTCCCTAGTGCAGTAACTGGTGAGCATCAGGTTATCACAACACTTGTCCTTTGCCAGGACTACCAGCACAGAACAAGGGCTCATTTTCCCACCTGCTTTTCTGGTTTACTTTTCACCTCTCTTGCTTACCTGTACATCCACACTCTCTCAATGTCCCTGCATTTGGACTTGGCAGCTTTGAGCACAACGCCTGGCATCAGAAGCATGTTGGGGAAGTGCCTGTACACAGAGAAAAATAATCCATAGGACACAGAAAGCAAAGCTGTGCTCTTGGTCACCTCTTCACAGGGTGACAGAAACCCCAACTAAGGTCTTACACCACCACTGGATATAATGGAGTTCACTTTGCTTTTCAGGATTAAATGGTAGCATCGAGCTGGACAGACCTGCTGGGTAGGAAGGGGAGAGTGAGAGGAAGGTGCATCTCCTCACTAGGGACAGCTTTTTCTCCAAGGAAATCCTCCAGTCTCCAGTGGGGTTTGAAGCTGGTGACTACCTTGGAAATGAAACATTGCTAATAGTCACATTAACAAAACATTCCTAATTAAGAGGCTAATTTTCCAAGTGCAGACTTCCAGTTGAACACTGTCACCTGACACCCTGAAAGCAGTTTAATCTCTCCAGTCAAAATATCTTTTCACATGATACAGCCAAGAGAAATGGAACATCTGTCTGTGAAGTCATGTGAATGTTTAGCTGGACAGTCACTAAAGAGGCTTTACTTCCAAGGTCTGAGGGAAGGAACCACTTTGAAAAATGACAAGTAGCAATCAAGCTAACAAAGCTGCTGAGATCAACTGCTTGGCTTAAACACACTGCTATTTCTGTACAAACAAAGGGATATGGATAAAAGCAACTTTCCCATTGCACTGTGTGAAATACAGAAACCCTGCTCTCAGCAGCACTGCAAAAATCAGCACATGTGCTGGATTAGTAAAGCTTGGCTGAAGAACTGGTGAAAGTGATGTCAGCAGAGCAATATGCATACCTCTCCAGCTTAGCTCAAGAACTAATGGACTAATGTATCCACTAGACTGACACAGCAGATAGATTTTCACCCTTCTTGCTCAACAAATCACGTTACTGTAAGGAATCAGGTATACTTATTTTCAGACTAAACTACAATCACTGTTAATTTCCATCCTATTAAATTCAATGCAATTACCTAAGTGCTTCCTCTAGAATAAGCACTAGTTATCAGTATGGCTAATGTCAAGTGGTTTGAGTGATTTTGCCACACACTTCTCAGGTTTGGTTTACATAATGAAATAACACTGACATTTTGACACAGTATGAGGTAAAATGCCTTCTCTCTCCATGGCTGCTCAGTTTAAGTACTTCCTATGTGTATTTTCCAGAGTGGGTGTTTGATCATGCTTTTCCTGCAGATTTTCCTGCTGTTTAACAGTGAATAATCAACTGGCATGCCACAGAAGCAGAGCAGCAATCACAGCAAGGCCAAATGATGCTTTAAGGTCTGCTAATAAATACACACAGTATGAAAAAGCTGCTTTGAACTGGAAGGAATGAGGCCAAGCACCGACCAGCTCCTGTGGGTTCTAGCCAGGCATTTCTTTCATGAGCAGCACGACCAGTGTTCCTGACAGGACACAGAGAAAGGGCCTGGCCACAGAGCACCACAGCAGCCCTAATTCTTGTCATGCCACTGATGAAAACAAAAGGTATCATCTTCATAACTGAGAATATGCAAGGATTTATCACAAAATCTTACCATCATTTAAATCTATGCATGTGAAAGAGAAGACATTAAATACTGAATGTAGAGTGAATACAATTGCTTTAAAAACACAAGCTCATAGCATGACTCAGAGCAGGAAACCACAAGCAAACAGAAAAGAAAGCTACAGTAAAATCAAAAGGCTTCACTGAATAAACTCACCTATTCCTTACAAGTGGTACTGACTTGAGGTTAAAATGCTCCAGCCTGAAACTTACTGTGCAAATTATTTTTGAAGCCTCGAAGAGGTTTAAATAAATGTCACTAAATGTCAACCCTGAGGGGCACTTTAATCACAGCTAGGACTTCCTGTGCAAGGGGAAAACCAGCCTGGGAAGAAAGATCACCCCTCTATCTGTGATTATTATTATTAATCACATCCAGACTCTTTATGCACCTGAAGTTAAGCAGATGACAAAATCAAGCAGCATCTAGCTGCTTTGCTGGAAGCCAAGCAGAACACCCAGCACCTTCCAGCACCGAGTCCTTGCAGGCTTTACAGTGCTCCCAAGAGCACAGGTTGGGCTCTGGGCTCTGGGGAGAAGGAAGAACAGTAATCATGGGCAGTTTTAACCTCAGCAACATAGAACTTTAGTGGTTACTTCTGCAGTATGAGGGAGTAAAACTAGGGAAGTGGGTTCAAGAAAACAGGAAGTGCAAAAAGCATTCCAGATTTTGGCCTGATGTTAATACAACTTCAAATTCCACTTTAAGTCATTTAAAAAATTCCCACCACACTGTAACCCTGTGCTAACTGACAACAGGGTGTGAACTCTCGGGCTGCAGTTCGGCAGGTCATGTAAGCAAGCTCACGAGGTGAGCTCATGTATTTCTGGATGAGCCATGTGTGCACCGGTGGCATCAGTGACACAGCTCCCAAGCTTTTTGTTACTCACCGCTATTTGCACTGGCCAGATGGAAATGACGAATGTTTCCTGTCACTAGAGGGAGCTACCTTCCCACGCTAACACACGAAGAGCCAAACGCAGACCCTGGCTGGGATAAACTGGGTCAAATTCGCACAGACTGCACTCGCTTGGGTTCACCGAGTTCACCTGGGCTGGAGTTAGCTCCGGGTCCAAGGATGAAGTTTATGTTCAGGCTTTGAAAGGAGGCTTTAGGAAGGTGAAAGCTGTGTTTGGCTTGGTTTTCTTACCTCTCTCATGTCTTTCCTGTTTAGTTTAGCAGTGAGCAGCATGTGCCATGGCTGGCTGTCCTGACAGGTCACAGATGATTCTTCCCTGGGCTGTGCCATGTAATGGCAAGATGGAAAGAAACCGGCCAGCTATTTATTGATCAACACATAAAACTACATCTTCCTAATTATCCTCCTGCTCTGTAGCTCACACTTCTGGGTCAGATTTCTCCCTTCTCTCTAGTACACAAAGCCCAGGTCCCTCTCCATCTCTGTCACAGCAAGAAGTCACAGCAGTTCAGGGTGAACTGTCATTTTTCTCCAGGCAATGATGAAATACATCAGTGGTTTCCATCACCACACACAGGACAGAAGCAAAACAAATACAGAGGTTAATTCAGCAGCTCTATCAGCTGCTGCTTTATTAAAGATGCTTTAATGGGCGTAGTTTCTTTGCCCAGTAAGAGGCTTCAGTGACCTCCAAATGCACAACTGAGTAGCAAAAGGAGGAACTTCTATACTTCTTTCTCAACCTGCAGCCTAAGGCCTTGCCTCCAGCTGCTCAGATGTGGGTTTCCCCTGAGGTCAGTTTGTCATCACCACATGGGGTTTACTCCACATTGTGTGCATGTAGTATCTTTGCTGACACATTGATGACATTCAGTGACTGTATTTACACCTCTCACTCCTGTATTGGAATTCTCAGAACAAAAATCAAGCTTGTATAGGGCTGGTGAAGCAGGGAACATGATCAGTATTAGCTGGCCAGCAACAAACTGTGTAAAGGATGTGTAAAGTTCTACCTAAAGGACCACAGTGTGTGCACTGTGATACCTCAGGAGAAACACCTGGTCTCTGAGAAGGGAGTGATAAAGAGGAAGAGGGAGGAAGAACAGGAGGTGCCTTCAGGGCTGCAGACCCAGCTCGAGGGCTTTGTTAGCAAGACAAAAGCTAAAGCTCACCAAAAGGACCTGAAATGGAGAGGAGTAGGTGAAGTAAAGGGCCATCACATGTCTTTGTAGCGACCAAGAGTTATTAGGGTGGGGTGGCTGGGTGGGTGATAATGAGCTCTCATAATGGAAAAAGTAACTGTGATTTACTTAGATTGCAGGTTATCCTGAGTAAGGGTTCCCATGCTGGCTTCTTCTACCTTATTCATGACACAGACCAGCAGGATAGCTCTGCCTGTCGTTGGGTGCCATGGTGGTAAATTGCTGGGGAAGGTACCAACTCAAGTTTTGTCTGCAGCACAGCACAACTTCTCCCAGTGCACCAGTACTCAGCCTGGTGCGTGGCTGCTCCACATTCTGTCTCCCTAATCCGGCCAACAGTGCACATACTTCAAGGATCTGTGGAGTTAAAACGTTTTCCCTCAGTTCTGCTGCTGCTACTGAGTTGGCTTCAGCGGGGTTGCAGGGCTGCGAGAGGAGAATTTGCCTGAAGGCGTGTTTTCTTTTGTCTCCTTGTGGCATTCACGCTGCTCACCCCATAGCTAGAGCAAAACAAAAGCAACTTGTGAAGTCAGTTCCTAACAAGTCATCTCTGCCAAAGCAGGGATGCCTGTGTTGTGCAAGTTCTGAAGGCAGTTGGGGGAGTTTAGCAATATAAAAAAGTATTTGTTTTAAATGCACTCCCCTTTGTTTCAGAACAATGTCAATAGGATGTCTCTCCCCTCCCCAGCCCAGAGGCTCTGACAAGGGAAGGCTTCTCTTCCTTTTGGGGCTCAGCAGGAGATCAGAGATGCCCAGGGGATGGATGTCTCAAACGATGGTGTCCCAGAGGTGTCTGTGAGACCTCTTACATCTCTCTGTTCCTAAAGCAAAGTGCAACTGCCAGAACTGGATGGACTCCCTCCTCTTGGGAACCCAGAACAGACGGCGTTTTGTGGCAAAATCAAGTGTAAACAAGAACTGAAATAAGCCTGGATAGCACAAGAAATTTGCTTAAAATAAACATTTTCTGTGTATTTTCTTTGTTACTCTTGGTGTGTTTTCATTCTTCTGGATAAGCAGCTGGGAAAGGTAATTTTCTGGGCCTTTTTTCAGCAACGCTCTGATCGTGGTCTGATGGAGTCTCTTCTACCTTTTGGCACCATATCCACTATTCTCTAGCACATTTTTTCTTATCTTTTTAGAGAAGCTTCACATGGTCCAGGCATAAAACACAAGCCTGAGCTGACCTGCTAGTGAGAACGAGAAGAAGGGAGGACACTGGCTTTTACACCTGGATGTTGCTCCTCTCTGGGGTGGATTAATACACAGGGTGTGTAAAATGCTTGGATCCAGGTTGGACCTGGGGTCACAGTTCTTGCTCTTAGGAGCTTCAGGGTTTTTAGGTTGGCAAGTTATTGATGGCAGCAGATAGTAAGTGTTAAGCAAGGGAATGGTGCTTAAGAGAAGGATGTGGATGTGCCTGGCCGCGCACACTTGGATGTGCTCAAGCATTCATTCAGAGATTAAGTCTTGTCTGACAGGTTAAATCTACTGACATGCTCTCTATCACAATGCTTTTAACAGCTGTTTGTCTCACATCACCTTCTCCTCACCAGAAGAGGCCAGGCTGTCACACTCACACAGCAGTCGCACACCACAGAAGTTCAATCCCGCACCAGCAGCGTGAAAGGCAGATCAAATATCCTGCCTTTCAGCACGACCTTGATCGGAGCAGAGCTTCTGCTGCCCCTCCTGGCGTTACACAGGGAATTACTGACAATCCTGCTTCATTCCTGCACCTCAGCTGCAGTGCATGCCATACATCCCACAGCAGCCTGCAGCACGGGCTGGTGCCTTTGTACCTGAGGAGATTTCCACGGCACCACCAGCACGGAGAGGATTTTCTGACAGAGGAAAATATGAATTCAATACTTCTACACAGAGGAAGAAACTGGATCTTCTTACACTGTGTCAGTCATGCAGATAAAGGCTGATAACATCCAGCAGTTTCTTACTGTGTGGAAGGAACCAAGTGCTGTCAGAAAGGTCTCAGCATAAGCAGCAAGAGAGGCAATGGTGTCAATAAGGAGGAGAAACCCCTCTTCTTTTTGCAATATCCCCTGACCTCTGGGGAGATGAAATACTTGCACTGTGATTCAGTCAGCATTTTTCTTGTCTAATCTCAACTTTATGAGCTTACATAGGCTTTCTTAATGATTCAGTGTGTTTATTATTTTTAACAAGGACTCTTAGAGTCCCTCATCTACTGCTAGGCCACTATGTTAACTTTTTTTTCAAGTAATTGCTTCAAATAAAGCCTTGGAAATTTCTGCATGTGCTGTCACCCAGCCATGAAAGAATGCTGAAGCACTGACAAGGATTTGAAGAGATTCAAAGGGATGATAAAAGACTCAAAGGCTTTGCACCTTTAGATCTCAAATTACATTCTAAGCCATGTTATTAAATTAAGTCTAACTTAAATGCCCAATATATGAAATGCTTTGATTGGATGAAGGCTAATATACATGAAAAACAGCTCCAGCAACGTTTTTTTAAACTGTTCTACAATAAATAAACAAAATCCAGCCCAACTCTACCTTAACAATTCCTCCTCATCTGCAGTAATCAATAAACACTCAGAAAAGTTATCTACATTCTTTGCAGACTGTCAGTGTTCCCTAGGCACCTCCAGGTGGTCTGTGGAGTTGGTCTTGTCACCTATTTGTCAGGCTTCTGTCAGTGCCTGCTGTAAAAAAGGCAATCCCTAAGACCTTTCAGGAGGTTTTAGGAACACTCAAGATCCCCCTGCTTGTCTGCCCCAAGTCTTTCTCTCTTGTGTATTTCTCACCTGGGAATCTAATTACAACAAAACATGCTGTAGCAGAAGCAGCACTGCACAGAAGAGCATCACTGTGTCCAGATGGGAGCAGCTGGAGTTGAAAACAGCAACAGGAGGACTCAGAGCTAATAAGCATAAATCCCAAAAGAAGAAATAAATAGCACAGGCAGATCGTGTGGGAGAGAATGCTGAAGGCCTGTCATCTCAGGCTTTACTCCTTCTCTTTAAGGTCATGATCCATTGTGACTTAATGCTGGATTTCCACCAGAAAGGGGAAAAGGCAAAGAGCACAAAGTGCCACTTAAGGTGAGAAATAATGTATCCCCAAACCCTGCCCATTCCTGCCAGAACAGGAGGGACTGTAGTATAAAGGCTGCAGATACTTAGGACCAGCAATCACAGCACTGCAGTGACTGAATTTCCCTGATGGGCAGTCTTGAACAAGGAAATCTCAGGTGAATTTCCATGTGGAAGGTGAACATGCCCAGAAGAGCAGCTGCTCCTCACTTCCTCCTTCATCTCCCAATGTACAATAAATACATCCCTGCTCTTTCCTCAGCGTTTCTTGGGGGCTCCTCAGGTCACCTTGGGAATGCAGCAGAGAGCAACGGGGTAAGCACATTTCAAAGCTGCTGAACTCAATTACTTTATCGTGAAACTTAAACACAAAGCAAGGCCAGTGAGAATGACTTTAACTGCAACACCAGTGACACAGTTTCCAGCACTTCATCCACTCAAACATCACTGCTGCCAATTGCCTCAGAAAGAAGGAAAGCTCCCTTAGCCTGTCAGAGGGGTGCAGACAAACCTCTCCTCTTCTCCAACAGCCCCAACTACTCCTGGACTGCACAAACACATCCTTCAAACTATCCACAACCTTCCCAAGCTGGAAGGAGATAACACAAGCAGAGAAAGGCAAACAAGTGTTATACACTACTGAAAGTGTATTTATCTCTGTATTTATACTGAGATCTATAATGGCATGTAATGCAAAATGTAAATGGAAAGAGAATGGTGTAAGAAGGGCCAAGTGTGTGGGAGACAGATGAATGCAGAGGAGTGATGCTGCTGGAGCCACTACCATGGGAAGTGGAGAAGAAAACCAGTTCAAGGATGGATGGCAGGAGAGGAGAGAAGAGATGGCTAAAACATGTGAGCAGTGAAGGGACAGAAGTTGCATCTCATCCTCTGCTTCCAAACTGCTGTTAGGTCCCTAGGCTGAGGGATGAGGTCAGAATCCGAGATGGCTGCTGCTCTCTGCTCTCTGCCAGTGGATGGTAACATGTCCACCCTTGGTGCTGGGGTGCTTTGATGCTCTGGCACTTCCTTGTCTTAATTCCCACAGCCCTTACCTGTATCTGCAGGTGGTCCTAATGACTAGGTGGCATAATTATAATCCCTCTCTTCCATAGCCTTTTGCTGTACCAGCCAGAAAGTCTTTTCAATCTCTCCAAAGCCAGATTCTGTCCATCTTTCATCTGAGTTTCAGCTGTAGTGTGTGAGGAATAAAAGAAATGTAAGCTGAGCAGTCAGTATTCACTGAAATACCTTCATACCACTTCACAGTGTCTCAAGAGTGACATGGACTGGTGTAGTTTTGTTTAAATGGAACACTTCTTAAACCACAGTGCTTGCACACATTGTATCCTGAGTAATTTCATGACAGATTATCACTTGTTTTTTCTCACTGAATGTTGTGGGAGCCTGGGTGAATCAGATATGAATAAGGACTGAATCAAAACCTCAGGACCTGATTCACTGGAGACTTAAAATGCAGAAGTAGCATCCCTGAGTTCACTGCTGGAGTTCAGAAAAGTCTAAACTTAAACATTAATGTTCTCTGTGGAAGTTCAAGCAACTGCTTCACTCGAGGTGGTCTTCTCATCCTCCAGTATCCAGCCTAGAAGACCTATGGTGACTGCAGCCTACGCAGAGGCTGTTCCCCTGGAACTGACACAAGCACAATTAGCCCAAATGCAGAACCTTCCAATTCAGTGGGAACTGCACCATCACTGGCCAGTCTGCCCAGTCTGCAGCTATCTCTGCTAACCATACCAAGGTCTACACTGCATCCTGGTATGTTCAAATCGGTTGGAATCACAGGAATATTCTCAATTACAGGACCTGTTGTATTTGATAGCTCTGGAAAATCTATTTGAAAACAACAGCCCTGGTAGCGTGCTACAATCAATCTCTGGATTTCTAGAACTCTGGATTTCAAGACTGTGTATAACAGCAGGTGTCAGGGAAAACGTCCTCAGGTTTCAGTCATCTTTCATAGAAGAGCATTTCCTCTGACTGCCACTGCCCTGTGACTCTACAGGCATACCAATTCGTGTGTTACACCTCCAAACATCCAACTTCCATTTGCAACAACGTTAATGAAGATCTGTGGTCCTGTATCTTTCCCATCAGTGGATATCAAAACTTCCAGCCATGAATTCCTTCCTGTCAGTAAGGAAAGGAAAGCTTCATCATCTGCCTCGACAGACAGGGAAACTGCTTCTCAGAATGATGATGAGATGGCACAGCAGGCTGCACACAGAGCCTGCAGCCTGCAAGCAAGGACTGCATGCAATACATCTCAAGTACTGCAGCTCTTCTTTAGTCGTGCCCCACTGGCAATACCACCCAAAATTTCTAAGGGGAAGAGTCCCATTTGGGACAGCTGGATGTTCATTCCTATACATGTGATAGGGAAGGCAAGGAAATCTCTTTCACCTTCACCCTCTCATGAGCATCTGGCTGCATAAGGGTACATTCCAACAGGGACTAAGGGCAGTGCTAGTCAACACTGTGGCATTTTGAGTCGTTGATTTACAAAGACAGGAAAAATGCTGATGACAATTGTGTTATTTTCTGTTCTCTCCTATTCTGATAAGCTTCATATGGGGACAGACATGAGCCTACATGACATTAGCTACACTCTAGATACATAGTGCAAAGACATCATGTCTCACAGCTTTTTTCTGGTGGGATTCCAGCTAAGTACATGGAGGTCTACCCTACCTACAAATAAACGCAAACTTGCACTCTAACATGCCCTTCTGGCTGCCTTTCTGTGCAGACAGTGACTTAAAAGGAAACCTTCTGGCTCACTGCTACATAGACAAGGTCAGAGTTACACCATGTACTTCTTTCTGCACCTGGCAGCTTCGCAGGAATGAGAGCCAAGGACCTTGTGCAGACAGCTCTAGCAGCAGCTATCCATACCGTGAATGTCTCTGCACAAGGGTCCAAGTTAGGAGAAGCCACCTCAAGCTGCAATTTGACCTATTTATGTGTGGTCTAAGTGAGTACTGCCTTTGATTAAATAGTCCATGCTGCTGCAAACTATTTCTACTGCAAACATAGATTTCTTCAAGAATGTGTACATATGTGGGAGTTGGAGTGTAGGAGAATGTACATGGATCTGAAAACAGGATGACTTGACTTTACTTTTAATTCCAGCTCATCACAACTTGCCAGAAATCACTGCCCTGAACAGCTGTGTCAAGGCCCAGATAAAAAGGGCTGGGGAATTTCCAGCCAGCCAATGCTGACGATGCTAGGTGCCAATGTTATGGGCATGACCCTCACTGGCAGCTGCAGGGGATGCTCAAAAACCTTGCACTGGGAAGTAGAGGCTACTGAATGTTTCACTCAAATACTGAACAAAGGAATTTCAGCTGATTTTGATCTTAACCTGTTCGAGTAAGTTTTGAGTAAAAGCTAAGTAAGAACTTACAGGCTGTGAACTGAGATTCCACACAGACTCACAATTCAGAGGCACGCTGACTGAACCATGAGAGAAATACTTACCAAAGCTGTTCACTGTGCAAACAGAGTTCTAGTCTCCAGTGTGGTGAAATCAGCCTTTCATTAGCATCAAATTCCCTCCAATGTTTTCTGGAAGGCAGAAGAAAGGTTAAAGTTTGGGTATAGCATATTTGCAGTGAGCTCTGCTAGTCCAAGCCCTTCCCCATCAACCCTTCTTCTAAATGTTTCTATTAATGGGATGCATATACTCACATCTGTTAAGCTGCAGAGGTAATTTGCACCACTTAGAGCTCCATTTGGAGAGGTATAAAAATAGCCTGGTAACAGGAATCCAGCCCATTCTTTGTAAGGATTGTTAGAAATGTAACTAGAATAACTATTTTCATTTCACTAATAACTTGAAAATCGGGCAGGTATGTGCATTTGAGCATCCTGTGATGATCTCTTTTGCTATTAGAGATATGAACACGGTTCCTGCCAAAGTTCTTCTTCACAGTGCTCCTGTCCTCCCCAGCTGACCCTTTCAAAAGGATGGAATGATTCTGGAAGAAAGCAAAACCTCCCAAGACTGTTCCAAGGCATCTCACGACTCGAGCTCATTGAACTGTCCCTTTCAATTACATGCCTGATGACAGAAGCCGCTCTCGCTCCTCTCGTCCCTTCACACGGATGTCAATACACATCCCGTGTGTTTTCTCCTGTAATGAATCTTGCTGTAAACTGGCCCAGAAACCCCAAATATTACAGATGCTGTAATACAGCATTCAAAAGAAAGGGGACTGAATGATCTTCAGCACAAAGAGGTCATTTGTATATGTCAGTCTTAACTGGGTTACTAGATCACAGAAGCTGTACTGATGCCTTTCACTTCCGTATTGCTTCCAAATAATGCCCTGGAATTCTGATCTCTGGAATCGTCCAGTTTCTGCTGAGGGAAAATCAACTTCACCTATAGTACAGTGATGTTGCTGAGTGTCTGCTAGCCATGGTTATTTTCATTATAAACTGGTGGTTATTTTGCTTATAATAGTACACATACGACATCTGGTGATATGTATTTCCTGGTGCTTTCATTCAGTGTTCCAACTCCAGTGTACAGCTCAGCCCAGTACATTTTCCAAATGGAACAGTAAGATTTCTTCCCTGTTTCACACTTTGTGTGAGAATATATGCAAGGATTTTTTTTGAAACATTAAACAATGGCAGAATTACAGAGAGTGTACACCCTTGTGCTATATGGTAGCTTTCAATATTTGCATCTATTTACTTAAAGATTTTTTCTGAAGAAGACCAGAAAGAATTTCTAAGATGTTAAAACCCAAATCAAGCATTAACTTTTCTTTTTTCTTTTTCTCAAAGACTTTACAGAATGCTTTGCAGACAGATATCTTTGCAAAACTGAATGAGCAACCCCTGCTGAAGCCTCCCAACAGAAGTATCGTGACATTCTGCATGTAAATGTTTGCTTTATATATGATATGAGCGAGGAAAAAATAGACTATTTCATTTAAATCTTGTAAATGGAGAAGTTGTAACTTTTCATGAAGAAATGCCATGGGGACAATAGATCTTTTCTCCAGGGATCCCTCCACATCCCTTTTGCAATACTTTGGAACATTACAATATTCTGGCAGTGGAAACGTTGCTCCCTCTGTAAAATCCACTCCAAAATTTCTTTAGCAGCTAATTGTGGAAGGTAAGCAGGGAAGATGACCTGAGATTGTCTAAACAGATCCAAGTGAGCAGAAAAATGAATGGGTTTGAAGCCAAACCATTTGCATCATCCCTTACTGCAGCTATAACTGTCACAGTCCACATGGCAACTACAACTTAAACTTCCAGCTTGATTTGATCTTTGTGTGACAGTCTATCAAATTCAAAGCTCGTGGAAATCACACTGTCTCAGATTATTTTTAAAAGAAACAGCATAAAGTTAAAACTTTCCACAATCTTTGATTATTATTTTCAGTAACAGCAACACCTCCCTAAGCAAATGTGTGTACTGGGGAAACTGCATTCAGACCAGCTGAGTTCCAGCACTGTAGTTTTACTCACACCTTTCCCCAGGCCCTGAAACGTCCCTTTCTGTTCTCCTCATGAATCACTTCTCTCAGACACACCTGTATTTTCTCAGGTCGCTCTGCAAGGAGCCCTCTCTTCAGGGGACATCTGTAAAAGAGGTAACAAATAAGTGTGTAAGTAGTAAGAGCAATTACTGTACTTCACTGAGAGATAATTTGTTTCTCTCTGCCAAACCTCCAGTACTTCAAGACTGCCAACAATGTATCCTACAATAGGAAGTTGGCAAAGAAAGCCCATCAGGATAAAGAGAAGAATTCGGTGTTTGCATGTATCATGCTGTTTGTCTAGAAAGCAGAATGCAGAATGTCCTCTACATGAAGCAGTGCTTAAAAACACGGTCAGGCAAACGTAAGGCCTCACAGGAATCCAACGCTAAATAAGTTAAGACCTCAAATAAAAGATTTAAGCAACATCTGTGCTGCAGAAGAACACAGAGGGTGGTTAATCACGAATCTGGGCTAACTGGCATGGCAGTTATGTCACAGCCAAGGCCCCTGAGCCCACTGCACTGCCTGCTGAATCCGCAGTGCTTGGCAGGGCCAGTAACGCTCTGAGGAAGGAGCGTTCACGAGCGTTGCTGGGCACTCACAGGAACAGTTTCCCTCACAGCTCTGTGAGCACAGCTCTGATTTTAACACGTACTGTGGTGTGCAGGATTAGTTTTGTGGTTCTATCACAACCTCACTCCAGTAGAGTGGGGGTAAGTGTTCTCAGAGACCACAGAACTTCCACTCCCATCCTGCTGCCACCAATACCTACGCTGGCTCAGGCAGACCCACGTTTCATCGAGTCACCCACAGGTACCCTGGGATCACACACCTGCACAAGACAAGGAAAAACAAGATGACTTCTCCCTTGGCACTGCTCATCTGGGGCAGCTTATGTATCCTGGGAGAAGACTCAACTGCCTCCTGGGAAGATCTACTAGCTCAGCTGGTTCCTTGTGGGAAGCACTTGAACCTCCCCACACTTAACTATTGAAGGCATCCACAGTAATTTCCTTTGTTTACAGTGAGCAGATCTGAGTATGACTCCTCAGACAGGCTGCCAGTGCTGGGCCAGAAGGTTGTCCTTACAGCACACTCCATCCCTGGCACCCCTGGCAGACACCCAGGGCACTGAGGCGGCTGCAGGGCAGCTGGTCACCCCACCACACACAGTGATGCTGCGAAGTGCTGAACCTCTTAAAGGAACATGAAGCTACCCCAGGTCAAATTCATGGGAGGAGGCACAGGTTGCTCCTAGGTACTTCCTTCAGTCACCATACAACAGCAGTGCCTCAAACTAATCACAGCTTTCATATCAGCTGCTCCTTTTGGGGCTTCCACAGTCCCCATGCCTTTGCTTGCTGTTCCATCCTCACCCCTCTGAGGATTTCTGGCTTCACCTGTTTGCATCTGACACTGCATCCTGACAGTTCAGTGAGTGATTATCAGGAATCAAGCTTTTGTGAGGAAAAAAAGAAGAAAAAACAGCTTTGCTCCAGGTCCCAAACTCCCCACACACAGAGGATGTGTGTACCTCTCTCCTGGGCCTAAAACCAGAAGTAACCCCATTCATGTTAGTGGGCCCTGCTAGGTGGACGAAGGTAGGAAGGCAATCAAATTTAATTTTAGCCCAATGAAAAGTATTCTAAATTAAGAATTTCAATTCTTGAAAAGCATTCAGGACAGTGCTGCATCACATGAGCACTGCTGCAATGCCTGAGTTATAAACATGAACCAGTGTTTCATCAAAATCCATTCTTCATAATAATAAATACAGGAGATAACTAAGGCACATCAAACCAATTCATTCTGCTGAGATACCCCCTTGCAGTGATATCAACTATTGGAAATACAATCTTTTATTGCAGGTTACAAAAAATGGTGGTCACAGCCCCGAGCTGGGCTGAGGTCAAGAGGCTTCTGGATGGCGCCCTCAGTGCCAGGCTATGACCTGGCTGGCCCTGTGTGGAGCCAGGAGCTGGACTCGATGGGCCTTATGGGTCCCTGCCAGCTCAGGAGATTCTATGAAATATTCTTCACATTTTTTATTTTTGGTTTTTCTATGTTCAGGGCCACAGCAAATGCACCAGCTTCACCAGCCACAATTCAGTAAAAGGCAAGTTGGAAGCACTATGGAAATCAAGACTAATTCTCTCAGCAATGGGAGGGGAGCAAATGACCTGTCTGGATTCTCTAAGCATGGGATAGTCATTTATACACCATCTATTGTCATCCCACTGCAGTGAGATCATACTCCAGAAACCAGTCCTGTGTTGTACAGCATTTGTGCATTATTTCACTATACATAAACCATCTGGTTTCATAAATGCACTCCTGTAGCATAGATCATATCTGTGCCTTCCAGAGAAAGACCACTGTGTGGTGTGGAGGGGAACCTCCCAAAGCAGACTGCCAGGGAACTGTGTGCTCTGAAGGACTGTGTGCTGTACTCAGCAAACAATCCAAAAGGAAACCCACCCAGATGTCACTGGACGTCCTGCTTGGGCAGGTTCAGCTGTCCAGCCTGGAGATGGCATTTGAGGAAAATCTAAACTGCTACCAAAGCAAAAGATCCTTTTCTTACTGTCATGCAGCATCTATTATGTTTTGATAGAGTTAGTGCTTTTTAAGGTGAAGGATTCTCTTTCAGCAAATCTAAAACTCCTGATATGTTTAAACCCAATGTTTCTCACTGGGTTGCTGTGTTACGGGAGCAAGAAGTGTTCTGTCACTAGACTGTAATGCACTGGAGAAGCTTTATTTCGGTGGAGGAATGCAGAGATGCATGTCATTTCACTCACCCTGAGCTTCAGATCCAAATTCAGCTAAGAGCTTACTGCTACATACAGTTAATTAGTCTAAAAATCACACCACTTTGAGAAAAATCTCCATTTTGTTGCACAGTAATAGTGATATATAAAACCTTCAGTGGAGCCCACTTAAGGATCATAGACTCATAGAATCATTAAGGCTGGTAAAGATTTCCAAGATCATCTAATCCAACCGTCCCTCTACCACCTCTATCACTCAATATCCCACATCCCCAAGCACCTCACCCAACCTCTCCTTGAACACCCAGAGGGATGGTGACTGCACCGCCTCCCTGGGCAGCCCGTTCCAGTGCCCAACCACTCTGAGAAGAAATTTCTCCTCATTTCTAGGCAGCCATTCCTTGTCCTGTCACTGGTTATCTGTGAGAAGAGGCAGGCAACTCCCAGGGAGTTGGAGAGAGCAAAAGGTTCAGCTCAAGAACAGAAAAGATTTATGAAGCTCCACTAAACTTTTATCGAGTGGGAGCTAAACCCAGAGGTTTTGATAAAGTCTGAAATGAAGAACACAACTTCAGATCCTACTGTCTGCACTCTGGGAAGTCTGAGCTATTAGTCCACAGGCTTTAGAAAGTCAGACACTACTCAGATCTCCAGGATTTAAATGCATTAACAGAATTTCTGAGAAGGCTTTTACAGAGCTCTCTACATTTCAATTAGCTATTTCCATTAGTTTTTCATTTCTATAAGAGCCAAGCTAGTTAGAAGCCAAACAATACAAGTTAGAAGACAAAAAATAAGGAGTGAAAGTGAAAGCCATTATTATTCTCACTTATTCTCTCCTTCCACATCCAATTCTTACTGGATTTGTGAAGAAACACCAAGCAGGGCCCAACTTCAGGTCCTGAAACACCAAGCAGGGCCCAACTTCAGGTCCTGAACTCCCAAGACAAGTGAAGTCTGGATGTGAACTGATGGGCCAAACAACTCACACACAGTAACTGAGGACACTTCTATTAGTCTCCTTACAAGGGACAGTTTCCTTTCCACACCAGTAACTCCCTTGATGTTCTATACAGGGAACTCATGTCACCTGTTCCTTTTGAGACCTGAAAGGTAAACCTTGTAACAGTCATCTTAATGTAAAATAAATATTCATGACATGAGTTTTGTTTGGAAGAATCAAAATCTAGTGTTATACATATAGATAGAAGGCGTAAGAAAACATTATGATGGAAGCTTGGGGCAGGACAGACGCTTCTCCTGTATCTCTTGATCCTGACCTCAGATGCAGTGATGAAGTTAACAGCATTGTGCTTATGAACTGAACAGAAAACTATTTTCTCTCCCCATTCTACTTCAGCAGTCAAATGAAGCAGAACAGCAAGAAGGACTGTAGGTGTCTTCTCTGGTCACTGTGTCTGAATACTAACTATAAAACTCACAAATGTTTTGCAGTACAACAGAGGTGGGGCTGTCACACATTCTGAGTTCTATTGAAGTTTGTCCTCAAGAAAATTCAGGATCTGATGTTTTACCTTTTCCAGGTACAAAACTACTCCTGATTTCAGTAGAAGAGGGTTAATGATACCCAAAGTCAGAATGTTCAAAACAGGGCGGAAAGAAGAAAGCATCTTCTTTAAGAACAACAACATAGTACCTGCTGAGCAACCTCCTTGGGCTGGTCTGCAGCAGGTACAGACATCCACGAGGACAAACATCACTTATGATAGACATGTGCAGCAGAGGGAAGCTGCAAACCTGTTATTTCATGGCAGTGGAGGGGAGTATCTCACTCATACGGGCTCCAGTTCTCTATTTATAGTTCAAATAAAGTAGAAGCAAGCAGAATGTGATGCCTCCCGACGCGCCTGCCAGTGACATCAACAACGACCCAAAGTGCCTGGGGAGATCATCAGGCAGCCCGCAGTTTAATTCTCCTCCTTCAGACCCTAAATAGACTCAGAGAGCATTTCTTTGTACCTGAACCAAAGCAGGAGTGCAACAAACTCTTGGTCAAAACAGAACAGCCCACAGCCCTCCCAGAAAAGGAAACTTTTTGAAGTAGGTCTTCCATAGGAGCTGACAGGAAGAGCCAACACACTGCTACCCAGAAAATCCCACACTCTCCCCTAAGCTGAACACCTCGTACCTTTTTCCCACACAAAACCCCATCCAAATTAAGAAAATAAAGAAAAGAATATTCTGAGATAATTGTGCTCCTGTCTACAGTGTTTTTTAAGTGTAGTATGATGCAGCTAACCACTTCTGCCCTTTGAAAAGAGCCAAGAACTATCAGCTGTGAAAACTGCCTGACAAATGTCTTTCCCTTAAGGAGTAAGATTTTTCAGCAAAAACATCCTTAAAGCTCACAGTGCAACACTGTTGTCTGTCCAATTTCAAATTAGTATGAAGGAAGCTCTTAAACGTCGCGTTCACACAAGTGTGTATAGTCCCTTGAAGTCCTTGGGTATAATTTTGATTTACCAGTATATGAAATGTTTATTTAAGCATTTTAAAATAGACTCTGGTGGTAATAAAATTATGGTCTTTACCTCACTTTAATTTCAGGAGTTCCTAAAACCTCTCCCTCTGCAACAAAGAAGAGCTGAAGTCCAACTCCATGAGCTGAGCAGCCCATAATATGAGTAGCTACCAGAGGACCAGGATCCAAGTCTGACACTTCATCCACGCTGCCCGTAGCAAAGGGCTGATTCACAGCTGCCTGAAACTTCGTTTCTAGATGTGAAAAACTCCCCACAACCAACCAGGGAAACAACAGAAGAATAAAGTGTGCACAGAAGCTACAAATAGGTACTTTCCCCGCTGCTCTGTACAGGTAGTAGGGTTTCAAGCCTCAGCCCAAACCTGCATGCCCCAAGGAAGCCAACACAGGCATACAAAAGCCTCCAACAGTCAGTGTGCTACTGCTTTTCTTCTGAGACAGCATCTGTGTCACGTCCTGCATTATGCAAGGGAGAAATTAAACATTCAAAGGTTCCTTTTCCAGACCGGTTGTGTCTCTTAATTCACTCAGCACCAACCATCTCCCAGAAAAGTAAATGGGTTAAACTGATGAAGTATTTTTAATGTGTGTTGACAAAGGTCCAGAATGAATGTACAGTCACATTAGTGAAACTGGGGACTGCTCTGCTCATCCCCAGTAGAAATGACTTCCTCTTTCATTATTTAAAGCTCCTATTATTTCAACATTTGATTATGTAGAAAGAAGAAGTACATCAAACGCTAATTCACTGGGAAAATATTTCTGCATTTTCTGCAAGATCACACTGGAGAAGCCACAGAAGATGTTTTACTTTTTATGCTTCCTTTACACTTAAATTGAACACAGTCTTTTTCCTTTTCTTTCCCTACTTTCACTGTAGGGTGCAAGCAAGAGGAAAGGAAAAGTAACTTTCTGTGCTCCTGATTGCTGAACACACTCAAGGAGGGCCCTGACTATGGACCCAGCCTAAGACATCTAGGTCACTACCCCTTTATGCCTCTTTTAGCCCAGCTGTAAGCTTGAACTAAAAGCCATCTCTCAGGTAACCATGTGCTGCATAGAGGAGGAGCAGGACTAGGAATGTGGCGCTCTGCTGTGGTATTTCCTGATGCCCTCACATCTCTGCCTTGTTGGACACCCACACAAGGTTTTGGAATTCAGGTGGCACGTGTGGCCCCCTGAGCTGAGGCTCCCCTCCCCAGATCTGTTAGGAGCAAAGGAAGAGCTTCCAGTGATTCCTGGGAGCAACTGAAAACCACTTTCCCCCTTGTGTTTCTCTGCTATAGACTGAAAGCAAGGTCGGTTCTGGTGCCTCCTGCTAACAGAAGTGACAGCACTTCCAAGTTTTTATGTGCATTTGGCTTCTACCAGAGCTCAGGCTGCTTTCCTGCCAGGCTGTGCCCTCTCGATCCCAAGGGCAGTGTGGGAATGACGTACCTGAGGCGCTCTGCCTATGGCAACACAACCCATTGCTTCAAGGCGATCTGGGCTCTCATCATCTTTGGTTATATTAAACTTTGTAGTTTATGCTCAACTAAATTGGACTAATTTAGCTCTGCTGCAGTAACCTTTAATTCGGTCAGTTCTGGGTTTATTTTTAACTACAGGTCGCTGGGGCAGTAACATGGGAATCCTATCCAGGGTGCCTGAATATATGCAAAGCTATTCACAGGGCCTTTCATGCCACTGTGCAACTGTCCACGTATGCAAGCAGATACTGTTGGCTTTGCTCTTTCTAGTGACTTTCTTTATAGTCAAAGAAGGGCAGGTAACAGTCTCTCCAGTAAAGTAGCCAGGTTTTGTTAAAGAAGTCAATACCATCTTGAAAAGCAGTTTGGACAGAGCATTCATTTGTGTCAGGGATAAAAATCAGTGGTATCATTTTCAATCCCCGTGTTTCAAGTCCCCACAGTGACAAGCAGAGAAGTACAACCCAGAAGAAAAACTCAAACTGTGATCCTCCCCAGCAATAAATTGCCTGTCTTCACCTTAGAGTACAAGGTCATGTGGATTTTTTATCTGGCACACAAAGATAATAGAGCAGTGTGTTACCAGTCTTGCCTAGGAACTCAAGACTTGTTTTCTTAAGGTCAAAAGATGTTTAAAGGATCATGTATTTCAGTCATTCTGCTGCCTCTTCAGAGCTGTGGAGCCTGTAAGGTCTCTTCTTTAAATCACGTCTCTTACGGTACCCAAATTACTTTGGATGCCTCACTAGGCAAGGGAAGACTGCACAAACCCAAACCATCCTTAATGCCAAATCCTCCTACACTATCCACTCCCAAAGTCTTTCTATGGCGAGTTTCCTTCAGCTCAGTGAGGGCAGAATTCAGTGCTGACTATTTCTGACCAGATGGGGACTGGAGCACCAGGCTTTTGCACCAAGCTCATCAGCCATCTGTGCACAAGCACACAGGATTCACAGGCACTCAGGCCTGCTTGATATGTGAGCTGAGCTGCACGTGACCTCCCTCCTTCATCAATTCCAAACTCATCAGGTATAATTTCTGGTGAAGAACAGCAGTTTGGGGGCTTTTCAGGGAGACACAACACCAACTGGGCTCAAAATTATTTGCTAGAAACTGGTCCGGTGTCCTGACTTCTGGAGATAACTTCCCAAGATTTCCCTGGGATTGCCAGCAACCCCAGGATTTGGGGTTCTTTCCACCGCCTTTAAACCAAGCAGGCAAATGGCTTAAGAAACAAACTGGCACTTGCAAGTGGAGCAGGGAGGTGGCTGATCCTGACAGAAATTTTTCTGCTTTTCATCATGTGTTTGTATTGTTTTCTCATTCTCTAATGCCAACAATGATAAAAGTAAGATTTGACTGTGCCAAGAAACGGGGGTTTATTGCCTTTATCTGATTCTTTTTAGAAGCAGAAATAGCAGGTTAGAAAACAACAGCACACATGAAAGCAGAAAACCCCACTGCGCGAGCTTTGTGCTCTAGATCACAGCACAGCCCTCACTCCTGAACCAGGAACACAAACAGTGAAAGCACAATTAAAGCTGTTACAGCTGTATGCACTGTCTGTCCCACAATACTCCCTCCACTTTTCTTCCCGGGGAATCAGCTGGGAAGAAGAATCAAACAGTAAAAAGATGTGTTGGTGCTTACCTTGTGCCAAGCACCATTCGTGTCACTGATTCTTTTCCATTCAATCAAGATTTTTGTTTACCATCAGCCCTATTTGAATTTATTGTTTCTGTTCATTTCAAGCTGACATTATATTCTCTGGTTTCTCAGTATATTCTTTGCTTGTTTCAATACAGACCCATGTTTGGGAAGCCACAAGTGTTTCCTTTTCAGAGCACCCATTTCCATTTCCTGTATTGTTGATGCTCAGGTTAGTTTTGTTTTTTATATATTTTAATTCTCATAAGAAGGTTGAAATTCTAGGTAGAAATTTCCTGGTGAAAGAATGCATCAGTCTTGTATTACAAACAGCCTGAATATAAACAGGTTTTACTGTTATTGCTTAGGATAAAAACCTTCTCCTCTTCCAAGGGTTTATATCATTTCACACTTAGGAGAAAAAAATCCCACAAGTTCTTCAAATGGGATTCAGCCACAGCTGCTCTATCATAAATCTAGAAAATTAAAATGTGCAGAGAGACAGTTTGGCTAAACAACATCTTAATTTCCTTCACGTGAACCAGCTTGTATAAACATGATCAGCAGCAGGGCTGGGGAACTTCTTCAGAGTATGGAAATGGATGGAAGGAGACCGCAAAGGCAAGAGGAAATGTAGCAATAAAAGAGGCTAACAGAAGAAGGCTGCAGGAATACACTGAGGAACCAATAATGAGAATTAACAGACAAACAAATTCTCTGGAGCCAGGGAGGGTGAGCAGACGGGTGGACATTCTCCTCAGCCAAAGTCCCATCACCAGTTGACAGTGATAAGAAAAACCCACTGGAGCCACTGAAGGTAACAAGGGGAGTGGGATGAAAGCGAGGTGCACAACCTGGCATCATCTGTGTGACTCAGAGAGGAATCTAAATTTTAGAATCCAAGAAAAAAGTTATAGCAATTACCCTGCAGTCTTCCCAAATCAATTACTGTGCTATAGGACAAGGCCAAAGTGAGGATGCCTTGAGGATGAATCCCCTGCCAAGTGAGTACAGAGAAGTCTGAACACGCTGAATTCTGTTACCAAGAAAGCTGCTTGGCAGAGCACCTGGGACAATGGTGACTATAATAGGAGTAACAATAAACAAACTTGAGAGCACAGAGAAGTAGCCTAGCTCCAAGCATATCATTACTGTGTAGGACACCCCCAGGGATGACGTGATCCCCAGGTCAGGCAGATCTGTGGCTCTGGCTTTCCTTTTCTCCCCGCTAAGTCTCACTGAGGCAGGTCTGCAGCTCATGTTCTCTTTCTCTCACATCTCTCTTATGTGCCAGATATATTACCATTCAGGCTGAAGTATCAACTGCAAAATACCAGGATCTGCCCCTCCATTCACAGCTATACTCTATGCTGAACTCAGTCCAAGACAGCATAACAATTCCTATGCTCTCATTTATACACTTGCAAAATTAACTGCCTCAGCCTTGAACACTATTTTATCAGCCTTTCTAGCCATATTTTAACACATGAGTTACAACAGACTATGCCTGTATTTTAAGAAAAGCCAAGAGACTATAGTTGCCTACACTAGTTCAGGGACTGACTGCCCTCCAAACACCAGACTGCGAATCCCTGGGGGCACACCGTTATGTTACAAATGTTTGGTTGCATTCATAGATAAAATAGTTACAAGAACAACATTGCTGTTTCACTGCATCTCCTCTGCACCTGCAGGAGTTTTCCCTCCCCATTTTTTCTTAGAAGGCACCCAAGATGTGCTGGTGGAGGTCAGTCTGGCTGTAAAGGCACTATGGACTTGTGGATCCAACTTTCTACTGCACCTCTGGGCTTCATTACAATCCCAGAGGATAAACACAGCCCAATTCCTGGTTTTCCCACTGTCTCTACTACTACAACAGCAAACATGAGCTGCAGAGTCGAACTGATCTGTAGGCATTCCTAAGAAAGGCTGTTTGAAAATAAAACAAAAGACTCCCTCCTTTGAAAACAGAAGCACAAGGCCCCAAGCAAGAACATGCACACAATTAATTGGATTTGTGCATGGAATTTTGGTGAGCACATGAAAAATTCAGCTTGCTTCTTTGCAGCCTCAGGCTTCTGGCTTTATGGAAATCCACCCCAAGATATTAAAATCTGTTTTTTATTTGAAAAACAAAAGAACACCATCAACCAAATTGCACCAAGTCAATATAAACGTCTGTCCCACGCTAGCTGAAAAAAATGGATTACCTATTAAAAAACCCCAGCAGTGGGGAGTTCATATCCATTTTATTATAATATCTATTCTCCAGAAAAAAAAGGAAAAGGAGAATGGAAGTATCTCTTATGTTGAGGTACAAATTAATACCAGCAACCAAGCAAAAGTTAATAATCCAAACAGGGTTCTACTCTTCAGACTAAAAGTAATGATCTATATTCAGTGAGAAAATACCACTTCTGGGCTGAATTCAATCCAAAAGACCTATTAGTAGTTTGGCTCTTTAAAATAAACTTTCTGATGCAGCTAGAAAGTTTCTCCTTAGGGGTCTGTAACTTCCCACAGTTGTGCCTCTGGGCCTTACTTTGTGGGAATATTGGTTCTATCAAAAGAACAATTGCTTTTTTAAAAAGGAGTGATGTAACTTCTTAAACTGAAGGACTAAACCAGAGAAATGTCTGCAGCCAACAGGATTTTTGAGGGATTCAGGCCATGGTTCATTCTGCTACCTTTCTGATTCAAAAGATGTTTTATGGCTGAGTTTGGTGGGAGTCATGTTATGCCAAGACTGAACACATTCAGAATTACAAACCCTGAGGAGGTTCACCCACAGAACCCATCAGCCCACTGGTCATTTTATTTATGAAGCATTTAGCAGAAAAACCCACTCCTGTAAAAATGTGTCATCTAGATTACTGTTGCTGATTCTACTTTATACCTCATCCACCATTTTTCTTTTCAATTTTCATGTCTAAGAAGGTTTAAGAAAATACCTGCTTTGCAAATTCAGACGTTGGCATTATGGGATGCAGCCTGCGCCACGTATTTGCTGAAATGCTTGTAACACAGATGTGTATCACTGTGTCAGTACACTGCAGGGATCAATCCTGTAGTCCTCTATGATGGCCTCCACTGAGAACAAAGCATGAAGAACAGATGAATCCAAAGATCATCAGAATTAGATCCTCACAAACAATAATATCAATGTGATTCAAATCAAAGGCTAACATTAAAGACAAGCATTTAAGTTAGAACAGTATGAAACAGTAATACTGAATTAGCAGCAAGCTTCTTGGGGTTATTTGATAACCCAGTGAAATACAGAAACTGTGATGCAATACTGCTGCTGCACTGAACGAAAATTCTGTCAGATGGACACAATAAAAAGGTGTCAGTGCTTTAGAAGGGTATAAAACCTGTCTTTGATGATAGTTTGGGGGAGAGACAAGTATACTTGCATCTGTTAGAGCTGTGAGCACCTCGATCAGAGATGAAGCCTGACTGAAAGGCTCCTCACACCTTCACTAGGCCAGCTGCAAGGCGCATTTCTGGGCACAGCAGCTCCACAGAGGCCATTCAGCCATTGGTGTCATTCCACACCAAACCACTTCCCAAGTCCCTCATGGGTCACAAGAGGGCACGTTCTGTTGTGTGGTCCACAGGAGGACATCACTTACATCCCTGTGTATTCACAGTCAGGTTCTGAAGGAACTGTGCCCCCCACAGAACCAAGGCTGACACCACTGCTCTAGAGAGCAGCCTAGCCACTGTGCTGCTGAAGCAGTGTCATACTGACACATGAGCAGACAGGACACCCTATGCCTTCTTCAGTGAGAAGAACAGAAGAGACTTAGGGCTCTGATCAGGGCTTAGGTCTCAAATATGAAAAGCACACAAATAAGACAGTGAACCTCAATTTCAATGCAAATTATGTGGGTGGTGGGAAATGGTACAAGAAACCTTTGTAACTGCAGTATTCTGCCTGCTTGAAGCACTATTCTGGCTACTGATGAGGGGAAACAAATGTAAAGTATGCATTCTCCATCCATTCCACACTCCCTCTCATTCCTGGAGCATCCAGCCCTCTTACTGTTCTGAGCCCTGCACTAAGCATGCGCTTATGAAGCAGAACTGCCCACTCAGGGCTACACACACTTTGAACCACCTAGAAAAAAGCCAAAGCATTTGCTTCCTTTCTCTGAAAGATGGCCCCTGTTAGCAACCCTCTAACACCAGCTGCAGCTGTTCTAACTGGTGCAAATGGAAGGAGTGAGATTTCATTTATTGCTTAACAAAAGATGTTTTGTTGTGACTGTATGTTTGGGGTCTGTGCTGCTCCTGCTGCCAAGCACCTGCATTTATTCAGACACATGTGCAGAAGATGATATTTTGTGCTTATTTATGTTGTCAGACACAAACCACAACTAGGTAACCAGTGGAAATTCACCTGGCAACTCTGCTTCTACATTGCATTTGAGCATTCTTCACACATGGTAGAGCATGTCTCAACAACTGAGTAACAAAAAGTAATCCACTATTTTGATCAATATTAGGGCAATACTTCATCAGTAAATATATCACTGAATGCACAGGGGGGATTCAGGGACTTCGTTCCGTTTTGCATCTTCTTTCCCATTTTTCATGTCAGTTCTGACTTGCTTGCTTTTATATGACTAGAGAGATCTGCCCCTTGGTTTTATCTGAAGTAGTGTATTTTATTTATGATCTTAGATAACATCTATAGATGTATTTTAAGAAGCAAGGCTTCACCTGACTTGTTCTGTTTCAGATTGAAGCTATCTTATCCGCTGGAAAACTAAGAGATGCATAAGTGCTGTGCCCGATGCCTAGAAGAGTATCCAGGTGTAATTAGCAGTTTACTTATGATGCCAGAAGATGTAAAAGAAAAAAAACCCCAAACATTGCTTTCTCAAGGTGCTACATACTGAAACATTGCCTTCAGTTACAGCAAGTGAATCTGAATCTTAAGCTATACTTTCCTGTGAAACTTGGAATACCAGTTAGGCTGCAGGTCATCATGTCTTTCAGGTTGGGGCCTTCCATGCCAGTGACACCAAACATGTCTTTCCTTAAAGATGCATAGCTGGAGTAGAAAAGCTGATGCAGTGAGCAAGCCTTGCCACAAACCTTCGTGCAGCCTCGGAACAGCGGTCATTAATTGCAGCACGGTGGCCCGCACAGGTGCAGGAGCACTAGCCAGCAGTATCAACCTGAGAGACTGAGGCTTTCTTCACAGAGAGAAGCCACAGCCAGACAGGTACCTCTGGGATTGCTTAAGAAATACTCCAACTCAACCAGTCCTTTTCTACAGCATGTGAAATTAGGAAATAATTCGAACAAATCACCTGGATGAAAAAATGAAACATCTCAAGAACCACAGCAATCTCTGGAGTAGCTTCACTCTTCATTAAACTCAGCTGATGTTCAAGGACAGTGAAGTCATATTGCATCATTCCTGACATTTACACATTTCCTCTTGTTTTGTTCCTTGTGTGTAATAAATTACTTCCACATGTATTTTGAATTTCATTAATGCATCAGAGACTCTTTATTATCCATTGTAATTACTCTGTAGTTTAAAAAAACTCCACCACAATGGAATTCTTATTTTCTTTCTTTAAAAGAGAGTAGAGAGAAGTTTACTCTGGATTTCAGCTCCTGCCATGCCAGGTCACTTGTTTTATTTAAGAGGTTTTCTGAGAGAAGAACAATGGGTCCCTTCCAACTCAGTATATTCTATTATCTTATGTAAAAATCAGTGCTTTGCCTTTGATTCATGGTAGAACTAACTTCTATGTTTTCTTTAGAAATGCCCACCACTCTGAGCAAACTTTGGAGAAAACCACTAAAAAACATGTATAGTTTAAGTCTAGAAGAAAAGATTTTGTTGACTCCTCACAATCATGGTCAGTTTACAAAACAATCCTGAAAACTCGTACCTTGTATGTTGGTCTTTCTAAAGTACTTGTAAAATTTCCCATTATTCTTACTAAACTCAATCCTTTCTTTTAAAGCCTTTATGTTTTAATAACTTCTTTTGTCAATTAATACAATGGATGCACTGGAGGGGAAGGGGATAAAAACCACATTACCAGAAAGCTTTTGAATTTTTGTTTACATTTCCCCTCATTATTTTTGAAAGTGTTGTCTTTAGATGCCTGTTCAACTATCAGCAATTCACACCAGGCCACACGTAAAGGAAAATAATGCAAAGATTCAGCTGTGGTCTATGAAGTCAGAATCACGTGGGAGCTGAAGACAGAAAATAGGTACAAAGATAAAGAGGAGCAAACACAAATTCCCTTGCTGGAGCACTGTTAGAAAGCAAAACCAGTTTCCATCTAGTACTGCTCTTCCAACATTTACTTCATTGTTGGGGATAACCCTGCCAGAGAAAAACACTTTCCAAATATTTTATTAACAGTCCGGTACTTCAGTTACTAAGTAATCTTTAAAAAAGTTTAAAGCCCAGATTTTTTCCTTTCCATCCTGTATTTCCTAGGAATAGAGCCATGACCACTTGTATTTCAGTGCAGAGGTTATTTTTTAAACAGCTGCTTAGGTTCCAAAGGCCAAGAGCACTCCTTTTTCACAGGCACACCGCTTCTCTTGCATTGTCATATGCTACTGACGTTCACACTTATTTTGTACATCTCCACTCATTGCTTATGTACACAGGGAGAGCTACCACACCAATGTATTGATCTTCCCTTTGTGTACCACAAAGCTGACAGAATTTTCCAGACAAAACAACTCCCAGCAAGAAAAAGACTACAACTCTTGTAGTATTTCAGAGCCCGTCCTTTGAAACTGAATCTAGTGTTGATCAGATGGAGCACCGTACAGAGGATGTACACTGTCTGATACAGCACGCTCAATTATTAATCACACCAGTCATTTCAAATCTATATTTCATTAGGCAGCTTAAAAGAAACACAAGCAGTATGTTATTTTGGCAAAAGATTCAGTGTTACTAGCAGTACTTACAGTGTCTTTCCATACTTAAACATATTGATATATATTAAAAAAGACCCTTGGGTTCACTCCTGTCATTTGGATAGGATTTTCATAGCAATGCTGCACTGCCCAGCAGCTCTGCTGAGGCTCACCAAGCAGTTCTTACAGCACTGGTGTGGGAAAGGCTGTCAAAACAATTTCTCAGGTAGCATATCAAAGCTTCCCCTTCATCCTCCTCAGGGCCACGCTCCATTCCTTCTAAGAATCACATGGAGATTTACTGGAGATGTGTAACACATGGAGAGTATTTAATACCTGCTTCACATACATTGGCTCTCCTTTGTACTTACCCTTTTGAATACCCACAGAGCAGCCACACAGAGACTAGCCTTTAACTAACAAATCTGAGCATCTTTAGCTGGAACAGGTAAAAAAAGATGCAAGAAAAAATATTTCTTAGATTTCCCCATTAAAAAAGAGTAACTTTTGTGTAAGATTCTAGCATCCAAGGAATAGCCACTCTGCATCAAAGTTTCATGTGTAAAGTGCAAATACTCAACCCAGGAGAAACAACTACCTAATATAAGAAAACTAACTGCAAGTTTATATTTACTTAACTTTTCCTCTCTACATTGGGCATGAGAACAAGAGTGTCTGGTATGGGGTTAGGTTTTGACAAGTGATTCCTACTTACAAGCAATTTAACTAGTTTAGGCTAGCCCTAAAAGAATTCTCTTACCATGGCATTGTCAGAGCCATTTCATCACTGCCCTAAACCCATTTTGCACAACCAACTGCAGGGCTCTTAATCTAGATTTATGACTCGCTGTTACCAATTCCTTAAAACATCTACAACCACCTGAGTGGCTAGCTTAAAGTCAGTTGTGTGGGAATGAGTGTGAGCCCCTCAACTTCAATGCATGGTTGTTCACCTTGCACTAACCCTGCATTGCACTCAAAATAACTCATTAGACCTCGTGTCAGGATAGATAGCCTATGGTACACTTTCAGCTGTATTTTGGAAAGCTGAAAGACTTGTTTACATTCTCTTCTGATTTCTTTCAAGCACGTTCTCTTGGTTCTCCTCAGAGAAGCTGAGTTTACGTGTCCTTTCCACAGAACACACAGGTGGATGGCCATCTTGACTTTACACGGCCACTTGCTTTAGGAGCACAGCCCACTGCCCAGAAGCTCCCCAACAAGCTTGCTCTTAACAGTCCAGACAGGTGGCATCTGCTGCCCAAGTTGTGTCACAGAGCTTGGCATCTGGGTACCTCTATTTCTATTCTGTCGCAACAGCTGTTCATGCTAAGATCCTTCTTCTCAAAACAGTTTTATTCTCCATGATACTTTAAATCCCTACCAGAAAGTGAGAGTGGCAGACAATAAAATATGCTGGTTTATTAAGCTGTGGACACACAAACCAGAACATTCCCTGCAAAAAGCAGCCATTGATGTGATGCAATTTAATACACTTTGACCATCAGTGCTGTAAGAAGCTGAGGTGATAGGGTTGGGGACATTTACCTTGCCAAGCATCACCACCATGTCCACAGAGGCAACAAGTGGGGAAGTTTCTCAGTTGCAAACTCTTTCAGAGCGTGCCCTCCACCCCTTGCCTCATGCTTATGTCATTCTTGGTCTTCCAGTGAGCCAATCTGCTAACGTTCCCAGTAAACTGCACAGCCCAGGCACTTACAGGAAGGACAGATGAAAGACTAGAGGACTGATCTTAATCCATCATCTCAGTGACTGGCTGGTGTGAAGGCTAAAGGGTGTTCTATGCTAAAGCTCAGTATACTTAACACTGACCATGACTACATGAGAGTTAGGAGTTTATCTTGTAAAAGTGAGTTCCATTAACTATTAGAACCATTTTATGTTTTAATTTTTAGAGTTCTAAGGATCACTGAGTAATACAAAGACCTTAAAACAACTATTAGAAATACCATCTTTCCTTACTCAAAGATCAATTTGTAACCAAAACAAATGAGTGCTCCAGCATTTAACATTGACTCTGTGAAGCTTCAAATATATACACAATGCTGAGGGAAAATCCACATGTACTGAGAAAAAAAGGAACCTAACATCTCAAAAAATATATTATCAGCTGCCTGAATGATTCTGCATGTACAATTAATACATGCCTGTATTAATTTTCCATGCACACTGATCCAAAGTGCATGACAGAGTTAATTCACTACCTCATACTTCCTGCCACGGAGGAAGTTTGGTTTAAGATTTTAAATTGATTCTGAAGCCTGACATTGATTTTTTTCTGAAATCTTTGCATTCCACACCAGTAGTCAACAGCATCTGCATCACTGCAGGTTTTACTCCTTGACCTTCTCAGGTCTCTGAACTCTGATGCTCAACAGTTCATTAAGATTTTCACCCACTTGCCATTAAGCCATTGTGACAATGAAAAGGATCAATCTCAGATCTGTCATTAAGATTGATATGAAAAAGTTTCAAATTCACTTAGGAGTTGGTAAGAATCAGTTCAGGTTAATAATGGCCAGAAGATCTCATTATTGTGGGCTTGTTATTTACACACTTGAACCTTAGAGACAATTTGGAACTCTAACATCTTTAAACACCTTCCTCACCTCCTTCCCCCCAACGTGAATTCATGATTGCTCATTCCTGTTCCTGCAGACAGCACAGCCACATGTATGCTGTTACAAAGGTGACTGGGAACGTATCACAGGAAGACAGAAGCATTTTGTGTTCTTCAGGAGATTTTGTCTGAGTGCTACAGATGTCTGACAGCTTTTTGTTTTCTGTGTGGCTTGAAGCCTCTTACCAGAGCAAACACAGCCCTGCTCATTTTAAAGAGGGTCTGGAATTCTTTGATGGGTGCCAATACTGGCTAACACACTTTGGATTTGTTCTCTGTGTGCACTGTAGCACTCTAGTATTTTGCCTAACTTCTGTATGTACTAAAATAACACTTTTTCTTCCCAATCCCTGCCATTCTGGGGTAGAAATGTGTATGAAGATTATGATGTCAGGAAGATGTACTTACATGGCTGCCAGAGTGCTCCATTTTAAAACAGGAGGAGCAAAAGCAATGTACTGTGTTTTTTGGCCAGAAGAAATTTTCACTCCAAGGATCTTATTTCATATGCACAGCAGTTTCCTCAAAGAAATAATGCTGTTCTTGTTTATGGATGGGATGGATCCTTTCTGAACCCTGGCACAAATTTTAAGATTAACTGACATGAAGTGTAATTTAGCCTGAGTCTCCCTGATTAGGCATCCATTGGCAGCTTCTCCTGAACTGTGAGGAAAAACAATGAACTTCAGATGGAAATATGAAGTCTAAATTACAGTTGCTAAACCTATGCATAGCAAAGAGATTCTATTATAATAAGATATATTCAAATTACATACACAGCACCTTTAATTTAGGAGAATGGGCTCATTAGCAATGGCAGAGATGTAGATAGATTATGAAGTTTAATGTTTCTTTATATTCCTCAAACTTGATCATGAGCAATGCAAGATTGTACCTCATTTTCACTCAAAGTTCATATACAGAAAATCCTAAACAGCTTCTGAACTGTCTATGCATCTGTCCTGTAAATACACCTTATCTCACACTCCACTGGGTCTATTTTCCATCTTCAATCTTCCAAAAATTACTCACTCATCTCCTGAAGAGGAGACCAGGAGCTGTGCTTGAAACTTGAACAGAGAAACACCCAATAATACAAGTTCCTTGGCAAGTGGGCCTATAGCTATGAGAAAATGACCAGCCTTTTATTTGCAATCTGGACTGGACAATTCACTTACAGGGAACGTACAGATCAATGAGGCACAGATGCCAATACATCAACACACTGATACAGAATACATGAGACAAAGCAGTCTGTTGGGTGCAAGTACTTGCAAAACATCTTTTCATTAGGAAACTCTTGCTCACTCTTACCCTGAGTGTAATTACCACCTGACGGATTTTTTCCCTGAAGTTCAGTTTACTTTCCCGCCCACCTGCCCCAGCGTGGCTGAGCTAGAACTGGAAGTGCCAAAAAACCCATGCCAGAACACAGCCCTGCTAGATTTTCCTGTATAAAAGGTCTCTCTCAACTGACAGAACCTAAAGGAAAGGTTTCCTAGACATATTCCCCTGTGCAGCTTCTGGAAACTCCCCCCAAAAACTCAGATCAAGGCAAATGACATTTAAGTGGACAGATGTTATCTTCCAGCACACCCTGATCCAGCTCATCAAACAACCCAACTCTCCCCCTTGTGAGCACGCCATCTCTCTCTCTCCTGTACAAAGACTGAAGTTTAACTACATTCAGATGTACCTGTTTCATCTCAGGAGGTGCAGCTGACATTCTCAGCTCTCCCAAACCTCCTGCTGCTGTGCTGCACAGCAGGATTACTTCTACAACCATCATTAGGACAGCACAGCTGAGAAAACTTCCCTTCCTGTAATGAACTGGCCTAGCCCCCCATCACATTTCTTCTTTGCAGGAGACATTAAATAGTGAATTACCTTGAAAAGTTATTAGTGCAGCTACATCAGGACATGATCATTCCACATTTGCTGCTTTATCAGCATGGCAGTGTCCAGCTGCAGCCTTCATTTCTATAAAAGCTGTTCCAAAAATATGCCATTTTCGTTGCTAAGTACATGAAGTGGTTAAGTGGGTACTGCAGAGAATGAGATCTGAAGATATTTTATCTATTAAAAATCTCAATTGATTCATACTGTTAAAGTGGTCCATATTATGCACATAGCAAAAAGTGAAGAAAAAGTGTTACTGCCAATGAGATAGTACTGAACACTGGCTGGTATTCAAACATATTTAAGCATAACCTTAGAAGGAGAAAAAATGGAAATGCTCAAGTTAGATTTCCAAATCAGAATTCTGATTTCTTAGGTTCTGAATGCCCCACCTCTACAATGAGCAACTTTATTTAGTAACAACAATAAAGGGTTTAGAAAAGTATTCTATTCATCTGCTGGAAGCTGCAATACAGAAATGACAATTTATATATTTATTTTAAAATACAGGAAACAGAAGAGCAGTTCTCAGGATTCCCTCTATCTTACTGATGAAGGCTGTAACTAGCCAAGCTACAGTCATGTTCTCAGGATTCCCTCCATCTTACTGAGAAAGGCTAGAGTCATGCTTTCTCCCCCTGTTTCCCCACATAAACCTTGCTTTTTTGTTTTATAAACAACAGTAGAGGTTGTTTCCTGAACAGAACGAAACGTGCATATGAAAAAGTGTATAACCAAACATCAAGTCAGAAGTGATTAAGCAGAACCAAAGCCCACAATCAAAAAGAGAGAGGTGGGAGTCACCCTGTGCATGCAGGATCTCTGTTGGATGACTGTGACTACAAGACAGAGAAAGCCACTCTGATTTTCAGAAGCAGAAGGACCTTGCCTTCTGTCCAGCTCAGTGGGAGCTGCAGACATCAACACGTCTTCAACACTGAGCAGAACAATAGTGCAGAGCACTGGAGAGAAGGCAGGCTGTTACATCTGTGTACTGGTGCCACTCTGTGAGGGTTCCCAGACTTTGCTGCAGGTAACAGAACAAATCCACTTTAGCACTGTACTGCAAGGAAAGACTCAAGACAGTAAATTCTTTAACAGTCGTGTCTAGAGGATACAAAAAAAATCTCTAAAACTCCTATCTCATTAATTCATCAATGGACTTCATATAAATAAGAGCAAATTCCTCAGTTTGTATCAGTTGACTTAAGACTTGCCTTTTAAGTCTTGCACTTCTTTAATTTGGGCATCTGAATGACACAACTCCTGTCCCAAACCACTTTTCCTGCTTTAAAATAATTAGAATTTTATTCTAAGATCAAGTTCTCACATTTATAATCAACCTATGCCACACAGGCTTTCGAGCTCTACCTTCAACTGGAGGAAAGCACTTCTAAAACAGGCTGGAGTTTTTTCCAAAAGAATGTAAATAATTTATGAATTCAAGTTCTAATGGAAAGCAGGGGAACTTGTACTGTAAATGGCTCTAGAAAACAGAATGTTCATTGAACATACCCTCTAGGTAACCAGAAAATTATTCTTTAGACCTCCTTTTAACACCATATTTTTAAGTTAAGAGATCATCTGATTAGCCCCAGGGAAGGCATGATTTCACAGCAGGGTATTAATGCAGTTTTGCATTAAAGCAGAAACGTACAAACAAAGCAGGTCACAGCTTAAAAAAGTAACTAGTACAATTACATTTGTAACTAAAGCATCTGCTAGGAGTGACACTTTCTAGGTGATTTTTTTGCAGCTGCAATAAACATATTCATTAACTTCCTTCTTGCCAAGCCTATTCATGGAAAGCCAGTGGTGTCATCTCCTCAGATGTTTATTTAATCGAGCTGTTCTCACACCAGCAACTGAGCTCTTGAAATGTGCAAAATGGTAAAGCAAGGTGAACTTTAAAACTTCAGAACTTCCCCATGAGCTTCTTCACAACTATTGAGATTTCAAAACTTGTAAAAGTTTTGAGTTTCAGCTGCAATTGTGTGTGGGACAAGCACAGCTCAAAGAAGAGGGATAACAACACTGATCCACACCTGTTCCCTTACCAACATTAAGGGATACCACGGATCCCCTCCTCATTGTTACTTAAGCTTTCTGTGTATCACAGATCAAGCAAATAAACTTCAGGTGCATTCTTATTTTTACAGCCTAACACAGAAGACTAATTATTACTATGCTGGCAAACTTTACTGTGGTTCTCCACCACAAGATGAGAAGAAAATTAAGAATAAACTATCACTTGTTAGTATCTTTAAATTAACTAAAACTAGAAACTCAAAATTCATCTTCAAAAAAGCTACGAAAATCTTAACTGGGTAACAGCTTAGGAAAGGCAAATTTCTAATCTCCTAAAATGCTGCAAGCACAGAAATGGTTAATTTTTAAATCCCAAACAAATCTGGATTATTCCCTCTAATCCCCATATGAAAACCTATTTTGTTTTAATCGTTATTAGGAAAGACATCTGAGAAATCTTATTCTTTAATCTCCACATAACTGAAATAGTAAGATGACTGTATCAGCAATGATTTTGCTACACCTGCCAAAAATCATGAGTCTTCCCAGCTTTAAATATGCTGGCAGCAGGGAACCTGTGGCCAGTGTCACCATTATTATTGAATGTTTTGCTGTTTATCTGAATGCCAGCAAGGTTTTCCCAGTGAGTAGAAGCTCATCAGAAAAACAAACCCAACAAAATCCAAACTAGATCACATTAGCACACATTTAAGTCTTGTCTCACACACACTTCAAATTTTAATCTCATTCTTAGTTGATCTTATAAAAGATACAGGACATTTTCATTCATCATCCCAGCTGAATCAACCATCTTCAACAGTCACCTTCTTAAGAAACCAATACCCTCCTCAGACAAAGTCTAAAAAAGCCAAACCCAACACTCACCTGTAAGGTAAAAGGTAAAATACCTTTTCTTTATCACAATATATTTCTTTACCATGACACACTGCTAGCTCCTATCAACTAAGATGATTACCCAAGCTACCTAACATTAAGCTAGCCAAGATATAGCAGGGTGTTTTAGTAGTGTTACAGAGCATAAGGTAGATAAAGCCTGGGAAAAGATGGGAATAAATATCTTCAAGCATTCTCATGAACTTCAGTTTGGCTCAGTCATCTTTTTCAAAGCACAGAATATTATTTGCATAGTAAAGGCAAATTCCTCCCTGTACCCAAAAATCAACCACCTGGGCAATAATGTCTACCCAGGACAAATTTTTTTTGTCTCAGGTGGAAGCAAATGTAACTTAAAAACATTAGAGCATCCAGTCAGTGAAAAGGCATGAATGATGTCACATGGCGTATCACATAGCTTGAACTGATCTTCCCAAAACCAGAGTCACAGGTGTAAATGATGCAGAAGCAAATACAACAATATTTGTAAGAACTGCCATGCCCCAGAAGTAGATAAGTACTATTATCTCCTATTGAAATAACTGTCAGAATTTACTCTTATTGTTTATTTTTCTCTATCCACAGGACCTCTGCTTGGCAAAGGCAGATACAGCATCTACCATCATCACCCCCATCAGTGAAGAAACAGAGACCTAAAATAGTTCCTTCTCTTATGTGTGCATCATAAGCCCGTGGCAGCCCCTAAAGTAACGCTCACCAGCTTGGACCTCGCAGCGCAAAGCAAGGGCCATGGCAGCACTGGACTCAGGGCTTCCCTGAACTGCTCCAACAGTGACAAGTCTCACTGGAGTTACCCACGGTGCAGCACTGAGCACCACGCTGCTGCGATCAGCTCCCTAGTCATCCTCGTGGTCTACTGGGTGAGCATCCTTCACCACCAGACACAGCACTTCTGCATCTTTCCAGATAGGAAAGGAATACATTTAATTGGTCAACAAAGCAGAAGTCTTTTTTGATTTTAACTTGGCATTCCCTGGGGTATCTCACTGAGAAGGAGAGAATAATAAGACACTTCTGGAAGGGGCTGGGTGCTTCAGCCAGATCCTCTCTCTCTTCTCACTTCCGCCTGAGTCACTCTCTGATCCCCCAGGCTTCTCCACAGCTGGGTGTCAGATTATTTTGGCTGGGAGTTGTACTTGCACAGTTGGTACCACCTGCTGTAAATTCTTCAGTCCTTGTTATCTCTGCAGCAACTCTTGGCCTTTCAAAAGCTAATTCAGTGAAGAAAGAGGAAGGGACAGTTTGTGCTTGATGTTTAAACTGCAAATTTGTTTTCCAGAAACCCTTCACATTGATAGTTCTGATTATATTTTAAGAACTCACAGCATGACACATAAACTATCAACCTCTACTGCTGCTATCACCTAAAGAAGGCCAAACTCTACACTGTTAAGTGTGATCATCAGTGGTATAAACCCCGTGTAATGCCAAAGATAACAATGCAGGTGACAGAGCTACTCTTAAGTTGTGTGAGTAACAGTTCACTCTATGTCTTCATGTAGATAAAACCCAAGCTACTAGGCACAAGCAGACTCTAGTCTTCCTCTGTTTATCCAAGCTACTAGGCACAAGCAGACTCTAGTCTTCCTCTGTTTATCCCACAACTCACAACAGTCAGCATTTTTATAAACACATGCTTTTGGCTGAGGATGCCAACAGTCAAGTAAAGAGGGAGGTAATAGAGACAGTAGTTGTAGTGATTACAGAAACAGCTGAATTTATATTCTTGTATTTAAACACGACTTACTTAAACCCACTGTAGTTGCAAGACCTGCACATTCCACAGGAATCAACTGATTCAGCATCAGCAAGTGCATTTGATTCGCTGCAGTCAGGAGATATGGGTATGGACCCAAACTAGTCTGAGGGATGCTGATATACATTACAGTTAAATTGTGAATTTGAGCCAAGAGCCAAATTTCACAAGTCAAACCCACTGCTAATCCAAAAATAGGTCTGAACAGGTGAAATTTAAAGAAAGTTCTACACTCACTTTGCTGTACAGGTAAGCTGTATTGCTGTGTGGTCTTTTTACAGGGTAGCCACTGAACAAAGAGAAGCCTGATGATGTTTTGGGTATCTTAAACCTGAAAGAAAAAAAAAAGCAGTTTTGTGCTACTATGAGAAAAATAACCATTTGTTTTCTGCCTGTCCTTTCCCTTATGCTCCACCCTGTCTGGGATAAATGCTTCATCCAAAGCACTGAGATGTGGAGTAGGGGGGAGGAAAGTATGTTTAGGTTACATGTATTTTGCCCTTCCTCTCTGGCAAGTAAAAACCAACAGAAGTTCCTATTAGTTCTCAGTTATGAGTAAGGCTTCATAATAAAAGAACCTGGCATTTAATAGACACTATCTAATCTCCCCAAAAGAAACAGAAAGATATAATGCCACAGAACCTTATCAATGGCAAACAGGTAGGATGGAGGAAAGCAAATTCTTCATGTTTTTTTTAGGGAATTATGTATTCAAAGATCAGAAAGTAGCAGTGGTCATATATCCCTACAGTACACAAAGTACATGGTTAATGTGTATTTTAATATTCATGCATTAACTTCTCAGAGAAAACATACATCATATGGTTTAAGCCAGCCATGTGTTACCAAGATAATTTTTAAAATTTCTGCACTTTAAATTATCTTTGAAACTTTTCCTTGTTCTCTGCAAAATGACCATTTTCCTACTTCTCATCTCTCAGTTTTATGTGTATTTAGGGATGGCTCAAGTCAAAATCTTTCTCTGCCTGAATAGGTGGGGTCTTTAAAACTTCTTAAGGAATTCAATAGGTCTGGAAACTCTTAGTATGTTACTAATCCCCCTCTAAATCCTGGCAAATTCGCAGACTGCCCATTCTCACAGGGATGCATGGCCTAATTACAAATCCATTAAACACTCTGAGTTCAAGGGTCAGCTTTATCTATGAAATTATTTGATCCACCTTACACTAATAGCTTCAGTGAAACAAAGGAGAGTGAAAAAGGACAAAGCCAATAGTAAAATAAAGTGAGAACAGGGTCAGAGAGCAGGCAAACTAAAAACATGAGAAAAGTAAATGGCAATTGAAAAAGACTAAGCAGTCAAGGGAAAGAACACCATGAGATAAAGATACTCAGCTATTGGCGGCAAAAGAATACTGCTTGCTTTCTACCAGCTGTATCTTAGCCAAGTGTAAATAAGCTAAGAGATGACTAAGATGTAGATGCCTTGCCACCTCTCCAGGTAACAAAGGTATGGGACCAGCTCTGTCTCTGCTGTTCAGCAGGGGCCGCAGCCAGTTGCTCTGAGTAGGTATCACTGCAGAACTGCATCTGGCAGAGGTGTGAGGATGCCTTTAAAGCCGAATGTGGAGCAGGTATTTGCTGTTATTATATATGCTTAATTTTATGTATGCTCAGACATCTGCAACTGTGCTTTAAGCGACTCAATACCACACACAAGCACCTAAGTAAACAGCCCAGTTTCTCAGGCAGAAGGATGTCCCAGGTCTTGAACTCACTGCTGAAGTTAGTAGAAGCTTTGCCACAGGCTCAAGTGAAAGCAGACCCACTCCTCTCTGAGGCAATCAATGGAGATTTATTTTCCCATTTTCAGATTCACACATACAGAAGCTGTGCCCTTTTGTGTTTTAAGGTGGATAAACTAATGTAAACCATTAGGAAAAACAATTTTTTTTCTCTCTGAGATCTACTATTCGATGTGACCTAAGAAGGGTGGTTTGGAACAGGACAACTCTCACTGTGTTCTGACAGTCCAGAGTCAGGGGTATGCTTTTTCTCCCATTCCCTATACAGTGCTCACATTATGCAAGTCCTGTACTTGGTCATTCACAATTATGAAAAGACCAAAAAGAGACATTTCAGTCATGGACTTTGTTCAAATTATCTCATTGTCCAGGGACATGGAGCCAGCTAATCTGTGACATTGAAACAGAACTTATTTTTCTTGCAGACTATTTGCTTATGTCATTTGGATGGTAAAAAGAAACTCTGATCTAGTGTGTAAGCAGCAAGAGTGAACAGAAAAATGTTGACTATTCACTTGCCAATTTGCCACTCTACCAGACAAGGTGGTATTACTCACTGTTTTGTTAAGTTCTGGCTGACTGTTTTCCAGTGACCTAGACATTACTTAGGAATACTTCTAATCTGTCATCCTAAATTTAGACATTTCTTTCCTCTCATTTTAAATACCTTCCAGCCTTAATAATCTTCTTGATTGTAACTGTATCCAACACTCCCAGCAAACATGGCCTTTAGTGTTTAGCATGTTTATTAGGCTTGCCGTACATCAATGGCTCTCTGTTTTAACAGAATATGACAATGAAAAGAATCACACCCTTCGGCATGGCATAACCTGATCAGGGGCAGTACCAGTCTTGACATTTTCCCAAGCTACTGAGAAAACACATACTTTAGGATCTGTTTGTCCTCTCCTGATAAAGGCCCATCATCTATCAACAATCTACTATGGTCAGCACACAATACAGACATGCAGTATTTCAGCAGAATGCTACTTTGTATATAACTCCCACGCAGCACTGATATGCCCTGTTATTTGTATTTAGTTAATTAAGAACTCATTTGGTATTCTGAACAGTAATTCAAAGTGTTGTTGGAGAGAATGCTTAAATTAGTGCATGTGAGGTAAAGATATAGATATTTTGTATATAAATACAAAGAAGTCTGAAATCATACTTTTTCTCTGGCTTCTTTGCTGTCCTTTTAATTTTCACACTAAGATACCAGGAGGAGAATGCCACATCTTTGGTTAAATATTGATAATGGTAATTATGAGCATCTAGAGAACACAGCAAGCTCAGTGTTTTTCCAAAGGTTATCATGAATCATGTTTTCTGCTCTATGAACTCAGCCACAGCCATGAACACTGCTGAAATATTTGGTCTCCAGACACATCCAGGTAACAATAATGCTAGAAGAAAAGTGCACCTTCAAGAGGCAACTCATATGAGAGCTCTTCAGAGTGCAAGCTGGCACACTCCATTCTGAAAAACATCTTCACACAGTATCACTCAAAACTTCTAACAGTGAATGCAAGACTAATTATTCCCTGGTAACTTCAGAGTACTCTCAGAATGGAATGAATTAGTCCACCTTTCTCAAGTACCACAGGTAAGTCTTTTTCACCCATCAGCACGTTTAGCTACAGTTTTGTAACTTAGTTCTGAAACAAGAGTGTCAGCCAGTGCCAAGCCACAGGTAGGTAACTCTGAAACCAAATTTATCCCAAAAGGGACATTTTGGCAGGCACATTCCTTTGTGAGGCAGTATCACTGCATGGAAAGAGAAGTCTGGACAGCAATACTTTCACAACTTTCATGGAAGTCGTGCCACCTTCCTGGCAATGTTCATGAGACCTGTTGCCCTGTTCAGGGACAGTGAGGTATATTTTCCCTAGAGCCTGTGCTATCAGGAGGCTCTTCCAGATTTGGGCTAGGTGACAAGGCACGTGACAAGTCAGGTGATAGTACACAGCTGCTTGACTTTTGCCATCTTTCTCCATTTCACTCCTACATCTCTGGGTACTCTTTACTGGAATGGGTTATCTCTGAGGCACACTTTTTTCCACAGAAGTTCAGCAAAGCCTGACTTTTCATCTACTCTTGATTAATGCTACCATGCTCTCCAGAAAACATCTAGCTTCTGACTTCAATTTCTTAACTACTAATACCAGGAATTGAAACGTATAATGACTTACTGCATTACCACATGACACCTATTGCACTCTTGCTCACATCACAGAGAAGTCAGGAGCACAAAAGAGGCAGGACAAGCGCTCTTGATGGACACAGCCAATTTTACCCCTTCAATCAGTGTTTATACCAGCTTGTGTGACTGGGGACTATGCAACACACCCAGTTTGAACCTTGCAGGAATGTGAAGTAACTATTTGCACAAATCTGCTCAAAATCAAGTACCTTTTGGGACCAGCAAGACAGGCCTGTTCACGAACTCCATGGCTTCCAGTCTGAAGTGCTTTGCAGAACTGAGTAGGGCTGCTCAAGGAACACTTCCTGGACGGCTGTGTCATCTGTAAACTACCAAATGCATAAAACCCCCTTTATTTCTTGGTAACTAATTATGCTGTGCAGGCACACCAGGCACTGCAGTTCAAATTCAAACAGTGCTGCAGTCCAACGCATTCTTAGCCCCAACCTCATCATTTAGTAGGATCTGGCCACTACCACTGGAGAACTCCAGAGCAACCACATGCTTTACAAGTTCCTAGTTCAAATCATTCTCCATAACCATGGTCCCCACGTACCTCCCAGCCCACGGTCCACCCTTAGGACACAAATTACTACTGACTAGCATTTCCTGTGAAAAAGCCACCCCAATTCATCATCTGATCAGCCCTGCATAGGCATATCGCTCTACTCCCTAACCACAAAGCTCTTTGGCAACGCCAAGCTCTGTGAGAAAAGCAAATAGGCAATTTACTAGCCCTAAGGCCTAATAATAACAATAAAGATGATAATGCTAGGAGGACACAAGCAAAGCTTGGGCTTTAAAGACGACAGGAGCAGCTGACTTCTCCAAAAGAGGAATACATATACTGAAATAGGAACCACATCTCCAGGAAGAGGCACTGATGTGTCGGCCTGGCCAAGAGCTTGCCAAGGGCAGCGAGGCCAGGGTGACCCCTGAGGCACAGCACCATAGCCCCACCCCAGGGCGTCTGCCATGCTCCTGAGGCATCGCCCCAGGCCCCCGCCCCCTTACCGGTGCGCCAGGTCACGCCGGAACACTGACACTCGGAGGAGACACAGGGGCCCACATAGGACACAGCAATTACCGGGTTCGCGGCAGGCAGACACCCGCTCCCTGTCCGGGCGACGACAACCCCGCCACTCCCACCGCCGCCCCCTCACCCTCAGCCGCGCGCCCCCTGGCGGCCCCGCCCTCCCACGCCTTCCAGAAGGTTCCGCTCTGGGCGGGCTCAGGGCACCGCGGGGGGTGGCGCTTCTTTCCCGCTGAGCTGAAGGCTGCCTGTTCGCGCCGGGCGACGGATGTGCAGTTTTGCAGTTACGAGGCCGCGCCGCCAGCTCTCCCGTGTGAGAACCGCTCCCTGAGGCGGCGCGCAGCGGGTGAGTGCGGGCCGAAGGCCGCCTGAGGCGAGGCCGTGGGGAGCGCGAACCCGCTCCGCGTCAGGGCCTGGGGGCGCGGTGTGGCGCCGGCTTCTTAACGCTCTGTGTGGCCGGGGTAGTTCCGCTGCCAGCTGCTGCCTGAGTAAAGGCCTCTTGGTGCTTCTGCTCAACCTTACTTGCAGCGCTGTGGTTTCAGAGCCAAACGGGAGAGTGTAGCTGAGCTTTGTGTAGTCATATTTGCACTGTGTGGGACGCCTTGTCGCTCATTCATCCAAACTCCTTCACCTTTTGCTTCTGTGTTGACATTATTACCGGCTTTCATGCTGCCTCTATGTGTGGCGTGCACTTTTACCTCGCTTCAGTGTTAACCCTTTCTTCCACGCCCTGTTTTCTGTAAGGCTGCAGGGATAGCCAGGCCCCCAAGAGCCTCTGTTAACCGAGGCATTCATTGCGTGTGGCTTTTAGGCAAGCTCAAAAACAGCCAAAGGGAAAAAAACCACCAAACCCTGCAGCTTTTCAGCCAAGCGTTTTATCAGCCTTGCAAACACCTGCAAATCAGTTACACTATGAAGCCTGTCGACTAACAGAGACAAAGCTTTGTAATACAATACAATTAGACCTGAATAATTTAGGCACTGAAGCAAGAATTTTGAGACACAGGCTGTTTACTTCCCTGAATGAGAAATTACCCAAACTTGGATTCATTATAAACCAGAAAAAAAAGAGAAAAAAACAAACAGTAAATGAGTAAACAGTGTGTTAGCCGTTGCCATCTAAAGTCTCTTACAGGCCAACTGCACTGAGCATACAGGGGGCCAAGGAGGGAAGGTGGAAGATTTCCCATCTTCTGCCTATGGCATAGGACTTGACAGGGAGTAGAGATCAGCAGGATTAAGATGGGCGGTCAGAACCACACAGGCAGCATTAATGTTGGCAGCTGTTTGTTTCTTGAACGTAGAAGTTGTTACTTTGGGAAAAAGACCTTTCCCAAAAGGAAATAGGCAAGATTCATCAGTGCTGTTTCACAGTAATGTAAATGAGTCCTAATTTCCTAAATGTCATGGGGAAGTCATACTGAGAATAAGGTCTTACTGTTGTCCTTTTGGCCCAACTGGAGAAAACAACATTGAATGGGTTATTAGCTTTTCTTGCCTTGATGAAGAATTCGAGTTGAGCTATTGTGACACAGTTTATTTTTCTGAAGGCTGGACACTGCATCTGTTTTGTATGTAACTCTGAACTACCTGCAGCAGTTTTTGGAGAACACACTTCCCTAGCCACTGATTTTTAAGAGATAGTATCGGGCTCCTCTCATTAGTATTTAGCAGAAACCTTTATTTGTCAAGGATACCGATTAAATGCCAGTGTGCCTCCTCTGACTTTCTAAATTTTATGCAGAGTTTTGTTGGGTTCTGTAAATTTACCATGTATTTGTTTACACCAGTAGCTGCCCATCAGAAGTGCCAGATCCTGCTAAACTTACCCTGAATCTGCAGACTCTTAATCATGCTTTTTCACTGAAAGCAGATAGATTGCTTGAGCAAAAGACAACTCAGGAAGGTTATAAGGACAGACTATTTATTCTAATCTCTAAATGTGAGGGTTATGTTATTTACTTATTTTTAATTCTGTGGAGACCTTTCTGGTGTTGGTTTGCCTTTTTGTTTCTTATCTCAGCTTTGTCATATTACAGTAGTAGAAAGATGGAGGTGATTAACAGGAAAGCAAATACTTAACCTTTGACAGGAATCAACATAAACTGTAATCTGTTCTTTGGGTATGCACCTTATCAATGAGTAGGGCGTTCCCATTAATAGGATCAAGCTATAGGTCTCTTATTCCCCTAAAGTTACATGGCATAAAAATGACAAAATATTAATCTCATCCAGGAATTAGTAGAAGTTGTTCATATGCAGGGCTTGAAGGTCAGGGGAAGAAGGAACTTTGACACCTCTGTTCAGGTGGGGTGGGTGGCAGGACAGCAGTGTGCCCCCATCACCCCCTCCCATGGGCCAAGGAATCATCCCACACTGGCAAAGAACCTTACTTGGATAACAAGTCTTTGCTTATTTCTCAGGCAGGATATTACAGTGTTGACTTGATGGGAGTTTTCCCCAAGTCAGGCCCGAGCAGGGAGGTCAGTCAGCGTTTGACTCACACATCACACCTCTTTCAGCCTGTGTATGGACAGATATGTGATCCCTGTTTCCAAGCACAAGGTTCTGCAAGAGTGGAAACTCTCACACTGCCAGGCATGTCAGTCCGCTTTGGACTAGTTAGAGGTTTCCAGTCAATTTTCTCCCTTTTTTCTCTCTCTGGTGAATTAGACAGTAGCACTTCATTGGTTCACCTGAAATTTTTGAAAATGCCTTTTTTGCCATTTTAGTTCAATCTGTTCACCTGAATCGCCCTGCGCTTGTAGTTAAGGCTGTACAATAGGCATCCCATTACAAAATCATATGTTTTTATTACCAACTCTATTCCTGTGTTTCTGGGTGAGATTTTCTATTATTTGCCTTGGGCTGGCTTTAAAGCAGCAGGGAATGCCAGGACTGACCTGCAGGAGCAGACGGCTTCTGGTAAAGGGAATGGAACTCTGCAAGAATTAATGCAGGAAAGGTTGCAAGTGAGGTATTTAGATTAATTTGATTCTAGAAATGATATAATCAGCATTTTCCCACAGCTGCCTGTAAGAAATGCAGTATTTTTGTTCTTTGGACTTTTCAAAATGTTTTTCCTGCCTAGTTTTGGTACTCTATTCCTTTTAAGTTACTAAACCCTTATTTGTTCTTGCTCCTTCTTCAGATGTTCATTTTACAAAAGCGCTTCACTCTTGCAGCTAATGCTCACTTAACACCTAATGAGCCTCCCCTCTTCGTTGCCTCTGCTCTGCAGATCATCATCTGCTGTGCAGTTCCATGACGAAGTCACTATTCAGTTTCCACCTTTCTTAGGGAGGAGGAAGGTTGCCCCTCTCTAGCAGCAGACATTTTAGCGTGTGTAGCTGGCAGTAAAAGGTTTCAGAGATTTCAGCTGCCGTTTCTGCCTCGGAGGTAATGAAGGTGCTTTTTGAATGCAGCAGGAGTGAGCGTGGTATGTGGTCTGTGTGAGAGGAATGACAGTGACTCGTACCCCTGCTTCTGATGTTTGCAGATGTATTAGTAGAAATGAAACTTAATAAAAATGAAACTTAGTAAGAATGAAACAGATATCTTTCGCTCTTTGGTTGGCTGGGAAATCTTATGACAGAGCTCTGAGCTGCCTCTCCGTGCAAGAACTCACAGCTGTCTCCTTCCTGAGAAGAAATCGCTCAGTGACTGTAAGATCCTGCAGAGGGTATGTGACTGCGTTAATTTGACAAAGGCAACGAGTCTGCATGGAAACGGGCACCAAGCGTTGCAAGCATGCAGCCGCTAACCTTCCCCGTGCATCATCTCTTTCCTTCTCTTGAACTGACTCGAAAGAAATGAAAAGCCGGAGGGAGAAGGAAGGAAGGTGCAGGCTGCTCTCGCTCCCCAGCCCAGCTGTCGCTTTCATACGACCTCAGTGCCTTCCAGCTTCCTCCAAGACAGGCAGAGGTGGCCTCCGAGCCGGCGGTCCGGAGTCGGGAATGGGGCAGCTCCATCGGACATAGCGCTCATCTGCACCGCCTGTCTCCAGGCGGCAGCTCCTTCTCTCTCCGCCACCTAACGCTCGGGGAAGCTTTGCGAGGTGAAGAGCGTGGTTTGTCGCTCTCGGGGCGGGGGGGCTTGTTTGTTTGTTTCCTGCCCCATCACATTTTTATGATCGCAAAGAGGAAGAAGCCTTCAGGTCACCCGGAGAACTGCTCGTCCGGCAGCCCGAAAACAAGGACTCCTTTGATTGCCAGCAGCTTCGCTCTGCGGCGGCAGCGGCGAGGAGCAAGGAGCGCCCGGGCTTTGATGTCCCGGCGATGCCGGCCCCCCGCGCCCCTGCCGCTGCCCGCGGGCGGGACGGGCGCTG
>VZTU01007119.1:186506-232974 GCA_013400835.1 Zapornia atra
CCCGGCGGCCCCTCCCCGCCCAGGGCGGCCCCGGCCCGCGGCGCCACCCCGCGGAGCGGAGCCCGCGCTCAGGTCGTCTCCGGACGGGCCGGGTTTAGCGCCGTCCCTGCAGCGTGCTCGGTCCGGCAGCAGAGGTGCCAGCCGGCAGTCGCCCCGTCTATTGCCGTTACCGTGCCTGGGAGTAGCTCATCCGCACAGTACATACCGCCGCGGTTATTAAAAGAAATACCAAAATCCCCTTGATGTGCTACATCCTCTATAGACTCTACACTGAGAACGTAGTAAGCCACAAGTCGATTTTCAACGTACACATCTCAGAAAGAAAAACTGATGCATTAACTGCCTGTGCCACCTAGACCAGGATTAGCCAAAGCAATTTCAGCTGGCTGTTCTATCTAAGCTTGCACAGGCAGAGGGGATCACAGAAGCACCAAGAGAAACCTAAGAAAACCGTAATACCTAGGCTTATATCTGCTTAAATTATACTTTTGATGTGCTTGCAATTAGTACATAAAGAAGCTTTTACCTGGTGTTCGTTAATGTAGACAGGATAAGTTCTCTAAATAACCAGAAGTAAAAATTAGTCGGTGGGATTCCTTTAAACATGAGGAACGCTCCTGCGGGAACAGAAAGATTAGCTCACTTGGAAAGACTTAGCTGACTGTAAGGAACATATTTGCACATGAAAGGTACAGTGTTTCTTGCTGTTCAAATGAACTGTTTTCAGTGCTCTAGACACCTCAGAGTAGGAAGATAAGCATCATTTCTTAAATTAGGCTCCAAGAATTAGAGGATTCTGAGTGCTAGTCATTATTTAGTCGATATAAATAACAACTTTTGCTGCTTAATAGAAGTGAGAGTGGTGTAATGGTTAATTTGCTTATTATTATTTATGAATTTATAGCTTAGTTAATGAAGGACAAATTTCTCTGCATAGCTCACTGGTTTACATGGGTGGGATTTCAGTCCTGTGTCTTAGGAACCACTTTCTGATTTGACCAAAACTCTTCAGAGAGAAATAGCAGCTCATGAGGAACGTGAAAGCAATTGTAAAGGTCCCTGTAGGTTTAGAAAGGCGGGCTGGACAGACCTTGCAGGATTCCAGCCTCCTGAGCTACAGAAGACCTGTGAATCTGGCACTGCCAGTCACTGCATGCATCTGGACATCCAGGGAATACTGACAAAATGTTCAGTATCCAGGGAACAGTTAAATCAAATGTCCTCTCATTCACTGAGAGAAACAGTTGGTGTGATAGTGTTCAAGGATCCCCTGAGAGAGACAGGTATTGTGTAAACACATGGAACACAAATCCATCTCTGTGACCTAGGTCCATAATACCAAGTTGACATTTTATTAATAAACATACACACTTTAATAATGTGTTTTTGCAGAGGAGGAACTAGTGGTCTAGGTGAGGTCAACATCAAAGAGAGGAAGAGATGATTGGAAACCAAGGAACAGGAATCAGAAACAGAAGGTCCTGAGGAAAAGTAAAGACCAGTTATCTGAAATACTGTACCAGCTTGAGGAGACAAAAATGACTACAAGCCAGCCCCACAGTTAAACAGTTCACATCTCAGACGTGAATGGATGCAGAAATGGAGAAGGGTTCCCTTGCTGCTGTTACACCAACTTACAGAGGGTGGGGAAAAAAGGGTGTCTTGAATATGAGAGGACTTGACCTGCACCACTGGTTGACCTTGCAAGGGGTCTGGTGAATGCAGGTGTTTCCATGCTTCATCCCAGTGGAACTCTCGTGTTCTTCCCCATTGAATGGAAAGGGTCTGCGCTCTGTCTGTGGATGTTAAGATCCCCAGGCAATGCTGTGAATAGAAACTGTTGAGTTCTCATTGTGAAATACTGAGAAATACGCTGCTGTGTGTATAGCAGTGTGAATCTCTTGCCAGCAGAGGAAAGCCTGGCCCTGAGTAAGTGGGAGCAGATGAAGAGAGAGCAAAGTGGTACTGCGAAAGGCGCCAGAAATGCAATTTTACAATCTGCTATTGCACACACATTCCATGGGCCAGCGTGAGGCCCTTCACACTCCCACCAGTTTTGCATCTGTATGTGTTGCAGTTACTCCTGATTTACAGTGTTCTAACCTCAAAAGAGAGGCTTGGCTGCACTTCCTTAAAAATGACTGTGAAGACTCACTGTCTTCAGTGTGAACTTGACAGGCCTCCAGCAGAGCCTGATTTTTTTCCCCCCTATTTTTAGAGACAGCTGTAAAGCTTACATAATGTTTTAATAAATGACAGCAAAGCACAATGGCATATTTTGACCTTTGGCATTAGATAAGTTGTTGGCAGATTAAGTTAATTTTTATTCAAGCAGGGAGACTTGCCTTTTGCTTGCTTGTGAACTCCTGTACCATCATAGAAGATTAAACCCCACGGGTATGTTTTAAAAATAGGTTGGGGTTTGTTTGCCTTTTTTATTTGGTGGCCTCTTGGTGTGAAGGAAAAACCACTCTTCAGTTCTCCCTAAATGACAAGCAGTGCATGGTACGTGTGTCTGTGTGTGTGTGTGCATGTGCATATGTGTGACAGGAGAGAATTTCAGTTTCATGACTGACGTCGAGTAGTGTTGGAAATAATTTACCTGGAAAACATCTTTGTCAACGTGCAGTTGAAGAACCTCTGTGTTAAGTCCTCCAGTGAGTTTTCCCTTTTCCTTTTCAGACACTGGGTTATGGGCAAGTCAGAAAGCCAGATGGACATAACTGAAATGAATACTCCCAAACCAAAGAAGAAACTGCGATGGAGTGGTCTGGAAATGGGGCTGGCTGTTCTAGTCATCCTGCTAACGATTGTGGCAGTTACCATGATAGTTCTGTATGCAACACATGACGGTGAGTACGTGTGAAATGTCTTTGAATATACAAATACTTAGGAATATTCAGATGTTTAAAGAAATTAAGAAATTATTAATATATAGTAAAAAACCCAAACAAAGAAGCTGCATGTATTAAAATGTTGTATTAGAAAAGACTTGTGTGGTGTATATATCTGTGCTACATAAACTATCAAGAAAATAACGAGGTCAGCTCAGAATTATTTGCTTGATAATAGAAAACTGTACCTTACCCAGTGTCTAAAATTAGATTACTAATAGCTGCTGTATCATAACCATATTCCATATGTATAACTATATGCAGTTATTTAAATGTAGAACTGCATCCACACTTCTTATAGGTGGACACAGACACAAAACTCTGACCCAGCAGAGACTCTATAAATCCATTTGTTGTTGTTGTTTGTTGTGGTAAACACCAAACATCTCCTTGCTCTGACTTAACACTACTTTGCTTTTGTAAATTAATGCTTCAGTAAGTAGAAAAGTCTACAAAATGCCACACTGCTGAAGAAAACCAGGATGCAGTGCTTCCTCCATACTCCTGTACGCACATGAGAATTCCTCTTACAGGCTGTTACAGCGAGGACTCTCAGTGTAGTCATGCTAAGAGGTTTTGTGATTTCACAGCCATACCAAAATACTTGAAAATAATTCCATTCAGGGGTAAATACTCTGATAATTTTTGGAAAAGAAAATACAGAGAAGCTAAAATTTCCATTTGGGGTCAAGCTAGAATGTTTCCTTGCATCGGAAATTAAACGCTCTGTTTCATTTTACAGTACTTAACAATTTTGTTTAAACTTTTTATAGTCTAGTTCAATTATGGAATGGAAAAATGCCTTTCTGAAATGAAAAATAAAAGAGTGTTTTATTTCTAAAGTCTCAGAAGGAAACATGTTCGTGTTCCTGAACCCTGTATTTTGTTCAGAAGACTTCAGAGTGAATGTCTCAGAATTTTCATGCAATCCCTTAAAAATCTCCTTGTCATTGTAAGGCATCAGACTGACTTTGCAACTATATTCACTCCATTTGTTATTTTCCTCTAAATTGCTTCTTTGTTACGAAAATAATATTTTCCCATCTCTGATGGATATGGCATTTTCCACTGAGGACTACAAAAATTCCACAACATGAGAGACCAGCACCGAATGACCCTAAAGGGATGAAGATGATGCTGTTGTTAGAGCTTGATCCTATAAATAGTCACTTAGTGTAAGGTGCCCATTCATCTTTCTCTTACTGTACACTGCACTGACGTGCAATTCTAAAGTGACCCTCAAAGAAAATGATATTTATTATATTGACATTCAGTAAAGAATGAAGAACATGATTGTATTCTCTTTTAGATGGGGTTTGCAAGACACCAGACTGTATAAAATCAGGTAAGAAGGAAAATATATACCTTTTAAATTAATCTACATTTTTTTAAACATGTAATGTTCCCATCCAACTGCAGACAAGTATGGCACATGGAAGCATGGGATCTGCTAGCCCAGGTTATCTTAGCGTAGTTCTTCTGCGAATGTAAAATCTCATGATGTGATATTGTCAGATCTCACAAAGTCATTGGGGTCAGGCTAGTGTAAGACTTGGAGTCTCCAAAGAATGCCTCCAGCCTCAGAAGATGCTTCAGGGGAGCCATAAGATGGCTTTTCCCTACACCCACCTCCAAGTCAGGATTCAGCCAGAGGCTGTCTCCAAAGAAGGTATATTAAGAGAAAGCCGTGATCGATAGCCATTAGAGATGCCATACTGCTGCTTGAGGAGACGTGATGCTAATCGTCATGTCCAAAAAACTTTCCCAGTTTTATAGTCTGACAAGCTAATGTCATCTTTCAGTTACAACTGCATAAAAACTTCTTTGTTCTGGTCTGAACTCCACTAGAAAGCTACTAAAATGCATCAGAGAAACGTCAAGTTCCATACTACCTATCCTCTTGTAGTTGCTCTCCCTCTCCCCTCACCTACAATTCTCTTATGCTTTCTGTTTTCTCCAGATCAATTAGTGCTGGTTTCCCTTTTTTGCCTAATGTACTTCTCCACATCCCCTTTCTCTTTGTAATACTGCTCCACCTCATTAATACAGTCTGACTTTAGGCTCGGAAGCAGCCTCTCTCATTCCTCAAAAGCAAGCAGCATTTAGCTGGCTGTGCCAACATACATTTCAAAAGGGCTGTATGCCAGCTCTGCCCAGCTTTCTCCTTTCATGCCATTTTCCATGGCCAAACAGTTGAGAGGTCTTCATGCACTTGCAGCAGCCTTCTCCAAGTCAGGAAGAGAGCCTTGCATCGCCAGTGTATAATCACTGATGGTATCTGTTTAGCCCTATAAACAGGGCTGTCTTGATTATGTGTTTTTCTGGGAAGCTTCTGAGCATGGGGCCCCTGAAATCACTCTCTTGGTGATACTTTTTGGTAGGCATTCCTCCTTTGCTTTCTTCACCCCTGTAGCATAACTTGCCTGCACAGTTCACAGAGGCTGTGGCCCAGTCACAGAGGGCAGCAAGAACTGGGAGCTCAGAACATGGCTCGTTCCTCAGCACCCACACTGTGGCCTCTCATCTTACCAAGCAAATACCTTGCATGTTGTTCAACTGTGGTAACCTCCCACTGAAAAGCATCATAAACATTCTAATAGCTCTGTGTTATCTTCATGTCAAGTGGAACTCATACCTTCTAGTAGATTCTGTACATCATGAGTGACCCCTTTGGAATGTAAGAGAAAAGACAGCCCTAGGAGGAGCCAGAGACCCTGGATGTCAGTAGGAGACACAGGAAAGGTGGTGAGGAGTCGAAAGGGATCTGATAGTCAACACGCAAGGGAAATGTACGTGCTTGCAAGAAAAGTTTATGTAATGTAAGTACAGTTGTTAAGGGATCTGAGGTACACAGCCCCCCATGGGACTACTCCAAACAGTTTTGATTCAGGGGCCTGTTTAGACTGCAGACACGCCAGGAACAGCGTCAAAAGGTCATTATCCTGGTTCCTTACGGCCGTGGCACTACTCATGTGAGGTCTCATTTTAGGCAGGAGCCAAAGTATCGCGGGCGGCTGTGCCACACCTCAGTCCTGCCAGAGTCACCCGCTGGTGAAGCCCCAGTGCAGGCTGTTGTCTCAGTAACTGCATGCTGTCACCAGCACAGTCTAGGTATCTACAGGGTTTATTTCAGGTAGTCGTCAGTGTCTTTTAGTTACACTGCCAAGGTGTTCTTCTGCCACCATGAAAGCTCATGCTGTGGTTTAGAAAATGATCAAATTAATTACTGACTAGATTTGGTTTAATGTCTGAAGATGCTCCCTTTCTGTAAAAGAAGTTGAGACAGACTCTGTAATGACAAGTGAACTCAGAAAGCAGTAGAAGGCTTGGAGAAATGAGGCATCATGTAAACTGAAGGGCTAGCAAGAAGTGGCTAACTGAATTAAGAATAATTTTAATCTTTTATGCTTCTATTAAAAGAGTTAACAGCATGTGGATATTTAAGAGAACAAATAAACATTCTTACTGAGTGTTGGATTTCAGTGCAAAAGGAAACTTGTGAAAGGATTGCCGTAAGAACATTGATGGGGAAAAGTGGCAGGCTCACAAAGTTACCTACCAGGGTGAAGAAGGAGCATTGTTTAAAAATACAAATTGCCTCAATTCAACAGAGATAATCATGATATATAAACCAAAAAATGTGAAACAGAAACCCAGGCAAAAGGTAGCTTGTGTATTTACAGGTGTTAATACTTGGCATTTACATGCAAGGCTCCTGAGAGGCAAACAGTGTATCTGATTAAGCTATAATTTTATAATTAAGCTTTAGCTGTGGAGCTATAGCTCACATACGATCTGACAGATGCAAAAGCAGTAATGTCAAACTGGAACAGTTCTGACCGGAGTAACCTGGGTTAGTGGAGGGTGGCCTGTCCATGGCAGGGGTTTGAAGGTCCCTTCCCACCCAGACCAGTCCGTGGTTCTGTATTATGGTCTGTGGCAGTCCTGTGTGCTTCTGCCTAGCAGGGGGCAGTTTCCAGGTGCCACTGGCATTCTGCATGGTCTGTTGGGCTGCTGTAGCAGTGCAGTCAGATGATGCAGGAAGCAGGTAGGATCAGGGAGCCCCCATGAAGTCAGGATGTGCTTGCTGTTACAGAACCCTCAGCTCCAAATCCTGTGCCTGCCTGTAAATTACTCAGAATGGATGGCTCTGAGCAAAGTTGGGAATTACCAGTTTGAATTTTAAATCATTATTTATTAACTGAGCCAGGATTTCCATGTCCCACCTTGGTATGATGCATTTAAGGTAGAAACTGCTAGAGAAGTGTTGGGCCTTCTCCCCTTCTGTGGCCATGAAGTGAAACATAGTCAGATTATGAAAAGGGGAGGCGAGTGTTGGTAAGGATGTAATCACCCAGAAGACTTTTTCAATTAGAATCACTAGATTGAGGGAGTTCTTGGCTCCAGAAACAGAATACTCTCTATCAGGGCCCAGAATGGTCTGAGCTTCTAAAATATTTCAGAAAGTTTGTCAGAATTATGTACTTTAATAGCAAAATAAATTAAGATTTTTAAGATGCAATGTAAAGTGCTTAAACCTGAGAAATAAGCTGCATTATTGCTGTTTAATAATATTACTGTCACGAATCTCTAAGTTTAATATTACTTCAAGTCAGAATTTCATAACAGTTCCATCTTTAATTTGGCTGCTTCTTTCAGACCACGCAAGATAGCACACAAGAAGAGTTAGATAGATGCAGATAGAAAGCAGGAAGTCTCAACTTCAGAGGATGCATCGTGGTCTTTCAAGAACTGTTGTCAGGAGCAGACGTTAGCTAAGTGGTAATGCCTTACGCCACAACTGACCGATACGGGACAGGGTTTCACAGTGCATTTCAACATGGTTCATTAGGTACAAGCCACTGAAAAAGAATAAAGTGAAGATACTGACAGAAAATTTAATACAAGAACTTCAAATAAATGACCAGAAGGAAAAAAAAGGTGATGAAAATGGAACTGGTTATACACAGGGTAAAACAGCAGTAACTGCACGGTAGTGTAATCGAGGCTTGAGAAATCCACTGCAGTGGGTGCATGAAGCTACTGTGTCATTTGTACATCTGAGCATTTCTGAATAAGCTGACATCCTCTCTTCTAACTTTCCTGAGCTCAGACAGCCCAGGCTGATGAGAATAAGGAATTTTGATCTCTCTCATATCAGTTTCACCTAGGTAAGCATATTGTGTTTCTCCTATGTGCTCCCCAGGTCACTGGATGTTATGTCAGGTTATATTACTTTATTTGTAAGCTATTAAAGCAACAACGGGCAATCAGGAGTACTACAATAAATTAATCATTAAAAGTAATAGAGATAAAACTGCATTCTTCAGCACCAGGAAATTGAATAAACAAGTGATAATAGGAATGAACCCAAACACTGGTTCATCAAAGCAATTCTAAGGACTAATGAAAAGTACACCATGTGTTACCTGTATTTGTGTATGTCTAAATTAACCTGTATTAGAATTAAAAGAACAAAATATTCATCAGCCTCTCCCTTAAAATTTCCAAAGTAAAAATCCCTCCGTGTGTACAGCCATGAACTTACAATGAAGCTTCTTTGGGCAAAGTATAAGTGACTTAGAGCATGTTTAGGATCCTGTCCAGCCCAATTGGTCCCACTGACTTTGCAGGAGTAACTCATGCATCATTATGCCCGGGGCTTTGTTGGTAACTGACTCACATTTCATTGATTTTAATATATCTGTAGTATCAGACAAACAGTGAGTGGTTATCTTGGGGTTCAGATGTGCAAACTACACTCTTGAGGAGAGCATTCTTCAGAAGAATCCTTAATGTATGTGTTTTGCATGAAGCCCTAGGTGAAAGACTGCATTTCCCATGATGGAGCTCCTTTGGTTTCTTTGCAGATTTTAAACTTTAAGCTTTGATAATCTTCAAATTTTGATTATCTAATACTGGCTAGCCTGGGCTTTACAGTGTAAGAGTTAGGATGGATGCTCATTTTTGTGTGACAGCAGTAGGCAACAAAGATTAGAAACAGATGCAGACTACAAATAGAGCAGCCTGATTCCCCAGTTAAAGCAAGGTCTGATTCTACATAGACTTAAGAAGATGTAGGTTTCTCCTGGGTTTTGTTGTTTGAGGGGTTTCTTTTGCAGGAGTGGTAAAGATGGTGGGTAAGAGCCAGAAGATTTCTCTATCCTACCGCTGCTTTCTGGCAGGGCTGGCACACTGCTCTGAATGAGCTGCCTCTGCTGTCTGGTCCTGGCTCTTAAAGTTTTTGCTGCTGGACTAACACGTACCAAGATAATCCAAGGGACAGCATTGCCCTTCAGATGCTGCTCCAGCCTAGCAAAGAGATTGATAAGGAATAACTAACACCTAGTAACAGGTGATCGTGACTTCCCTGGCAAGACTTTCCCGTGTTTGAGCACCCTTATAGTAAGAAGTTTTTCCTAAGCTCAAAAGGATGTATTTTTCTTATTTCTGTATGTTCCCATCAACTCTTGTCCAAGTTTACAGGCAGAGGGGAAATTCCTCACTCTCACAGACTGGATGGAAGGGCTGCTTGCTTGCCTTTCTCAAGGATGGATAGAAAGCAAGTGTTAAATTAAACTTAGTAAAAACATGACTGAATTTCATGATCTCTGGCTGTTGTCCTGTGTCCTTTCAGTTTGAGGTCAGCCTGCCACTGGCTTCAGAAGGAAAAGAATCAGGTGCTAGGCATTGTACCTATTTCCACTGTGGGTTTTATGCTGCTTATGCAGTCTAAAATGGAAATGTCTGGGTTCATGGCTTTTTCCATCTTCCAAGCACTGGAACACTGTAAAACCATCAGATGTTGGCTGAAAATATAACACCCTTAAGTCAACTGAAGATCCTAAGAAAAACAGGGGTGGGAGGCAAATCAACATAAATACTGTAGACTGCCTGTCCTCCTCATTTCCACGAGCATGAGAGACATGGAAAATACTGAAAGTACTGGAGAAATAACTATAAATATTTGACTCGCCCATGTGGGAGGAATGAACTTGCAGTCACAAGCCTCACTGTTTACTAAAAATAATGTCTGAAAAATGGGAAGGATATTCAGTATCCTGGGAAATTCAGAGGTCTCACTGGCTCCTGCTTGAATCCTAGCATCTCTCCCCTCTGTGAGAGACTGTGCTAGCATACTGGAGGGGAAGCAGTCTAGGTGGAGGAGACATTAAAAGAAAAAAAGGCATGGAAGGTTTATGGGCAGCAGCTGGGGAACTGTCATCAGGGACTCAGATTTCACTAGAGAAGCCCATGTCACACTCGGTGAGTGACAGGTTAGTCTTTGACACTGCAAGAGGGTCAACGGGGACAGCAAGTATCAGTTCTAGAAAAAAATGTGGAGTAACTCTTAAAAACTCAGTGTAGATTCAGGAAAACATTAATAGGAAGAGTACTGACAAGAACTTCAAGTGGTACAACAGAGTCATTATTGTATTGAAATAGGCTGGATTCAGCTGAGCCTGGATCATACTAATTATTTAAATTACATTGTAGTGGATCCTTAACCTCTGACTTGTCTTGTACTTTTAATTTCTCCTTTCACTGCATTTCAGTACAGAGAAGTGTGAGTAAATGAATCCCCCTTACATTTATGTAAACCTGAACGACTCAGGGAGTAGGTATGTTAGTTTACCCATCAGTATGTAAGTTATGGGCAGTAAAGGAAGAGTAATTCATTGTTTCCTGACTAGGACTTTGGTCTAGAACATTCAAGATGGCTTGAGCCTGTTCTAAACTAAAGACATTTATTGCTTCCCTCTCCAGAGGAAACAAGTGTATTTGTTTCTTTTCTCTCAATGATTTGTCCTGTAATAGCTGCCCGAATCCTTGAGAACATGGACACCACAGCAGAGCCTTGCAATGACTTCTACCAGTATGCCTGTGGAGGGTGGCTGAAGAGGAACATCATCCCAGAAACCAGCTCCCGTTATAGCAACTTTGACATTTTAAGAGACGAACTAGAAGTTGTTTTAAAAGGTCAGTGGGGTTTCTGTTTGTGGACTATATAAAGTTTCTTCTTTGGCTTACATGTTACCCTAATAAGATGTGGTTGTCTAGTACAGCTTAAAATACAAGCAAGTATTTCAGTTTCTTTGTGCAGTTCAGGACAAATCTACCACCAACTCTTTGCTTGGGGAAAGCTGTGGAGGTTACACTGTTGTGTCCCACACTGGAGCAGAGTTGAACAGACCTGACCTTTCTGGTCTCAGGACTCTGCTCATCTGCATATTATCAGTGCTGAAATCACTGCCCTACAGCAGCAGCCAAGCTAGGTGAAGGAGAGAGGTCGTCCTGTGGCCACGTCTGCAATGCTGGCAGTTGCTCTCTGTGTGCCCTGCATATCTGTATTCCACCAGCTAAAGCCCAAAGAGCAGGCAAGTGATTTTCTCACTAATCACATCATAAACAGATGTTTCCACAAAACGTGTCAAATTGTCCACACTGGCCTATTTCAGATGAAAATAAGAGACAAGTCACTTTATGCTCATGAAACATTCCCCAAACGACTCTCTCCAGACTGAGTATCCTTTTTTTACTTTGCAAGGCTTCTGCTTTTGCTGGGTTTGCAGTTTATGGGTGCCACAGTGTTCCTTAGGCTTCAGTTTCTGTGGAGCAGAGCAATTGCAAAGTAGTAATTGGAGTAGTGGTAAGTGTGGGCTGCCCCACAAGGGAAGGCAATCCAGGAACTGCCTGTGACTCGAGACAGACAGGGACAGAGGCCTCACAGGACCCAAACCAGAAAAGCAGAGCAGGTCTGTGACAGTGACCAGGTTCAGCCCCCTGATCACCAGACAAGGCCACAGTCATTCAGCAGGTCTCAGACAGGGTCAGGCCCAGCTCCAGCATGCCTACAAGAGTGTTGAACGTAAACAGCTTAAACTGGCTGCAGTGGAGAGACTGCAGGTTGGCATTGTGGGAGAAGATGGTTACAGGCTGCACAGTGTGGTTAGAGCCTGCTGGTACGCTTGGGGCTTTCACACAGAACCTTGGTTACCTAAACTGCCCCTGAAAAGTCAGAGCATTTTTATCTCCCCAGAGTATCCACCTGACTCCTTTACACTCAGCGTGTTAACACAGACAGATGTAATTGCTGTGTAATCTTCAGAGCTTTTCCCCCTCAGGTTTGGAAAGGCAAACCTTCCCTGGAATGTGAGATGGACACAAGAGTACCTACCATCCACCCTCTGCTCCTTAGGATGCTATCCACGATGGTTGCTTCAGTACCTTTCCAGTAAAGATAAATTTCCAGTAAGATATATTTCCTGTCTGTTTCAGATGTCCTCGACACACCAAGCAGTAATGATATAACAGCAGTGCAGAAGGCAAAAACTCTGTACAGATCATGCATAAATGAAAGTAAGTATCTCCTGCATCTCATCTTCACTGTCAGCAATACCTGTATCCTCCTAGTTTCTGTACATACTGTTTCAGAAATTCTTCATGAAAACTGCAATGTATCCATTCTGTAGAGTCAAATAAGACTGTCAATAGTAAAATCAGTATTGTCTCCTGTTTTGCTAGCTTTGTTATTTTAGGTGACATTACATTCCTCTTCATTACCAGTTTGCTGCAGATCTTTACACTCAAATCCTTTCAGAAATTATCAGCTGAGGTGAGAAATAACTGCCACACTAGGCTTCTAGAAAGACAGGGAGAGCCTTTATTTCAGGAGTTTGAGCTAGATCCTGCCACTAGAATGAGCAGTAAAAGAGTTAGCAGGGCTTCCTGAATCACATGGCTTTATGGTTCCTACAGTGTTAGTTCTCAAAACTGTTATTTCAAGCTGTCTGCAGAGGGAAAATACAATTGTTCTTGATGTCATCATCACAAGGATTTGCATCTGCTGTGTGCAGTCATTACAGAAATGTTTTTCAGCATAGTCATACATCAGAGCATACTCATGGTGAAAACATTTATCAGCTTCATTATTTTGAACTCATTATATTAGTGTAACATTTCTAAAATGTCTGTTAACTCATTTTATCTTTCCAACAGCTACCATTGACAGCAGAGGTGGAAAGCCTTTGATAAGCTTATTGCCAAATGTGTCTGACTGGCCTGTAGCAACAACTAACTGGGAATCTTCCTATGGTAAGATGATCCCTGTTTATTTCCTTTCCATCTAAAATGTCTAAGTCATCATACTCTTCCCAAACCCAGACTGAGTACACCTTTTATTTGCTTAGGTACCACTTGGACAGCTGAGGCAGCCATTGCACAGCTCAACTCCAGATATGGAAAGAAGGTCCTTATTAATTTTTTTGTGGGCACAGATGATAAAAACTCCACAGCACATATCATTCATGTAAGTCTACCTGGCAGGGATTGCCTTGTTGATCATGAAAGTGCAGCAAAAAGCTAGAAGCATAGGCATAATGTTAGCCAGGAGAAACAGGAGTGATTGGAATTCTACCAGAGCACGTTGTAGATGAGTTTGAATCTGTGTAGCTTTCTAACTGAAATTGTCAGTAAGTTTGATGGTGCATTGCTCATTCTCAAAGATAACAGCTTTCTGTGCACTCCTACACTGCTACTGAGATGAGGGTAATGGAGGCGTATGTAGACATACAGACACAATTGATGGGTACACTGGAGAGAAGACAGACATGGTCTAATCATATATGTGTGCAAGCAAATAAGTAAACATGATTTCCTTACCTCATGCTTCAGGCAGAAGCTCTGTCCCTGACAGCCTGGGCTATGGTCCCAATGGCAGAAAGCCCACAGAGGGCCTGTGTTTTTACAAGGTATTCAGATACCAAAGTACTAATGGGACCTGCAGTCAGCTGGCACAGATGAGAAAGTGGCTGAGGGCATTTGCATAAGGAGTATGTTGAGAGTGCCCTGCCTGTAAATGTAAGATGATCTCTGAAAATGGAAAACCCAGAGGAACACAGCACTACGTATGGTGAATCTTCACCAGCTACTCCTGAGTAGTTACAAGAGCAAAGGTCTAACCTTCTTTGTATGCATTTCAAACAATAACAATCTTGTTTGTCTCTAGACTGTTTTGCCTTCTGTACATCCACTGTTTTCACACCTGTCATACGTAGCATGTGTTGTTCAGCACAGGGAAAAAAAAGACTGAAAAGTTAGAGAAGTAAAAGGAGAGTGAAAAGAATTCAAGGAGGGCAATTCAAGGAGAGAAGGTCCCCTTTGGCAGAAGATGATTTGGCAAGAGTGAAGAATCTACAGCCTGTAATTGAGAAAAGAATAGTACAGTGCTGTGCTGCTTTGTCCTTAAGCATATTTACATTTTTATTTGAATTTACAGATTGATCAGCCTGGGCTTGGCCTGCCTTCTCGTGACTACTATGAATGCACTGGTGCATACAAAGAGGTAAGATGAAGCCAACAGATTGCTGCCTACATGTTAGAAGCTTTAGCCTGTATTTCCAAGGCAGACATATCCTCAAGAGTGGGGATAGGCAAAGGGCAGGAAGAGTCCTTCCCCAAAGAAATTTGCTGGGAGACATCTCTGGGAGAATTGGAGAAACTGGAGGAGAAAGGTAATCAGGATGAGCATTTAAACATGGCTGATGTGCTGGTGAGAACAGCATGTGTGATAGGCTGGAGAAAGGAGTTCCAACATGGTAAGTGTGTGAGAAGGCAAGGGAGCCAAAAGGGAAATGAAGAGTATACAGAGAAATGAAATGAAGGGCAAGTAGAAATAGGTTGGCTAGGAGTGGGAGGGACTGTAACAAGTGTTGTGAAGATGAGGTGTAATGTTATGCCATAAGTATTAGTGACCTAGTTTGTTCTTCTGGCAGCCCCAGGAGCCAAGGGGTCTTGCCCCTGCTCCAGCTGCCAGTACGTACCAATTGCCCCTGCTCTGCATGAGGAGGCTGCACATTCCACTGGCACCACCACCCTGGACATCCCAACCTATCTCCCTTCCCATGTCCCCCTCCCTTCTCTTCCATTCCACTTGTAATCACTGGACACATATGTGGAAGAAAAGTAGTAGCTTTTCCACACAATTCCAGTATGGTTGTGCAAGTCAGAAGGGAATCAGCTACTTGACTTTTAGGACCTCTTGGAAGGAAATAAATGTGAAACGAGTTAGCTTTGGGACACAGCCTCTGCCAGGCTTCTCAGCTGAACCGAGGTACCTCACACCTGCCAGAGCTGTACTGAGATAGGAAATGAGTGCTCATGGATCACCCCGGGTCTGTCACCAGAGAAAGGGTGCCCTTGCTGAGCTATCACGGACTGGCATCGATCAGCAAGGGCTGGAGCTGTCAGTGGAGTCCAGGTGGTCATGGCCAACAGGCTTAGGAAGAGCAAAGAACCATTCAGAACTGAAGACAGGCTTTTCTGTATGAAAGATCTGGAAAGATCACATTCCCTGAGGCCACTGCTAAATGAAAATGCTTCAGAAATTGCTTCCCTGACATCTCATACAGTCTTTAATTCGTGTTTTGGTCTCAGTCGGACACATTTTCATTCACCTGTTGGCACTGATGCTCTGTGTCCCTTGTTGCTAATCTCGGATGTGTGACAGCCTTGAGAGCTGCAGTATATGTATTTGTTGAAGTCATGTAGCTGAAACTGCTGCCACAGTAACCTTTAATTAGCCAGTTTTCTTCTCTGTAATTAAATGCAGAAGCATACAAAACATTAGGGATTCATAGGTAGTTTGCTGACATGCTAACAGGTAATGCTGTAATACTGATTACCTTTAATTACAGATCACATGCTAGACAATCATTACCATATTAACTGTTTGCTTTACATGGCTCTCACGTGTCAGGGCCTCCTGGAGCTGGCTCATGTATCACAGGTTGCTCCCTTCCTTGCATTACCTCCACAGCAGCACTACAAGACAATTCCTGTTCTGATCTCTGACCTACCTGAAAGCATCATACTACCTTCTGCTGCTGGAGAGGAGAGGAGGAAGTGTTAAAAACCAGCAGAGATTGATCACAGAAAGGCAGACTGATAATACAAGCGTGAATACTTGGAGCGACAGGCGTTCCTCCTTTCAGCCCCTGCATGCTGACAGCAGCATTTCTTGGCTCTGCTTCCTGCTCTGTCATTCTACTCTTTGAGCTGGATGTAGCAACAAGCCCTTTCACCTCTGACTTTGTCAGGACTTCCCACCCTGAGCCTACAAGTGGAATTTGTGAAAAATAATATTTCAAAAATCTTTTTCTCTCTTAAGATGGATGACAGGAGCTATTCTGATGTCTAAGTTCCCACTTAAATATCCAAGAGTGTTTCTTCATGCATTCCATCTGCAGTTAGCTGACTTGGTTCTTTGCTACCTGACCAAACAATGATCTGCACGTTAGGCCAAAAACAAAGCCCACTGATTGGTACCTGAAGATCTTTGTTGACTTACTGGTTTGGGGTAATGTCTGTGTTGAATTCCTGTAAATCATATTTGGGTATTAACAATGGTATTTACAGGCTTGGGACGCACCCTCTTTCGTGACTTGCAGCTGTCAGTGGTTTCATGGGCTTTTCTCTTTCTGGGTAAAACCATCTCTCTTGATTAAAAGCACTGCAGAGAGCCCAGTCAGTCCTTCAGGAGGCAGCGAGCCACCTCTCGTGTTGAGTTCTGCTGCCAGTGCTTTTCACCAGCTGCTCAGTTTGCCAGGGCACACGGCATTGTCGGTGGTTCCTGAGACTGACAGGAGATGGATGGGGAGGAAGGTAGTCACCAGAATGGCTGTATAAACACAGCATTTATTGAAGGGCTGTGTCCCACCAAAGTATTTCCATTAATAAAGTTGATGACAGGCACACCGTACTACTCCTAGGCTTTGTCACTGTGTTGGCAGATTATGCTATTCTGTGTAAAGTTACTTATCAGTAGAAAGGTAATTTGTATTTTTATTTGCATTTTAAAAAGCGTGTTGAAAACAGGATTTCTCTTGGTAGAAAAAAGCGACTTACCAAGGGGGAATTAGAGTAATACTGAGCTCCATAAAATATAACAAGATCAGTGGATATTTGGCAGTGTAACTATACTGCCATACTTAAATTCTTATTCTTGTTGAATTCTGTTATGTTAAATTTAATATATACTATATTTTCTATAGTGTACCTAGCTTTACTAAATTTAGATACAGCAACAGGATTTCTGTGTGTTCCAAGAAGCAGCAGAGGAGGTATGCTGCTTGGGAGAGTAATGTTCCCACAACACTAATTCAACACAGTCCATCAGCATTTCTCTGGGTTTTATGTTTCTGGGAACGTTGCTCTCTGGAAGCAGTATTTTTGGAAGTTGTAATTAAACTGAGCTAGAAAAAACACGGGTGATGGTTTAAATGTGGACGTACAACTGTCTCAATTTACATAATGAAAACACAGTGCAGTAGTTGAGTGTTCAGCTGTGAACAGTGTTACAAATTACACAGCCATTTTCCATGAGGGAATGTGCAAAGTTAATTTCTGTTTGTGACCTAACAGTATTTCAGAATAAATTACTATAACACTGTTTAAGAAAGGGATGAAGAACCGTAGCTCACACAAATGAAGATGAAATTTTAAAGACAATCAAGGTGTGCTTCACTTGGAAGAGTTTTGTCATTAAAATGCTTGTGTTTTTTTCCACAGGCATGTTCTGCCTATGTTGATTTCATGATCTCTGTGGCTAAACTAATCCTACAAGAAAGAAACGTGACTTTCAAAGAGAGTGAGATTTCTGAACAAATGACAAGAGTTATGGACCTGGAGAAAGAGATTGCTAATGTAAGAGAAACATTTTTAAAGTATCTTTTAAATAACTGACTTTTTTTCTTACTACCTAAGAAAGCCAATTGTAGACTGAGTTCTTAAGTTACTTGTAAATATTATTTCGTGGAACCAAAACCTGACCAAAATCATATGGGGCCTGGAACACCTAAGAGGAGCACATAATAAGAGAGACATGCCTTCTAATGAGCAGGGGAAAATATGTGAGTTAGCTGTTTTCCAAGGAGCCAAATGTTTTACCCTAATCTGTTCACAGAGGCCTGTGAAGAGAAGAGAGAGACAGAGAGATGTGGCTTGTGTCGAGTCTCTTGCAGAAAGGCAGTTCTGGGAAATGCTTTCAGGCCTCCTGCCCCTTTGTTCCGTCTCCCCGTGGTTATCCGAGCAGGAGATTCCCAACCCCTGGCCTGCCGTGCAGCACAAAGTCATGTTTGTCCTGCACAAGCTGCTCCACAATGCTGATTGTTCCAAGGGCATTTATAATCAAACGCTGCTCTCCATTAAAGTGTGGCTTGGAGAAATAGCTAGAATTTAAACTTGCATGGAGAAAAACAAATGGGAATTCAAGCATTCAGGAGCAAAAACATGGCCTGAGATTATTAAACTTTTCAGAAGGACCTGAAGCTGAGGATGACTGTAAAACAAGCTGGATACAAACTTTTAGCTTCAGCTATTTTTCAAGTTAGACTAATAGTAAGGGCATGTATTTGGCAGAGAAAGACCTCCTCCCCCCCCAATTTGTATAAGTTAAAACATTCCAATTTCTATTTTCTTCTGAGAAACACACCTCTGGGCTTAGCTCAGAGAGAAAAAAGCATTAGAAGAAAAGGAATTAATTGGAGAAAGATTTGAAGGGGGTATGAAAGGAAACCACAATGGGAATGTCTCTACAACAGCTGCTGCTGGTAGAGAATGCAGTTGGTGCTGGGTAAACTGCTGTTGTCTCGGTTTTCCATTGAAAACTCAGCACCAGCCCGAGTGTTGCTGGAAGACATCTGGCATTGTGCTCTTGGGAATTTGTTAAACACAGAAAAAAACACTGAATGCACAATAGATGAAGAAAGGAAGAGGGAGAGAAACATTTTAAAAGAGAGAAAATCATGACTGCTTTTTCAAAACCATGTAAACGGGTAAGATCTACTGTTTGTGCTCCAGAGGAAGTCATTTCAGAGTGCTCAAGGCAGTGGTGATGTAGGTTCTCCCATGAATTACTCCCACGGACCCCAAAAATCACTTCCTTGCGTTGGGAGTCAGGACTCCCTTTCTATACAGTGGTTGCAGGAAGAACTTTACCAGCTAGAGCATGCATCCTGATGAGATCGCTGCCACTGCATTCCTGCCACAGGCACTGGTCACCCTGTACACAATAAATACATCTCCATTGTTCCCTTTGCCCAAAGTTTTGCACTTCACATCATCCCATGAGTATCACTGAGCACATTCTTGTGTCAATGTATTCTGGTAACAGTGTCTGCTCAGTGCTTTGAGTGGTGTGGCTCAGAAATTTAGATAATCTATTCTTCCCTTTTATCTATTTTCTGTCCATAAAACACTGTCCATATTTAGATACAGAGTTCTTTACAGTTAATGCAAACTTACAGCAATGTATTAAGCCAGAAATACTTGTTTTCTTTCATTTCCACTTCCCTGCAAACTGACTCAAAGTAAATACTCATTTTCTCACGACTAACTTTGATAGGCAACAGCAAAGTCAGAAGACAGAAACGATCCACTTCTGCTGTACAATAAAATGACCCTGGCACAGCTGCAGAACAACTTCTCATTGGAAATAGATAGTAAGGTGAGTGATCAATAATCTGATACTTTAACCTCCTCTTTATGACTGTTGAGATTAACCTATGAAGCCTCACAGTTTTTTTCTTTAAAAGATAGTTCTTTCTTGAGCTGAGAGGTGAAACTGAACAAGATACAAGATGTGCATGCTATCTTACCTAAACATATGATGACATTAAGCTGTGTGTAACACACAGTCCTTCTGTACCCACTGTGTCTCCTTACTTGAAGGCCAATCTTACCCTCTCCTTCAATGTAAAGAGATGGAAAAGGACAAAGGAAAAAAAATACCAAGAGTTTCCTTACCCTCTTGGATTCAGAATGGGAAATTTGGCAAAACTTGCACATACACAACGCTTGCTGGAAGTCTGGAGAGCATCCTTTGCAGAGCATAAATACTTTCCCTTCCTATAATTACCACAGCAGGTCCAGGGGTCCCAGGACAGAAGTCACAACTGCAGCCACCAGTTGATTCACGTATGTTGCAGTGTGACAGAGAGAACCCTCTCTGTTTATCCGGAGCTGCAGATTCAGAACACAAGTCCTGTGTTTCCAACATTCCCCCTGAAAGATGGGCTTGCAAAGCACGCAGGAAGGAGCCCAGGAGGTCAGGACTGAGTCAGGAAAATCCTCCCCATTGCTCCCACTGTAGCTGCTCCAGGAGGTTTCAGCTCTGTCTTTTTCCATACCCAGAGCCATGTGCCGTTTGTGCAGTGTGACCTTTAATTCATGGCACCACAAAGTTCAGCTGAAGAATAGCCAAAGATTTGATAACATAGGTGTGCCTCCTCAGGAACAGCCTGTCTAAATAGACAGGGATTTATTTATTTTTTACCATAAATGACTTCTGGTTCAGTGTCTTCCACACAGGCAGGCAGGTTGAGTGCCATGGAAAGCACTGTGCTCAGACTGGCAGGAGTGCATTACTGAGTCTTTCGAGGCCAGTCAGGTACTATGAAGTGCTATCATTCCTACCAGTTTCATAATCACTGCTATTTTTATTGACTTTAAATTCTTCGACTCTAAATTACATGACAGTTCACTTCTGCCTAGCTTAATTTGTTTCATAATTTGCCTTCTCCTACAGGTCTTGGTTGAACAGTTACCATTAGTCATAATGTCAGAAACTAACTTCTCTTGTCACAGAATGGTATTGCCCTAGTTATTTTTAGTTCCTGGGGAGTGCTGCAGATCAGCAATAATCATCTGCTCTAAATTTATCCAAAAATGCTCAAAAGACACATGATGGGAGCTGGTAGTGTAGTCTAAGGATAGAACAGCAATTATTCCTAAGATTAGCTTGAAGTTTGCTGCTTCTCTTTCAAACCTGAAGTGGTTCTATTCCTGAAAGTTTATCTGCTTTCCTCAGCTATATTAGTTTGTCTGATGAGAGATGTTACCTCTTCCAATAAAACTTTTCTCTCAAAAGATAAAGCCACCAATATTTTTCCAAGTAACAGGCATAACAAAAAAAGTTTAAATTAATGAATTTTTTTTTAAAGTAGTAAGATTGATTGCTTTTCTTACATGTAACACCTTCCTTCTCATTACCATCATGAGTACCTGCCCAGTGTGGTAAAGGCACTGAAGAGCTCTATAGTTTTAATGACCGTTTCCAGCTTCTACTCTGAATCATTTTCTCCACTGAGCAGTGGTCCATAGCGGCCACAGATTATGGAACCTCAGGCTGACATGGACAGTCTGAAGCAGTGTATGTAGAGTTACCTGGGGTGTCAGTTACTAAAAAAGGGAATGGAGAAATTGGAATATTAGATCACACTGTACAGCCTACAGTATTCCAAGCTGAAGGGTCTCTCTCTCAGCCGGTATCAGACAGAGGAAGGCAAGCCACTCACTCACTATGTGTGAAAACACAGCTTGTCATGACCTGGAGGAGAGAACTTCCTGGGCAGGGGAAGGAGGTGGTTCTCTCCCATTAATACTACTCTCTTGCTCTGGGTTGTGTGAGGGAGGAACAGGCTGGGGCAGTGTAGCCTGGCTGCGTGGGTCAGATCCTGAGCAGTGACCACACTCCATGCTGGCCCAGCAGGTGGGAGAGTGGCTTTGTGTTCTCGAGCCAGCCCTGACCCATCTGCTCTCCATGGCACTCCGTACTGCTAGCCAGAGGCTGAGCACAGGGAAATGTCTGTCCTTCCCAGCACACTGCTAGGAGTTTTGGGTTGAAGGTGCCCACACACAGCAGCAATGCTCTGTTCAGACCTTGCAGACCATGGACCTTGCAGAATGAAAACTAAACAGGAAATAATTTCCCTAGGCACTGACTGCATCATGAAAGTTAAGTTAAGCCTCTTACAAAGGGGACAACCAGCATAAAGAAAAAGGGGGGGTTAGGACCAGAGAGGCTGAAAACAGACAAGACCTCTAACCCCTTTGAGCTTTCCCTGTCACAGCCTGCTGCAGACCGACCTGCTGTTGAAGATACAGCTGTGCCAGTACTAGTACTGTGGCATGTGGAGGGAGATTCATTATAGACAGCAGATTTAGAGTGCCTGGTTTAAAGCCTATTAAAAGCAATCCTTTTATGGACCTCAGTGTACTTCCAGAGGAGCCCTTACCATATGCCTCAGAATGGGTTGTTAAGTATACCGTGGATCTGCCCACAGGTACAGAGACATCCTGTGCTGGAAGTCAGGCTGTTGGTCACTAGCCAAATACAGCAAAAAGCAAATTTTACTGAAAATACCATTTCTGCTTTTCCAGGCTAAAAGGAAAGGGTCACAACACCTGTGTTAGTTTGAAATCAAAATGATGTCTCGAGCCTTTCTGCTAAGTATGACCCTGTTTTAATTGGATTTTAGAGCACAGAGGATACAAATTATCTCAGATCCATTATTATTAATGATGACTCCATTTACAAGTAGTGCAGCTATCAGGGAAACTAAAGGTGGAGCATTTGTGTTATGCAAATGTATTTAAACTGGAAAAAACAGCTAATCAGTTTCTCTCTGATAATATAATAATGCACGTTGATTTTCCAGGTATTCAACTGGTCAAAATTCATAAATGACATAATGTCAACTGTACAAATTAACGTTGAGAACACCGAGCATGTCATCGTGTATGATCCAGAATACCTTATCAAGCTGAAGTCCATTCTTAATAAATACACTCCCAGGTAGGTATGTTGGGTATTTTTGTAATTTGCATTCTATTTCTAATAAACTTAAAAAGCCTAAAAGCATTACCATCTTATTCCTGTTGTTTTGTTAAACAGAGACCTTCAAAATTACATGACCTGGCGATTCGTAATGGATCTTGTCAACAGCCTCAGCCGTAACTACAAGGACACCAGGAATGCTTTTCGTAAGGTGCAGAAATGAATCTCTCTTTAAATTGTAAAGATTACTTTTGTGAGCCACAGAAGATAATTTTAGTTTGTGGTTGTAGTCTATAAAAATCTAATTTTGAATTTTGCACACACAAGCTGGATGTGTTTGCTGAAGCTGCAGCTGGAGCGTACACATCATTTGTGTGATGTATGCTTGGTAGCTGGAGTGGATTTGCAAAGCACTGTTCTGGTACCTGGTCTCCGTGGTTTTCTGCATCTAAATTAATCCTCCTTTTGATAACAGAACAGTCCTATTTATTTGCAAATCATTACAGTTCTAACTGACTTGTTACAAACTTCTCTGCATCTTCAACAACCTTGCAGGCTCCCAAAGATGGGAGCTCTGGGTGGGTAGAAAACACACTCTTACCACTGCAGAAATTAATCTGCTGCTTAATCACAATGGCCCTGTCAGAGCTGGAACTGCAGCACTGAGCCCTGTAACAGTGAGAGCTTTGTGTCAGGGTAGTACTCCTCTTTAGCATCTCCCAGTCTTAGTTTTCTCCCCTCTACCTTTCATGTTTTGAAGGGTAGGGAATATTGCGAACGATTCTCGTGTTTCCTTGGCCTGTGATGGGTGTTCCCATTACATGGGGAGTCCAGCTCACTGTCACAGACACACAGCCAGGCTCCTCAGAAACACGTCTGCCAGTCGGTCACCATTCTCCTTCACCCTGTGTGGGCCCAAATGTCCCTGGCTTACCTCATATTTATGTTTCCCAGGCACTTTATGGCACAACATCAGAAACTGCAGTTTGGCGGCGTTGCGCAAACTACGTCAATGGCAACATGGAGAACGCAGTGGGACGGTTATATGTAGAGGAAGCATTTGCTGGAGAGAGTAAACATGTGGTAAAGCTTTTTGCAGATTTACCCTGCCTACCATATAAGTGTCACTTCCCTGCAGTTCTTTACACAGCTTTGATTCACTTTTTCTATATAGCAGGTTTGCTTTCTTAAGCTGTACTTTTCTGCTGTCACCCCTACTGTAAGCCAGGCTTTAGTTCCACCATTCTTTTCTGGTTGACTTACACGTAATCACTTGAGCAGATACACAGCCTCCAACCAATGGGCAGGTCAGCGCTGTTGTCAACTGAACTGCACTGCCTTGTGAGCTCAGGCCCATTCCCTTTCCTCTCACAGGCCAGGCTAAAAGTACTACGTAACTTAGCTCCACGTTTTGAGAGTGGCCCATAAACTAGTGCAGGAAGACGAAGTCTCTGATAAAATATGACTGTGGGAAAATAATTGGCTCATTTTACGTGGATTTTTAACATCCTGATGGTTTTTCCAAGGTTGAGGAAATGATTGCAGATATACGTGATGTTTTCATAAAAACCTTAGATGAACTTACCTGGATGGATGAAGAAACCAAAAAGAAAGCAGAACAAAAAGTAAGTTAAATCCTAGCTGTTGGGAATGTTGTTTGTGTATTTGTATAAAAATCAGTATGTTGAGCAGTATCAACTGCCCCTGTTTTATATATACAGATCCACATATATCTGTGTTCACACAGGCAGAGCAGCTTGCAGACTTCCTATGTCAGATCGAGACTACATGGGAAGGGGGCTCTGTGGAGATAAGTGCACACAGCAGGAGGAATCTATGTAGAAGATTAAGACATCCCAGGCAAATCAGTGATTAAGTGGCTAGCTAATTAATACCTACCAAAAAGTCATACTGAAAATGAGACAAAACGGTGATTTGACCAGCTGTTAGGAGCAATAGGGCTAAAACAGAATGGCACATCATCAGCAAGCTCCCTTTAAAGGGAAGATATAGCTTCAGGCAGTTCATGTATGTCTGGAGTAACAGGGACGAGTTGCAGAGAGCCCTGAATTGGGAGTGAAGCAATTGAAAGTATGATTTATTAAATCTCTAATTTTTTATACAGTAAAGATGACAACTCATCTTCAATTTTGTTTAATTTATTACTAAAATTTCATTTTAAAACATGTAAAATATGAGTTTATTAATTATAGAGCAGGACCAGGCATTTTCCTCCAGAATTTTGTTGTAGAAAATCTTAGGAAAAACCCCATTTAAAATAACTATCAAAACATTCCTGGCTTATTGAAGGACCCCAGGCTGTAAAGTCTGCAGTAAGCTAGGACTGCAGCAGATAGCTAAGGCAGTCCTGGCAGCTCACCACAGTTCTGCTGTGATCAGGCAGTACGGACGTGGTTGGAGGAACCTGTGTGTACATACACACAAGAGTGTTCTTTCCAGAGCAACTCGTGGTGATCAGTTACAACCACACCATAACCTCAAATCCAGAATGGTAGTATAAGTAACGTAGTAAGCTAAAAATCCTAAATAAATTCTGTTCTGTGATCAGACACAGTATTTGTCCAAAGTCTGGGAAATACTTCCACCACTATGAACAATTTATTTGACCAAATGAGATTCAAACTGGCTGAGAAGTTAGGATCAGGCCCCCCAACACCACTGCGTGTGCTGCTTGTCATGTTCACTCACCTGTGGGAATAGCCTACACTGGAAAATTATTTGTATAGATAATGTGATTTTACTGCTATATTTATAAAGACATAACTTACATGGACATACTAGAAAGAATTGCTAAAGACTCTTCTGTTCTTTGGGTATTTTAATTACTCCTGACAGTGCCATCAACTACATCAGCCAGTCCTGGGGCTGTCAAAAGATGCTGAGTAAGGTGTGGGTTAAAAAATTTTGTTCAGCACTTCAGCTGTTAAAACCTGGAAACGCAGGAATCAATTCTTTCCCTCCAGTGTAGATGTGGAAGCTAGTTAAGAAATACAGATGCAGGCCCAAACTCAGTCGAACAGTACAGATTTCTGGACACCTCTGAAGTGTGTTTTCCTGTAGTGTGCTGAAGTGAAAAACCTTCCAGGTCTGAATTTGATTGCTGGTTTAGATGCTGTAAAATATGTCAGACGTTTCAGGAGATTTTACTGTATCTTTAACCTGCCTTAGAAGCACAGTTGAAGTGTGTTTGGCTGTCTTGTGCACGTTTCTGTGTTTTCTTACAACAGAAGGAACAGAACGTACTTTCTAGAATTTTCCACTGTTAGAATGAACCATAAACTTTACAGCGCTTTCAATGGATAAAAAATGTAAACAAGCACTAGATACAATTAACACCCTGGGTGTTCTGCAGTCGCTCCCATAGTGCATTTCTTAGGCAGTTTATGACTGATGTAAATTAAGTCTGGATTTGCTATGGATATCCAATTATCTTGTCCCTAGGCAACAGCAATTAGAGAGAGGATTGGTTATCCAGATGAGATTGTGACTGATGACAATAAGCTGAACAGCGAGTACGAGGAGGTAAGTATCCAGAGTAGGTCATACAAGTAGAAAAGGGTCCTAGGAGAAAAACCCTTTGTAGCCAAGCTGAACCACATGCCTCTGCATGGAGTAACTCAGCCTTGCACACAGGTGTTACTATGGCTGTTTTAAGGCTGATGTACTACAGCTGATCCAGCACAGATACCAGTAAATATTTGATGGCATTCCAGAGGAATGTATGAATTCTGGAGTAACTATGCTGGAATGAAACATGGAGCCCATGGTGCACACTCCAGGATATCTGAATCTGCCACAAACTGACGTAACGCTGGTTGAAATGGATGCAACTACACACAGCTCAGTAACTCTGCCTGTTTACCCCTGGTTTGGAATTGGTCCCTGAAGCGTGACATGGGACTACACATGTCATTTAAACCACACCTGAGCCTCTTCACTGCACAATGTGACCTCAGTGTTCTCTTAGCTTGGAGGTTCATTGGTGTGAGTAACTCCATCACTGTATTTAGTACACACACGTATGTTCCAGCAGAGTATGTCTTAGAAGTCACAGTGTTAATTTTGAAAAAGGCATCTATAAACACAAAGTGTGCTTTTTAAAAGCCCATTTGAGCCTTATTTATGTGTTCTTTCTAAGGTGGAATTGCAGCTTACCAGGCTGGTAGCTGCTGCTTTCAAGCGGGCAACTCCCAGAGGTTAGGATCAAAACCAACAAATGCTGAATTCCACTCAAAATACATAAAAAGAGGGAATAAAGATCTCTGGAAAAAAATTACACAGCTTATAAGATACATCCAGCTACAAGATCAGCTCTGTGATGTAGCAGAGCACTGCAAATCAAGGTCTCCAAAAGTACTCTTAAAAATACGCTGCATAGCTCATCATGCTTAACCCTATACTTCACAGAACCACGTGTCCTTCAGTGCAAATCAGTAACACCACCACTAAGTATTTTTCTGTCTTCCTTTTTAGCTGAACTACAGAGAAGAAGAATACTTTGAAAACATTATTCAAAATTTAGTATTTACGCAGAAGAAAAGGTTGAAAAAGCTGAGAGAAAAGGTGGACAAAGAGGAGTAAGTATTTAAAAGTACTGTGTACAGTCTTCCCAGTTTCCACAGGAGGAGGTACTTGGAGGGTAATAAAAATTAAATGAGGATGAGCAGGAATTTACTTCAGCAGTGTACTCCTGCTCTGAATTAAAGTATTCCTGTAGAATGTAGCTACACCAGAAGGCTGACAGGGCACGATCCCTAGCTGTGCTGGCTGCTCCTCTGTCACAGCTCCGACCCACTGGGAAGGTACTTTAAGCCAGTCAGAATGCTGACAGTGGTCACCACAGCCATGCTAACTTTGCAGTCACCTGACTAAGGGCTGCAGAGCTGGATTGATCTTGAGGCGAAGACAGGAGTTCAACCTTTGTACAGGCCAAGAAAGAAAAGTCTGAGGGCAGGTCTCATTGCTGTCTTTAGCTACCTCATGGGAGGTGATGTAGAGAAGCCTAACTTCTTGGAGATGCACAGTGTGAGGAGGTGGGAGGAGACACATAGTGGAACATGGGCAATTCTGACTAGATACCAGAATTAAGAAAAACTTTCCCCATGTGTGTGGCCAGATAAGACAGAGAGGTTGTGAGATCTCCCTATCTCCATCCTTGGAGATGAATGAAATCGCAAATGGACAAGCCCCTGAGCATCCTCATCCTGTTAGCTTCAGATGGGGCCATGTGACTTCTAAAGGTCCTCTCTACCCAAATTAGTCTATGATTTTCTGTTTATTTTATAATTTTCATAGTGCTGTTCCAAACATCTTTTCTAAGGGAAAAAAAAATCATCAAACCCTGCAACAGTTCAGACTCTTTCTAGTCAGTCATCTTGCAGCTTCAAATTCTCACCTTTTCAGAAGATGAGGTATATACACTTCACACCTCTGGAATCACCACTATGAATCTTCTAAATGCTGTACCACAGCCTTCCAGAACTTAAGTCATTATTGTGGATAAATAGTTCCAACTCTTGCTTTTGCTGTGCAGTATTTACATATCACTAACGAAATGTTATGTTCCACCTAGCAGCCCCTTCATGTCTGTTTTAGTTTCAAGCTGTGTTTGGGCTTGGCTTGTTCAATTGCTTCAGCTACTGTTTTGTTCTCACAAGCGTGTATTAGAGAGGAGTAACTACTGTAAGTTTAATTGCTTTCAAACATTACCAGAAGTGAGCCTGGAAGTATCAACCACAATCAATTATCCTCCAATAGTTATTGTTTATCCTGCAAATTAACTATCCCTTTATCAAGCAATAATCAGTGAGAATAGTTTGCATCCCTTATGACTGGTGCAGGCAATACAGTTCTCAAATAGATCATTTATCATAGAAATTAATTCCACTCTCTGCACACAGAGCCAGAAATTACAACTTCAGCAGTGTAGGGGCCAGCTATTTATTATCACATTTTCTCTGACATCTTTTCTGAAACATTACTAAATGTGTACAATAACGACCCACATCACACCACCAGCCTGGCTTGCAATTCCAGTTTCATTAGGTGATCACTGATGGAAGCCAGTAAAACCATAGGCTAAAGAGTTAGAACTCATTATTTCCCATGTGTTGAGATGGACCCAAAAATGCTGAGAGCCCTCACCAAGAAAAGAGGCATTATTTAAATTAACCCACAGGGCTGTGAGTCAGGCTGTGCCTCTGCCACAAGAGCTCATGGTGATTGCTGCACATACCTTCATTCCTCAAGAAATTGTGTTAAGGAAAAAATTACAGCAGTCTGATGTGATACTCCTCATACGCTGGTATTTGAGGTAGCTGGATACAGAAATGCTTTTAAGTAGTCTTTAAAAATCCCCAAGTGTTTAGATGCCATTATAAGCTCAGGTTCTGTGTGAGTTTCCTCGTGTAGGAAATGCCTGTACAGTGCTGCAGTGTGAGTGGAAACAAACCCAAAAACTAAGTATCACTGTTCATCAGTTTGGCTAACAAAGGGAAAGGGCTATTAAATTGATTAGGGGATTGAAGTGTCTGACATCAGATGAGAGGCTGATGGGGGTGCTGGACTCAACGATCTCCAGAAGTACCTTTCAACCTCAATTATTCCATGATTCTGTTCTTCAGTATCAAGGTTTGTTCCAGGAATCGTTAACTCTGCTACCCAGAGCTGAAATTCTAACACTGATTCTTCTCTTGTTACCAGGTGGATAAGTGGAGCTGCTGTTGTCAACGCTTTTTATTCAGCAAGCAGAAACCAGATAGGTAAGGTTTACCTGCTTACTAACTGGGTACAGATTCCATGGCCTACTTATTTTTGAGATACAGATACAGATATGTGTATGTATGTAACAATACTACTTGTTTATTTATGAAAGCCTCCAAAGAAAATATTTGGTGGAGACGTTACTTTCATTGCCAGGGATGAAACTGCCAATTCTAAACTTCTGGCATAGTCCCACTTCTTTTATGAAAGCAAGCATTAAAGCAAGGTGAAAAAATGCCAGGTATTCACTTCCACTGGGCTTTTACAACAGTGATGTCAAAAATAATGTTGCTATTCTGCAAGACTGCCACTACCAGCAGGCCTCCCAGTGGGCCCAGAGTAATCAGCAGCTTTATTTTGGGCCTGAATATACTTTATTACATGGCAAAAAGCACTAAGCCAAATGGATGCAATTTCCTTCCAGTTTTTAAGGTTATGTTTAATGCAGCAGACTAGAGCACCCTGGATCACATAAGTCCTGCTTCTGCCAGTGCAGGTCCCACGGGATAGCATCAGGTTTGTAACAGAAGAAAGCAACAAACTAAGCCAAGCTTCCCAAAAGGATTTGTCCTTTTCTCCACTGAAGAACTGAAGATTCTGCAGTCCTACCTCCTACTTGTCACCTGTGTCTTTGCAATAGCTTGCTCTTTCAGAATTGGAGAGCACTGTTTGGAGCACAGTGGGGCTGCAGCACTGGCAGCCTCAACATCATGCAGGCCAGGATGAGGAGGCCTAGAGGGCATGGAGAAAACCCCAGGCATAAACAGGACAAGAGAATACAGCCCACCGCCAGTGGTGCTGTTTGTGTAGGGATTCAGCAGCTATAATACCTATTTTTAGGTTTCGCCTCCCAGTCAAAACTTTGGTGGCATTTGCCAAGGTTCATGAACTTCTCCCATTAACCCAAACTGTCCTGGCTGTGCTGAGGGTTCTAAAGGTACAGCATGAAGTCAACACTGTGAAATCCAAGATGGACTTCTTAGTGACAAAGCTGTGCCTCCTGAACCGCCCAGTGCTGCGTGGTTCCGGTGGGAAAGCAAAGCGAGCGTTCAGCTCATTACTGAGCATTTAGCACAAAAATCTGCTCAGGGGCCTTTGTTTAAAATAGCTTTGTTCAGTAAGGTACAGAAAAGGAATCACGATTTGGGAGACTGAAGCTGGTGACTGGCAGTTAATATGAGCCATAAATTCTTACCTCATCCTTTAGCTATGGCATGCAACAGGATAATTAAAGCAGCCTGATCTTTAGAGCGATGTCTGAATTAGCTAGTAATATGCTTTTAAAACAAAAATCCCTCTAAAGAGGAGTCCTGTGCATGATGTGTAGGAAACTGAGAGCTCTCTTACTACATTTTAATATGGTCAGCTCTTCACTGCTCCCTCTGCAGCACTGATCATCTGGAAGCCACTAAAACTCAGAGAAATGAGCTGAGCTGCTGGTAGCAAGGTAGTCCTCCATCTGTTCCTCCGGGTACCCACTGCCTCTGACCCACGGGCAGGTCTGTGCAATGGAGCTCCCCCGTGCTGCTGATGGGACACCGTGCCCACAGCCAGTCCTGGCAGAGGCATTCCTGCTCTCAGGCACATTTGAGAAGAGATGCAGCATGTTTGCTTGTGTCCAAGGCCACCCAGATACTGAGGGAAATACTTCATGCCTTATTCTGCCTTGGATATTCACAAAGCTGATAAGTACAGTCTGCCCCTCAGTTCCCAAAGGAGCTGCGCTTCCCTCTTCTTACACCCTCTATTCCAGCGGGATCCCGCGCTGGGAGGAATGCCTGTCTGCTTCAGCCCTGTAGCCGAAGGATGCAACTATCCTGGATTTATGCAGATTCCTTTATTCCACTGTATGGAAACTGTCCCATAATTCCTCTTCTTTGTTTGGGTTTATAGAGCTGCACACATCTCATTCGCTGTGAGAATGAATGCTTCATATTGCTGCAGCAGGGTGAAGTATAGGGAAAAGGCCTGCAGGAGGTACAAAGTGGAAGCAAAGATTTTCTAGAATTTGTATTTATAAAAAATATCACAACTGTCACGTTTCCTTTTTACTAACTTACTTCTTAGAAGCCTAGAAAAAAGAGCGCAGAAGTGGGTGAAAAGAGCCACTTTGTTCCAGTTCTTTCCTCGCCAGCTTGGCCTATTTCTACTGTTTGTTTAGGGAGTTACTGATATTTTCAGTGGAAGAACTAATTCCTCTCTCTGGGATTCATTTGTGGTGGGGGCAATGATAAAACCTAGGGAAACACCCTTTTCGTGTTGTGAGCTTCTTTGAATAATGATACAGGAGTCTGAAAATGCTACCTGCTCTAAGGTAGAAATGCAACCCCCTTTTTTGCAAAGTAAAACAGTAACAAAGTAAAAGCAGATGATGATTTTGCGAGTGTGAGAAGAGGGGAGTGCTGCTGACTCGTTCTGGCGGTCCTACAGCCACTACCAGGTGTCAGGTCACTTGGTGCTGCTGGTAGGTCTGAGGGAGCAGCATGACTTGGTTAAAAGCCCCTGAAAGGGTCTGTTCACACTGTGCACACAGGATAACGTGGCAGTGCTCTAATGGTGTTGTGGGGGGTTGTTTTTGCAGTCTTCCCTGCGGGCATTTTGCAGCCCCCTTTCTTCAGCGCATCCCAGCCCAAGTCTCTGAACTATGGTGGCATAGGCATGGTCATCGGTCATGAAATCACACATGGTTTTGATGACAACGGTAAGGCACTGAGTTTCTAGTTACAAAACTTAACAATGCACAGAGTGTTTTACATGCTGTAGTGCTTAATCATTCCAAAGAGCCGCTGAAACCAAGATGAACTTTCCATATGTAAGACCAGATCTTGAGGCTTTACAGTATTGCTACCCATGATTCCCACAGCCATTCCTGCAGCTGCAAGGCTGCACCAACAGCCCAAGATGGCAGCCTGTGGCACACAAAGGCTTTTAATATATTTGCTGGTCACTTGTTTTTCCCAAAGGCTGCATCAAAAACTATCCTAAACTGTGCATAACTGTGACCAGGGTGTGTCACTGGGCTAGCAAAGGGGGGAACTCAAAGGTCAGGCTACCAGACCTGCAGTGTGAGCAATCCAGCATGGAGCCACAGGTCAGAACCATACCAGGGGCCCTGAGAGGGCCTCAGTCCCATCTTCTGCTTCACTCTGACTGCACTGATTTTTCTTCTCCACTGCAATACAGCCTTCTTAGCAAAACCAGACCAACACAACAAAACAAGCAGCATCCCTAAGACTGCCTCACCACAGCAGATTTTTTAATGAGTTATATTTACTCACTACCCTTCTTACTGCACCAAAACCCTCTTTTCTTGGATACATAATCCTGTTTAATATCATTACAGGCAGAAATTTTAATGAGAATGGAGACCTCATAGACTGGTGGACTGAAGAATCGGCACGCAATTTTAAGGAGCTATCCCAGTGCATCGTGTACCAGTATGGAAACTTTTCATGGGACCTAGCAGGTGGACAGCACGTACGTCTCATTCGTTTGTAACTATCACTGGTATTTTTAATGAGGAAGTACAAAATCTTATGTCCTAAACATGCAAACTCTTACTGACATAAATGTTCTCTTGGCTTATTGCCAACACTGTCACCCCTACACCAAAGGAGAAAAGCAAAAGAGATTCTTGAAGGTAGTGGAAAAGACTCCACACCTACATTGAGTGTCCTGCAAGAGGCAGGGTTTGTGTTCCAAACCAGTGGCAGTCCAAGAAGCCTAGAGCCCTCAAAGGCCCTTTTCTAGTTCCACAGAGGAACAGTTCAAACCTCATTTCCCAAAGCTTGATGCACAAATAATGTATACGCCCACCAAAACAAACCCTGGCTGCTGCTTTCCTTCACTGAGGAGTTTCTTACCGCTGCACTGCAGTTAAAGGTCTGAGCAGAACCAGGGCACAGGAGGAGAGGAAAAGATGACAGGCAGATGTAGGAGAGGCCAGCACTCTAAATGTGACTGCCTTTGGGGCATTCTGCACAGTTAAAAATTACTCAGCATTCAGGGCAGTGCCTGAGGCTGACAGCCCTAGTTTCACAGGAACAGCTGGCAGGACCGGCTCTGCTCTGGGTGCCGACACTGTCACTACTCCATTAACTCAGAGAAGCAGGAGAAAGTGATAACTACTCGTGCCCTTCTGAGACCAGTCCTGTTCCCATTAAATACAACCTGTAAAACAGCCGCAGGAAGGAGACAGCCCTGGGTAGGTAACACCACACGTCACCATGGGTCACTCCAGGGGTGACCCAACCTGCACTGCTTGTAGCACATAACCAGCTTTAACACCCAGCACCGTTTAACCATCTCCACTGTGCTCCCAGGCTGGCAGCACGTACTTCACATCTTCTGTTGGGACTCACAGAGGTGCCAGTAAAACTAGAGAGGAATATTCCAGCTGACTCTTCTGCCATTTTCCCACACATTACATTTAATCTACTGACGATTCTAGGTCTTGCAGCCTTGAATATCATAGCCTGATATCTTGGGGCTTGAAAACAGAATTTTTTAGAACTACAATGACAGGTTGTTCATTACCAAAGCTTCATCGTCGTTAGTGATACTACAATGACTTACAAATACTGTACCAGTTCAATAGATGTGTTCTACATATCTTGCTACCAAAGACTTACCTAACTCGCCTAATGCACAGAAAAATACTTTCTAGCAGGTTCATTGCTCTGTTAACTGATCATTTCAGCTAGTTAGATTTTGGATTTTATCTTGCAGACTATACAGACAGGTTCTGCCCAGTTCCTCTAGTTGGAACTGTGGTAAGAACCAGAGGGTTAAAGATGAGGAGGGAACGAAACAAGGAGTAAGCACCACAAGATCTGAGTGAAAGACAGGAGAGCCTAGAAAGCTGCCTGCAGGGGAAGGAGCAGGGTTAGGGAAAGCAAGAGGAAGCAAAGACTTGTCAGAGATGTTAAACTTTTGCTAAAACTTTAGATTTTGAGGGAATTCTTGCCTTTAAGAAGTGAGAAACACGTATGGTTTGGCATCACGGGTCCTGGGTAAGCTTGTTTCAGAAAACTACTTTTCTCTTTTACAGCTGAGTGGAATCAACACACTAGGAGAAAACATCGCTGATAACGGGGGTGTTAGACAAGCATACAAGGTAAGCAGTATCCCTTTTTGTGTTTTACCTGGAGGCATCACATTAATTCCAGAGCCTCTGAAGAAGAAAAACTCTTTTGTGTTAGGAACACCTAGTCTACCCCCCTCCTAGCAGGCAGAATCAACCATTTCTGTGTCATTCAAACATTCCGTAAAAGAAGTGCTGTGACCTTGCTGCAGCTGGGGTGCCACCATGGCTTTGCTTTCAACAGTGGACAGACAGCAACCCGTCCCTTTCTCTTCTGCAACCTTTTATGTGTTTGAGGACTGTTAAATGCCTAAAGGCCCTGACGTCTCCTCTTTAGACTAAACAAACCCAGTTCTTGCAACCTCTCTCATAGGTCATGTTTCCCAGACCTCTGCTCATTCTTGCTGCTTTCTTCTGGACTCTTTCCAATTGGTCCACATCTTTCTTCAAGTGCAGTGCCCAAAACAGGACAAGTGCTTAAGCCAAGACCTGGCCAGTGCCAAGTAGAGCAGAAGGATTACTTTTTGCATCTTATAGGAGTCACTCCTATAAGAGTGACTACATGACAGTAGGACACTTGCCGGTTCTGCAGTACTGTGGCACTGTTGCCTCTTGTTTGGCTTGTTACCCCCTAAAAACTTCAGGGGCCGTTTCAGTAGACGTTAACCACTCATTGCTCAGCGTGCACTTGCACAGCTGATTGACTTTGCCAGTGGGGTGTCTGGGCACTTTGAACACTTCTATTTGCCAGCAACTATCTATCTATCAGTAATGATACACCAACAAGCTTTATGCCCTGAACCTCTCAAGTCTAATGCAGAGAAGAAGAGGGAAGATGAATAAATAGGGGAGGAGTGAATCCTCCAGTCACATCTTGATTGTCCTGGAGATCATTTGTGCCTCCTGGAAGGTGTAACATTTCTGCTGAATTCATTCCACAGGCCTACAAGAACTTTGTGAAAAAGCATGGGAAAGAAAAACTCCTTCCTGGTCTTGACATGAACCATAATCAGCTGTTTTTCCTGAACTTTGCCCAGGTATCTGCACTCCTTGACTGAAGGCTTTGAAATCCACTTGACGTTACAGTTTAACAGTAACTCAGAAACACGGGGCTGACCTTCAGTTTTACCGAGAGCTGCCAGACTGGCTGAGCTGAGCAGTGTTCACTACTGAGTAGTGAAAAATCAAGTCATTAAGTAATTTTTTACCTTCCAAAAATATATTCAGCCACAAGTAAGTCTGATAGATGGTTTCTTCTGCCCAAATGCCTTTGAAGACAACAGTATACTTGATTTAAAAACCCAGTGTACCTTTTTTTCCTCCCTCTATGTTCTAATGTGAAGTTATATCTCACAACATACTAAGTATTTCATAGTGAATTGACAGCAGGGCTCTTCCTGCTCAATCTTCTTGCTAATCAATGCTTCTCTCTGTTACATGTGCAGGTATGGTGTGGAACATACAGACCAGAATATGCTGTCAACTCCATCAAAACTGATGTGCACAGCCCAGGCAAATTCAGGTCAGCATGTGTGGTAATAAAGACTAGATGTTGTATTGAGGGACATGGTTTAGTGGGAGCTAGTAGTAATAGGTGAATGGTTGGACTGGATGATCTTTTAAGTCTTTTCCAACCTTGATAATTCTGTGATTCTGTGATTCTGTAATCTTCAGCACAACTCCTAGGTGAAATGCTCCTTTTCGCTATGGAATTCAAAGCACTCTACAGCAGAGGCTGAGGAGATGCAGGTGCATATGCATATACAGGCACAGCACACTGAAGATGGATGAGAGGGAAGGATACAGTGTCCCTCTAGACCTCCCAGCCCTGGCACAGCTCTGGGCAGATGGGAACAGGCACAGTCCTTCCCAGGAAGCTCCACAGGTAGAATAAGGTTTGGGACCGCTGTCCTCACACTCAAGGCAATACAACTTCATTCTGTCCACACTAGTGAGAAGCTCTGAATAGTTCTCATCCCAGGACACAAATACCATCACCTGGCTGTTACTGAACAGTGATAGTGTCCAGAATCCAGTGCTCTTCTGGGAGTCCCTGGCTCCCACAGTAGCTCCTGGTAGGGTTCTTGTAAAGAGCAAAGGCTGTGGATGGACTTCTGTCCTCTGCTGAAGCCACAGGTAACGTCTCCAGGTAATCTGTGCAGTACAAGCATTTTACTCTGGCAAGCATGGAGGAAAATTCACCTCCTCTTAAATAGTGTTGCTGACATGAGAGCGAGCTTACCTTCTGTGGGTAGCCCCTGCTGTCATTGGGAGAAGGAACTCCTTTGCCACCTGCAGCTAAAGATGCTCTGGCTGCGACGCAGATTTGTATTCTCTGCCCTGTGCACTCAGGCAGCCTTCCCAGCAGAGGAGGGCTCGAATTCAAGTAGAGGCATGCAGGAAACTCAGCTGCCTGGGAAAAGCCTTTGGGCCAGACCAGGATCTTTTGAACATAAGGCAGAGCAACCTGGTCGCCAGTAGTGCAACAGCAGCTTTGCTCTACTAAATCTGTCTGGTCAGCTATGAGATCAAGTAGTAATGGAGACATCACAACATCTCGGTGAGCTTTGACAGGCTGTGCTGTCTCCAGCATTCACTACACAACAGCTGATTTCTCTCCAATACAATCTAGTGCATTAATTCCAGGATCTTTGCTTCAGCAGCTTTTCACCAAAGAATTACTTTGTTTATCCCACACACTCAAATATTTAGTGAAAGCAGTGACTGTTCCTTCAGTTGCTGCTTGACTGGCATTTCCCCGTGGGTGGTTTCTGTGGTATCTGTAATCTCTCCCGGAGGCAGTTAATGCACCAAGTCCTGGAACCAGCCGAATTTGGCCACAATGCTAATGAGGTGCTGCAGAGTTCCTCCTAACTGTGCTCTGCTCTGCTCACCTCATTGGTGTGAGTCACAAGTCCTTTGAAGTTCACTAGTTCAGCATCTTTGGGCACTTGCATTTGTGTGTTTTGGGTATGTTACACTGTGCATGGGGCTGGTTTCACATGGGTATGAAAGGCTGTATAAACTTCATATGGAATTAACACAAGTACTGCTGGAAAACCACGCTACTGTGTTCAGGGTGTAAAGTGATTTTCAGGATGAGGGACCCCTAAGAGCTCTCCAACAGGAAGCATCTCAGCACACGAGACATACCCACAAAATGACATCGTATTAAAATGTCACAACAGCTCCCAAGGTGCCCTTTTTTAGTGTTTGGGGCAGGGTGTGGGTTTGGATCAGTCAAATACCTGCTACGCTGACTGCAGGCTGTCTGTCCTTCTAGGTAGCACAGGCAGCTCTTTGAAAAAACTGTTAGTTGCATAGAACAATTACAAGTTCATGTGCTTACAGCTCTGAGCACTGCACAGGTACAGCCTCCTGCCCACTAGAAAAATCAGAAGTTAGCAAGATGCCTTGGTCAGGCAATCGTCAAAGGCAGGTGACAGTCTGTATTAGAGTGTTAACAGGCAGAGTTAAAGCAAAGCAAGTAGCAGTCAAGCCCTGCCTATGTGCCACCCCCTGCACTGCTGGGCACATGAGTAAGTGAAGCAGGGTTCTCACCCTGCTGGTTTATCTGTTAATAAAAAAAAATCAGGAAGAGGGGTTTTTTACACCCAAAATACTTCTTGCTCCCTTTCCCTCAAACCCCCATTGTAGCAGCTCTGGTCCCTAAGGCAATGAAGCTCTGCTTGATCTCGGCAACACACGACTTCCGCCTGCGTGTGGCCCCTGGCTCCTGAGGCCACTTCCCAAAGTGAGACTAGACAGCGGAACCGCTGCACGTGTCAGCCACTGAGCTTCACCTCAGCTTCTGTGGACACTTCCAGGCTCTGCTGAAGCTAATGATCAAGGGTATTCAGAGAATAATCACAAATTACTCAAAGTTCTTGAAATAAGTCCCGGTCCCCAGTGTCTCTGACATTTGCCTGCGTAGGTATTCATTCCTGAAGGAACAAGCAGCTCTGAGCAGATACATTCACATATGTCCACAATTACACATCTAAAAACTGCCTCAGCTGGAATGTCCCAGTAGTCACTTGAAAGCTGTTCTCTGTATGAGGTTTTTTTCCAGGAAACTCACTGGAACATTTGTGCAGAATGCCCAGAGTAGCAGTGTGATCCTAGTTACAACTTGACTGGGTAAAAATATAAATGAGCGTTCAGTGAAAAGTTACACCCCAGCCCTCCACCTCTGGGACTTGTCTTCCCTTTACCAAGAAACTTGTCAGCAAAACAGAGCTGAAACAATTCTCAGTGAAAACTATTAAACCTATTCCTGGTGAAATAATGGGATGTTTCATGAGAGCCAGCAGTGAGGGAGGGAAGGTCTGTTCTGGGGAGAGAGAGAAGGTACAGCCCCGACTTGAGGTGAAATGGAAGCGATGGAGTTCAGAAATAGGGGTGCATCCCCCAGTATTTTGAGGTGACACAAAAAAAGAAGTTACAAAATGAGGGTCATCTTGTTTGTTTTAAGCAAAGGCAACACTTAACAAGATGCTGTTTTGTTTTAAAGGGTCATAGGATCATTGCAAAACTCTCCAGAGTTCTCTGAAGCCTTTTCATGCTCCAAGTCAAACTACATGGATCCTGCTAAGAAGTGCCGAGTGTGGTGACGGAACTGCAAACCTTGGGGAGCTTTCCAGACTAAGAGAATCCTGAACTAATTCTGAGGAGAGGAGGAGGGAAGAGAGCAGAGGGAAGGAGGCTGGAAGAGTCACTGTAATTCTCAGTAAATGGGCAAAAAAGTGACACATCAAGCCATCCAATGAAGGACTAATACCGACACAGCAATTAGCTGCTCTGGCTGATGGGCTGCTTTTCCTATCACTGACCCTGTAGAATCTAAATCATGTGGCAGCGTACAGTAACATTTCACTTGTAGTTAGCCCTGTTCCCCACTGGCCAGGGGCTTTTTGGTTGTTCTTGTTTGGTTTTTAAGGTGGAAGTATAGCATGACCTCTCCCACTGGTCAGTGGATGTATCTTTCTGACCAAGCAGAGGAAGGAAATACTAATAACAGAGTTTTAGACATTGTAACATGATAATGAGACAAGAGCTTTGTACCCTCTGCTGTTACAAATCTGTTCTACCAAATGTTTTCATGTTTACTTGAAACCATTTATACAAGAGGAGTCCAAAGACCTGCTGTAATTAAGTAACTTCCTACCAATTACTCCTGTGTGTATTCTCTGAAGTCACATTTACCAGGGTTTATTTACTGCTTTCCAGCCAAACTGAAATTCTAGGTAATTTATTAATTTTTGAACATACAATCTGTAAGATTGGGATCAAAGACCCTTTCACAGTTTTCTAAGCTTTTTCTTGCTTTCTCTAAAGTTGGTCTTTTTTAAAGTTTCTAGTAACATATAAATCATAGTTTTTATATTGAAATCTGAGCTACACTTTTGACTTGAAGTATTGTAATAGATTTTATCAGTGGCTGCATAGAACTGGGAAGTTTGAGTAGAGCATGGTATTAGGCAGTGAGTCAGGGTCTCCAGGACAGAGCTTTCCAGCAGAGCTCACCAACAGGCACGTTTCCAGGCTGGCTTTCTTAGTGGTCAGGGTCTGATCCCACCTGTAATTTGTACATGTTCTGATCGACATCAGTCCTCACATCAGTGAAGCTGTACAGCTGATTGCAAAAGTGGAGCTTTAAGTAAGGAGGTAACAGGCTTTAAATCTGCACTGATACGTATTAAACATCCTCATGCAGATTGCAAAGGAACTTAGTGCTTTGTATACCAAAGCAAACAGATTTCCAGGAGTACCAGATACCTCGGATGGCTGCTACAATAGGTACATTTGAAAACCTATGTTCCCTTGAGCTTTCCGAGTTTGTCATCTGATAAAAACATTTTGATAATAAACTGAAATTACGAGTCAAACGCAACGTGTGTTCTCTGTGTGACACCCAAAGCACATTTCTCTGCAGGTATTCCTGCGCTCACCCCGAGCGCCACGCTCCAGCATCTGTAACAATGGATGCAGGCAGAATTCAAATGACTTTGTTCTAGGAAAAAGCAGATGTCAATAGGTTATTCAGTACCCAAGGAAATCACACCAAAACTGCCTGTAAAAACTTCCTTTCCCAAGATTTTCCCCACAGTTCGATAAAGAGAGCAGGAAGTAGGATGCTTTGCACAAGCTCTCAGCTGGAAGAGCCTGGCTCAGCACAGGAGCAAAAGCAAAGGCATCACATAGCTGCCAGTACAACTCCTTGGCTGCTGGTGGCTGTGCCTGCAGCAGAAGGATCTTTACTCGTGGTGCACCAGACACATCAGCCACAAAGCAAGATCCCAGAGACCCCTTCAAAGGCACTGAGGACCCGCAGGCACAGTGAGCCCACACTGCTGTGTGCCTGGTCACTGCTGCCACCACGACAGGGAAGCAGAGAGCAAAAAACAGTGGGAGTTAGAGAAGAGCAGTGCAAAAAGTTACATTAACAGAGTTTCTACTTCTCTGGGCCCCTTTCTTCACTCCTCTCCATGTGTGTCATGGAACTTCTCACACTCTTCATCATTAACCTGGTATGTCCAAGCCCATGGAACATGTACTATTATCCTCAGGTAGACAGGGAGTACCCATCAAGGACAGAAAATACATTCAGAAGGTAACTAACTAAACCACTGGATCGCTAAATGCAGAATAAATAGTACTAAATGTAACAATCCATCAGCCCAGAATGCCCAAGTAGCAGATACAATACACTGCTTGTAGCGAGTAAGCCAATACAGGTCAGTCAGTTCTGATGCCTGCTCACGAGCGTTTCAGCAAGCTCTCCTGACCCCGCTCAGGTGCCTTTTGCCTCTAGGGAGGTAAAGAACTAGGAGGGCATATTTAGGGCTGGAGATCCACATTCCTCCATTTCCGTGGCAGGCACACTATACAGTGAGGAGCTTTTCACTTCTGAGTGACCTAGGCACACGTCTTGTGCTAGCTCCTGATGGAGCATGGGAGGTGAATTCCTGTACTACCAAGCACATGGTCATTTCTTTCCCTGTCACAGCAAGAAATAAAGCTTCCCTTGTGGAAAGTATCCAGCAGCGCGCTGGCCAGAGCAGCAACAGCTTCTCTTTAAGGAAACAAAACATAGACACATTTGACAGCTGGCTTCAGACATCAGAGCCAGCTTTTACATTTATGAATTACCAGAGTTTCTTCCCCAAAGCCCCATTTCATTACCCCCCATCTATTTCCCTGCAGACATCCAGCTGTGACAATGAGCTGGAGTGTGGGAAGAAATGTGTGAAATATAAACCAAGCGTAATGCATGCGACCAGAAGAAAGGCAGTCACTGCTGACCACACAAAGGGCCAGAAATACCCTCCTCTCATCACATGGAATCATGAAATTAACTGAACGAAGATCTAGAAAACAACCTACAAACACCCCATGATTTGACAGCAGTGCGTGATGAAGGTTTGAAGGAAAAGGACCTGGTCAATGTAAAACTTGTCAAACTCTTTGTACAGGAGTCAGGTTTACATGTGCCCATGCATTTACATTGCTTCCCAAACCCCGACAGATGCCCTCCTGCCTTCCTGCCCACAGCTATATGAGCTACACTGACCACAGGCTCAAGCCTGGATGTGCAAACATGGCTGCTGATGTCCTCCTTTCCCCTCTGGAATAGGTGGGAAAAGAACTGTGAGGCTGCCTTGCTGCTGGCTAAGGCAGCCGAATCAGAACGGTGCAGGCAGCTGTGACTGCTGTAACAGTCCCTAGCAGGAAAGGCCACACACCAGAGCCCAGAGAAAACAAATCATCTGCAGTATGGATCTGAAGCTGTGTCTCCTGGTATTGATCCCAGGGCCACCATGTCATACACCACCTCCCAGCAGTGTAGTCTTCTCCAGAAGTCACTTGGCACATCAGCCAAGGGCAGAAAATCTTGTATTAGCACTGAACAGAGAACTGAAGCGCAAGACACGTCCTGGAAACCAAACCTTAACCAGCAGCAGTTAGGACTCCCTCACTCACACAAAGCGAGACTCAGGGCCTGGAAAAGCAGCAGCACTGATCACTCAGAAGCGAGATACCCGATATTAACCAAGCAGTGACAATCAGAATATGCCTTTCATCACAGCTTGCAAACTAATTAGTGCCAGCGAGGACCTTCTTTCTCAGAGTGTTAATATGTCAGGGAAGTATTTATAGAAATGCCACAGAAAGTATTTACCAAAGGCCTCAAAACCAACAGAGAAGGGGCAGGACACGGTACTCGATGCAGTATTCACATTTCACTGCTGCTTCAGTTCCACATCTAAACACCCCAACAGATTTCACAGTAGGGAAATAAGCAGCGAGACTGAGATGCAGCAGGGTCCAACGGGCAGTCAGCTGCATTTGTTTGTATTTCCCAGGGAAAAAACCTCTTGGTTTTACCTCAGAAAAAATGATAAATAACTTCCAGTGTCACTGTCAGCTTCTGTAAAAACCCAAGAGTCAGTCACTACAGTTTTGCAGATGCCTGTGGGTTGTTCCAGTTCCTTTACCTTGACTATCCACAGCAGCAGCCTGACAAACTTCAGGGACTATGTAAAATACACATAACACTGACATTGGCCATTTAATTGACAATGCATTAACAAACAGCTACCAAACACTAAACACAGCATTCACTAAATAATTCACCTAAGCACAGCCACAGCACTGTGACTCACACAGTCAAACAGTCCCTGGGTAGCAGCAGAGAAGCTCACGGCGATACTGGCCAACGGCGCATCTCTGGCTGTCCAGACAGGACCGTTCCCAGAGGGAAACCACAGCGCAGCAAGGAATAATGTACTGTGTCCAGAGAAGCCAGAAGGGATACAGACATCTTCTGCAACACCCTTCAGAGAGCTTTTCACCCAGATGGCTAATGACTGGTAACTGCCTCAGAAAGTGCTTTTCCCAACATCGTGCTTAATCACAAAGAAAAACATTATCAGCCGACTGGGAAAACCGACGTCTCACAGGCTGCATTGGAAGTGGTTGGAGATACTCCTGTGCTCAGTCCTACCCCTTGATCACTGGAGCAGGCTGTGCTTCATTCCCTGCCTCCACCCCAAGCTTTCCTTCCCATGCCAAACAAGGCACCAAGGCAGCACCAGGCAGTAGGAGCCCATCCCTGGTTCCTTAGTACCTTTCCTCAAAGAGCATTACTGGTTGCTGTGCTCAGTAGAGCATCTTGGTCCTCCCAGGCTCCAGCACCACCCTGTCCTGACCTAGTTCACAGCGAGGACACATTCAGATTCAAAGGTGCCATACCCTTGTTACAATTCTCACAGGGAAGGTGGGGCTCAACATTACTCCTTTACCTTAAAAATCACCCTAGGTGAATTCAGATGTAAGGAGATAACAAAAAAACCCCAGAGGACATAGTATGAAAGGCTTGTCAGACACCGATGTCCAGAAATTAAAGTAACAAAGGCTATACAGCCATGGAACTGAGACTTTTTTCCTCCACACACAGTCCAGGTGCTGACCCAGAAGTTGCTCCAGCCTTCCCAGCACAGCAAGAAATCACTGCTCTGCCCTCCCAGGAAAAGCCTAGCACCAGGGAGCCATTTCTGGAGGATTTGTCCAAGTTGTTCTCCTTCCCCCCCTCTCCAGGACTTTTTAATTTAGCACAGGGAGAGTTTCAATGTCACTGTAATGTATGTATTATGGTGTTTCTTAATTCTCCTTTGGCTATGCCCCAGTGCTTCCCTTACTTGACCAGCTGCTGACAAAGATTCTTAAGTGCACAATTCATTTTCTTAGCTAAAACACCAAGGAATGAGGCAAAAATCTCTCCAGCTGCTTTTCTCTCAGTATGAGGCCCCTCCACACACGGGTTATTTACATCCACACAGGAGCTGACCACCAGGTTTCAGAGATGCACATGAGCTCAGTGCACATATGTGGCAGGTTAATGGTGTCTCACTAAAATCTATGGGTCCTTTTGTTGCTCCATCACACTTACAGTTCTAACTGACTTCGTAAGAAAAGCAATGAAGACAACTTCTGCAGGAACACAGCCTCTTGCAGCCTCTAAAGCACTAAAGAGCTACAGAAAAATGACTTTTTAAAAGAAAAGTTTTAAAATAAATCCTGAAGCTGTAATATTCATAGAAGGAGATTAAAGTAATTACCTCAGAAGTTGTTGAAGAATTAAATCCTCCCACTAATCTTAAAAAAAGGCCCAAAATTATTTTATCAGGAAGCACTGGAAAAAATTCTCCTCCAGAAGAATCACAGATGCAGACACTGAGGCAGGCACGCTGTGAGCAGCACAGCAGGATGGGGAATTACTTCACAGAACATGACCAGCTTTACACTAGTGGAGCGATGTTCTGCAGAGCAGGAAATGGTTCAGAAAACAAATGGAAGTGGCAACAATAATCACCAAAATAAGATCTAGTGAGTTCTCTCCATAGGCAGATTTCCCTCAAATTATTCAGATCCCATTCCGATGTCTCTTTTGGTCTGCATTAACTCAGGCTGTTCTTGTCACATCACATTTCAAGACCCCAGAACCAAATACGGGAGGAGGTGATGGTGGTGGCTCAAGACAGAAGAGCTTCTCCTCATAAAATCAGTGTTTAACAGACAAGAGCCCTAACAAGCTCAGGCCAGTCTCCTGGGCTCAGTAACAGGCAGAAGGCTGGGTTACCTTGTACTCCAGGAATGGATATCATCCCAGTACTGAGCTTCTCTGGTGACCTCTCCTCACTACCACCCAGAACAGGACAGTTATACACAGCATTAGTAGCTACCATTTGATTATTAAACAAATAAGCTACAAATCAGTTTTAAATACCGCAGCCTGAAGCACACAATATGGCGGAGGAACACTTCGTCCTTTCAAGACTGAAATGTACCACAGCTATCCTGATAGACAAGGGATTACAATCATTAATTAAATCGTACAACTTCATAAGCAATAACAGAAAAGGCTGCCACAGGTGTGAACCCTATTTGCCTTCCAGCCTGTCGTGCCACCTCAGCTCAGAGATCGCCAGCACCAAAATGGCCGCTGACTCCATGTCCTTGCACAGCGCCACGCTCAAGAGACCGTGATCCAGAGGGCCTCATAGTGCTGCTGCTGCTGCAGGAACGTTAAATACTGGTGTTTAATCAACCTGCTGTATCTGCAAACAGGTACAAGCTGAGCTCTTGGCAAATGCCTGCAGAGCCATAGACTTCTTCCCAAGCAAAGGGAACCAAGACCCACTGTAAGTCTGACCTGGGGACGGCTGCCAGCAACACGAAGTGCCTGGTTGGGGTTATGGTCTCAGGGATTGGTCCCTTTGCCCAAGGAAGGATTCAGCTCAGCTCCTACAGCCACCCAAGCAGTGACCTCCTGCAAATCAACTGAGCTCACCAGGCCACCGAATCCCCCAGGTCAGTTTCTTAAAAGTCAATAAACAAAATCTACAACAAATAAAGCACAACCCAGCCAGATAACCTAGAGTCTCAGCTTGAGGCACAAACACACCCCCACCAACAAGGCAAAGCTCACAAGCCCTTTACTTCCACACAGGAACCAGTGTTCTCTGCAGCTTTGAACAAGAAAAGTATCTTTAGAAAGAAATACAGTTAATCATGTGTTACTAACCTTGGCAAAGGAAGGCTGCAAAGCCTCACTGGGCTCCCAGGTGGGAGCCGGGCTACTGAGCGAGGCAGAACCCGGGTCACACAGGGTTTCTTGGCCTCAGAGGTTTCTACAGACAGGAATGAACCCCATTGTGGTTGCACTCAGAAGCACTGGAACTTTGTGCCCCACTGCCCTCCTGTCACAGGACAGGTAAGGGTGACGCCCCCACCAACACAAAACCCAAGTTCTCCTACCTGAGGCGGCCCCATCTCTGCTGCTGCTGAAAGGTAGAACCAGGCTTCGAGCTGCCTGAGCCAGCACATCATGGAGCCAGGGCTGATGCTTGGGACAGCCTTTGCTGAAACACATCCCAGAGGCAACTTCAAGGAAAGCCCCAGGCCAGGTGCTGCAGCCCAGGATGCTCCTGATATGCCTGAGGAGAGGGGGGAGAGCAGGTGGCAGTCCTTGCCTCAGCCCCGCCACACACCCCTACCACAGAGCGCTTCTTCGGGCACGGAGCTACTCCT
>VZTU01007119.1:232986-344505 GCA_013400835.1 Zapornia atra
CCACTCCTCAGGCACAGCGCCCTCCCTGCCCCGGTCTCCAAGCCCTTCGTGCAATCCAACCCCCTCCTCACGCGCTTCCTGCCCCAGCCAGCCCTGCTTGCACCTGGGAACACAGGCCCCGCCCCTCAGCACTCACAGCCCCGCCCCTTTCCAGAATGTTCCCTAGGCCCAGCACCAACAGCCCCGCCCCTTCCCCAGGTGGCCCCGCCCCTCCCGGGGGCCCCGCCTCACCTCGCCTCAGGGAGGGGCTGCCTGGCTGTGAGGCAGGGAGAGGCTCAGGGCCCAGCCCAGCAGCACAAGCACCTCACTGGGGTGAGCAGGCAGCCCCCACCTCCCGCCCCAGCAGCTGGAACAGGCTGCCCAGAGAAGTAGTGGATGCCCCGTCCCTGGGGGTGTTCAAGGCCAGGTTGGATGGGGCCCTGGGCAACCTTGTGTAGCTCCAGGCCTGGCGGTTGGTGGCCCTGCCTGTGGCAGGGGGGTTGGAGCTCTGTGATCCTTGGGGTCCCTTCCAGCCCAGACCATGCTATGATTCTACACCTCTGTCTGCATGAGCCTGCCTGTTGGCTAGGGTTTAGACAGTGAGAGCTCCTATCAGTCTGGGCAGCCTCAGTCCTAGCATTAGGGAATGAGATAATGTGCCTGCTTAGAGTATATGCTTAAACTAGTCTCTCAGCTTACATAGTCTATGTGTCCAAGTGAGTCAGAATGGATGGGCTCATCTGGAAGCAACTAGAAGCAGCAGGTGATGCTGAAGGTCCTCACATGGCAGTGGCAGCTGCTCTAGCTCACCGAGAGACTGCCCAGTTTAATCCCTCTTTCTCAGGACCCTTGATGAAACAGGATTGCCCCTGTGCCCTCACAGGAGAAGTAACTTGGTGCTAGGACACTTCCCAAAACAGAGCGTCACGCTTCAGTGCTGCTGCTAATAGCTGCTGGAGTTGCAAAGGAATTTCCATGGTTGCATTACACTCAAATCTATTTCCTTTTTGTTTCCATTCCTAAAGGATAACAGACACTGACCACAGATGGAGACAGGATGTCTGACTGATGTGCCTTCCTTGCATTCCCAAAATTACACAAATTGCCTGAGCAGGACTCAAAAATAGTTTCTCTCCCCATCTAACCCCATCGTGGGTTATTGAGAGGTTTTTCACATTCCCTTACACACACATCCTGCTAGGATCTCCAGTGCCTCCCACAATTGCTTCTGTACTTTAATGGCATTGAATTAATAACCATTTAGTCTTCTAGGAACTGAAACTTTTTAGTATAAAAGTCTTTGAGCTCAAAAGCTCAAAGCTCTGTCTGTGAGACGCAGTGGCTCGGATTACCTGACTTAAATGACCAGGTCACTGGAGGGTCTCAAGGCATGTTATCTAGTGGGTGAGTATAATTATCTCCAATTATAATTTAAAAAGGCAAAACACCTCATCCAAGATAATCAGGGGGCCACACTGAGCCTGAGCCCTGATTCTAGGCACACCATGCCTTACAACACACCTGCCAACCTTAAATAAGTCAAATGCTTTCTTTCTGATGGCCGTACATGTTTCTGTTCCCTAACAATAGATTCCAAGAGATTTTCTCCATAATACAGCTAAAAATACTTCCCCAGGCCTCACAAAGAATTAAATTCATGCACATCCCAGGCTATTTTTCTGGTATTCATCCCTTTTCACACCTAGGTTACAACATTGCTGACCTCAATTCAGGTTGTGAGATGGGGCAGTTCCCAGGCTCTCTGCTGAAAATTGCCCTCCAGAGGCAGTTCCCAGCCTGGATTTGCCCTTTTTAACAGTTTCTGGGAGGTGTAGAAACTGAATTTTCACCTATTGCATTGCATCTTTTGCAGACTAGTTATTTAGTTTCATTTTGAATCCCACCTTTGTTCTCCTATCTCCCAGGATCACTCTGGGGGTGGTGCCCAGAGAGGGGGGCTGCTGGTGTGCCAGAAAACGGGGCTGGAATTCCACATGGGCTGGAGGCAGTTCAGAGTCCAGCAGCTTTTAATTTGACAAGAATGGGATTAGTTGCCAATGGAAAAATACAAAATTGGGCCCTGAACATCACATAAACAGAAGAGACCAGCAGCTAATTTGGTATTTATCTACACACTACTAAATAAAACCCAAATGTTTGAGGAATTAGAAAGTCCCAAGTCACACATTTTAGGATTTGTTGCTTCCAGGTAACTCTCCCTGTCTGCCTTTCATTTTCTAAAGCACTTTATGAAGTACTAGTGTGCTTGTATGACTGTTTGTTTCCCATTTGTTTTTAAAGGAAGTTAATGTAGTATCAGAAATTTTATTTAGACACTAACACTTCAAATCTTGGGGCAGGGAGAGCATACTGCCACAATATTTTAAGTTTAATAATTTAAAACTTAAAAGTTGTCCTAACTCCCTTGAAACTTTCCCAAATACATCAAGATACCTCTTCCCCAGCTCAGCACACCTCACAAATGAGCCTCCCTTGCTCTTTTATCCCCTATTGCATGGCTAAATCTGGGAATACTGTTCCCTGGGCAGCCCAAAATGAAGGTGACAACAACCAAGCTGGCTGCAGAACAGGCAGGTGTCTGCCCTACAGTGGGACTCTGAGAACTACTGAACTACAAACCACCTGAAAACTGGGAAATTGGTGATTCTTCTTGATGCATTTCAAACTTCTGATGTGGATAAAGAGCACACACCATGTTTGCAGTGTTGGTATTAAAAATAACTCATTTTATACTGATTTTTCATCCTTAGAAATTTCGATTTAACTTCCAGGTTCTTCTAATCAACATCACTGTCAGCTCTTCTGTCCTGTAAGACAAGATTAGGTTTTAAAAGGCAGCAGAACGAACCCAAGAAAGTGTGGATGGGATGAGATACTGTACAAGTCACTTACTTCCATCATGAGAAGACAATGTAAACCATGAGTGCACAGCCCACGATCCAGCCAACTGCAAGGAGCAAAGGCACGACGAGACGTGAAAGCGGGACGTGGGCTGGGAGAGAAAAGACAGTCCCATCACACTGACTCTGAATTCCCACATCACACCCATCAAACCCACAATGCTCTCAGAGCAGAGAGATACCTGTGAGCTCAGGCCACATTATCTAGGATTGCTATTATTAGCATGAGGTCAGCAAACCTTGGCAGGCTTCTAATGAGAATGCACAGCAAAGCCCAGAGATCTGCAGGCTATAGTCTCTGCAATCAGATAGGTACAAGGCTTAGCACTTCCAAAAGCAACAGGGTACAGGGAGGAGACAGAAGCACGAGTCTGTCCTTGGTCCCCACAGGTCATCAGGAGAACATCTGTACTGGGTTTTGACAGCAGCTGTCCTGGTTGACTGAGGATTCAATCCCTGATATAGAATCCCAGACTGGTTTGGGTGGGAAGGGACCCCAGAGCTGCCCCAGTGCCCCATGGGCAGGGACACCCCCCCACCAGCCCAGGGTGCCCCAAGCCCCATCCAACCCGGCCTTGAACCCTACCAGGGATCCAGGGGGCAGCCCCAGCTTCTCTGGGCACCCTGTGCCAGGGCTCCCCCCTCCCTGGGAAGGATTTCTGCCTCCCAGCCCCTCTCCATCCCCCTCCTGCAGCTGAAGACCTGCTGGTCACACTGCTGGGGATGTGGCCCAGGGCACGGTTGACTCTCAGCTTGCAAATGCACTTTGCTGGTGCACGTTGAGCTTCCCAAAATGTACAGCACCTTCTAGAGTCTCATTAGCTTGGACACAGGAAATCAAAATTCAACTATGCATCATTGTGTCTATTTAGACCAACGATGTGGGGCTGCAAAGAGGGGACACTGTGTGTCCCCCCACCCCGAGGGGATGGCTGTTTGTGCATCAGGGATTCATAGCTCACCTCTGTGCTTTCTGTGCACCATGTCTGACTCAACCCTCCCCTGTCCTGTCACTACAGTGATACAGGGTCGTTAAGGCTGATGTCATTATCCACTGCAAGGGTTTTCCCCACTTCTGAGCAAGAAAATAACATTAGAGATTCCAATATGATTGTAGCACCTGCCTGGCTGAGTTGGGCCAGGCACAAACATCTGACATCTTGCCTGCACCACCCACTAGTATGAGAACAAGGTAAAAAATCCCCCAGAGCTGTGTGGTCCAAGGCAGGCATCAGTTCTACAAGGAAGCAGGCAGAAAGCAGCATTTTATATAAATATCTTTCAGTACAGCATCAGAATTTCAAGGGACCTTCTACCAGCTCCCTGCAAATAGCAGAGGCTTGGCAGAAAGCCACGTATCAAATCATTGCAATCATATCACTTACCAATAAATTACAACATTTTTAAGCATATCTTGCTGCAGTTAAAAGATTCCCAGGTTTCTGAGGTGGTTAATAAATAATGTAAAGCTGCACACAACACCTTGCACAGTTAGATCAAGGAGACTGACTCTGGAGGGATGCTTAATAATTCAAGGCTTTCCACGCTGCTCTTATAAAGCTGTGCACTACACAAACACGTCTCACCACGATACTGCATGGTGTAAAGAACACAGGCAGAGGAAAGCTGCCTGTGCTGCCAGGAAAGTATTAAACAGCTAAAAGAGAAAATCCTGCTCTGAGCCACCCAGAGAGTCCCTCACCTCTTTCACCTCGAGGCTGTTATTCCTTTGACACTGTGAAAGGTAAAGGTACTTTGTTGGCAATCATCTCTCTTGCCACTCTTTCTACAGGTCCCATTATGAAGGAGGGGCTGGATCCTGCTGGGGTACTGGGAGGAGTTTGCTGAGTCGTTGTTGTGCCTACTGAATAGGGTGTTTTGTTAAGAGATCCAGTTTAAATGCAGTAAGATAGGAGAGGCTGGTGAGTCCTGGTGGGAATGCCATGCCCAGCATTTGTCAGGAGGCAGCAGCAGCTGGCTCCCAGGGATAGAGTTTCATGGGAGCCATCGGGAGTACTTGTGTTTCATGGCTGAAGAACAGAAATGACCATGAGATCATTTGCTCTGATCTATGTATCACAGGACAGATACCCCAAGACTTGGGCTGGACCAACGCCGCCTCTTGGAAGACCGTGTTTTATGCCACGAGCTGGAGAGACTGAAGTGCAAGATACACACATGGGCTTGGCCGGTGAGACATGTGAGCAGGTAACCCCTCACAAGGCCTCAGAAGAAGGGGACAAACTCCAAGGCCCCAATATTTGGTCCAGGGGAAAACTATCCCAAGCCTCATCTGGGAATCAGCATTGTCCTGGCCCCGGAGCAAGGCTGTGCACACCAGTGCCAGGAATCAGCTCGGCTCTGCAGAGGTGGAGGTGGCCTGCACAGGGCCTGGCAGCCAGGAGCAGAATGGCTGGAAGCACCATGGTTTGGAGAGAAAGGCATCTTTGCTGACACCCATGGGTAGCCAGCTAGAACCCCACTGCATGAGGTTTCATCACAGTCACTACTGAAATGAGCGCACAGGAACACAGAGGAGGGGGTGCACGGGCATGCCCAGCAGACCATGTCTCCTGCACATCTCCTGCCAGCCCCAGGGGACGAGGTGTCCCTTATGTGCTGCCAGTACTGCAGTACTCCAAAACCTCATTTAACCACAGAAGTGATGTGGACAGGCTTTTGTGTTGAGGGCACTTGCCAGCTTTGTATTTGAAGATCATGTGAACCCCGTGGTTATTCACCTCAGCCAGGCTGCCCAACCATTTCTAATCTGGGGCTGGGCAGAGCCACCCCAGTGCTGCCACTCCAGGGGCTGGCGCCAGCCTGGTCCCTCTCAGGGACTACAGCCATGCTGCTCTTTGCTTTTGCTTTTCTTAATTTAAACACAAATAACAATAGGATGTGGAAATACTAATTCCTGGTGGAACACTGGTACTGGTGTCATTTCTGGAGATATCAATGAAAACTAAAGTTAAGAAATGGTGTTCAGGATTGTTAGATCTCATCTTAGCAGAACTCCACTACCCTTCTTAGATACCAGTGGTAATGGTGCAAAAACAAGGGAGAGAGTCTTTTAAACCTTCCAATATAGCTAATGAGGATGTATCAAAAGTTGCTTTTACCAGGACAAGTACTGTATGAGTAACTGTGTACACAGGTAACTCTACATTTAACCTTACAGTCATTTCACCATCCAAACCTCTGACAGTGAAATAAATGGGAAATGAGAACACATAGAAAACCTGTTCATAGAAAATGCCTTTTCCCCTTGGAGAAAGTGGAAAGTCATGATTAAAGTTTCATTTTGCTCTGCCACTCAGGCTTCGTGGGGTTAAAACCCACTTTCCCCTAGCATTACAGGCAGATTTCAGCCACACAGAGAGTAAAAGCCAAACACATTATACCCAGCTCTATTTAACTGTGTTAGTCAACATAAAAATCACAGCTACAGGAAACCTACAGAAAACAAAACTGCCAGGATCTAGAAATCCAGGAGGAACCCAGCCTACTTGAAGCTTGTTGCTGTTAATAGAATTAGCTTTAAAACTGATCACATGCTCTTACTGAAAAGCAAAACGTATCGTGTGCCACATGATGCAACAAAGAGCTGAGCCCCTTCACCTGCCACTGCTCAGACTTCTGGGATTTAAGGAATCCCAGAAATTCAGGATTTAAGGAACAGGTGGCTACAGTCAGTTTATCTGTGCATCTTACCTGGCTCTGCCATTGCCCCTCGGCTGGTTTTACTGGCGAGTTCCGAGGTTTGCCTCTGCGGTTGTTCTTGTGAGCCTCAGGATGCTTTAAATAGAGCAATATTTGGAACGTGCTGCAGCTGCCTTGCTCACTGATGCCAGTTTTTTGGCTATATGCATCCAATTGTCTAAAAAGGCAGGAGTTCAGGGGACTCAAGGTTACCTCTTCCTTTTCCTGCAACTGCACAGCTGCTTCAGATCAGCTGAATAAAGAGGGGTCAGGATTTGAAGAGGGAGAGAAGAAACAAGGGCAAAACCTGCTTGACAGTCTCTTTAGAGCCATGAAACACCACACAGTAAGTTCACAGGATATTTATGTGCATCCATGTATCTAGAGCACAAGGTTCCAGTTCGTTCTCAGTCTCCCATGTCTTATCTCTCTCCTATCCAAGCCAAGCCCTACTCAGTACTCCATGTGCACGTATTTCTGTAGCTGTTAGTTAGTTAGTAGGCATCACCAGGTACCTTGTACTTCACAAAGCCCAGAGACACCTTTGGGATCTTCCCCCTGAGAGGTCACAGTGTAGAGTCACAGGTTTTCATTACTCCTGTGGGCAGCAGGTAACAAAACCCAAGGGAGGAACATTCCTAAAATAACCTGAGAATGATTTTGTCCTAAATAGGATGAATCACTGCAAACTGCAGGCTCTAACTCAGAGACGAAAAACCACAGAGGAGTGCCAGGTCTGAGCCACAAGGGCAGAGTCCACACTAGCCTGTATCACGTAAAGGAGGGCTCTGTAGAGACACCTTGTAGTGATCCTGGCCACCAGTTTTGATCAATAAGCAGAAAAAAACCCACTCAGGGATGTGACATCCACCCAGAGGAACTCACAGGTGCATCACCCCTTAGCAAGGAGCCCCTCACCCAGTGCTTTTTCCCAGGACATTTGATCCGACTCTCAGCATTATACATAGTTCCAGGCCAGAGCTGCGCCCTGAAGTGAAATGGGGATTCTTCCTGTGTGTTTCTGAGATGGAAAAGGACACAAATCACTGTTCAGAGGCCATTCTGAACAGCAGGCACACAGGATGCTCTCTCTGCAGGGATCTAACCTGGTGTCTGTGTAGTTCAGCAGAATTGGCTGTGGTCTCCCAGAAGGTGAGACAATGCTCAGAAACGTTACACAGATCTTCTGAAAGAGATTATCCCTGTCTTATGTGCTTGTTGATTAAAGATTAAATGCCTTGCATGAAAAAATTAAATTTCAATTATCACCTTTCTTCAGAATTGCTTCCCCTCTTGGGATGGCTGTGGAGATCACATCTTCCTGGGAGCTATGATGTCAGCCAGCCTGAAGAAAAGGAATTAAGGCAAAGTTAGATTCTAAAGCACCATGTGGAAGCAGTACTGGCTTTTCACACCAACAGGATCTAACTTGTTCTAAGGCAGGGTCACAACTCAAGTATTCAATTTTGGAAGGATTATAAGCAGTTATAATGGGACACAGTCCCTACAACCAAGGAAGGGACTGCTCCAAATCCAGAAGCTGCTCTCCAGAGATCCCTTCTCCTTTCCCTGCCCACTCTGTGACTGCAGAGGCAGAGTGGAAAGGGGCAGGTACGTGTCCCCACGAAACAGTCAGGGACAGGCTTCACAACACCTTCACAAGTCCTGTAGGGAACACAATTAAATCTCTGCTTGTTTTTACAGGAACAATATTTTCTGTCCTAGATGCCAGAATGGGAACAGTGGGCCCCAGGCTACACCAGACTGTATCCATCTGCAGAGGACTTTCATCTGGAACAAACACCACCACCACCAGAGAGAATGGCAGTGGGATATTTGAAATACAGTTATTTTACTGCTGGGGTCAGTGTCTTGGAAACCAGGCTAACATACACAGTGTGACTGAGCAGCACTCAGCGCTGGCCAAACTCTTCTGGAGACAGTTGTTTCACATCAGGGATGAATTGAGCTTTGGATAGATGGGTTTCACTGCACACTATAAACAGCCCCATGTCTTGGTCCTTTGAGTCTGGCATGAATTGTAAAGCAACCATTATAGAAAATAACTGAAGCCAGGTCATGGCATCTAAGGAAGTCTTCACTGATGTCTGCAATCAGTGTCTTGACCAACCCATTCCTCACCTTGGGCTGGCTGTCTCTTAGGTTCTTGTGTCTCTGCCTGGTGAGACACTCCAAAGCAGGTACTTTGAGGTGTTATTTCCAGGTCTGTGGATAAAACAGAAACATTGAGGTCACTGCCTGTCCACTAACCCCAGGTCCATGCTAAGAAGTCTCTGCCAAGAAAGGACTTCTACTGGCTGCTAGAGATCAGTTGGATCAAACAAGCATGCTGATGTACTGGAACAGCAAATTCTCTGAGTACTGAACTTCTCTGATACTGGATTTGCCTACTAAGTCTCCACTGCTGACTTTTGCCAGTCATCTCCACTCCTGAGCAACATCATTCTCCTTAAAAAAACACTTGTTTTTCTCAAAGCACCACGTAAGGAGAGGGATTCTGCTGCTGATGATCCAAAGTGGGTATATTCTTAAAATATATACCACATTTGATTATGCCATGCACAACCCCATGTCCCATGCAATTTTGCTGTATGAATTTTGACATTGAATAAAATGCAAGCTTTACATGCTTTGGCTTTGCTATAGCACAGACCTTTTGGGATAAGATCCAATCTGTTGTAAAAAGAAACATGATTCTGTTCCCCATGCAGGAGATTTATTGAAGCAAACCCCACCTCTCTGATACACTGACTTCATTGGCTGCACAGCCCTTCCCCTAAGAACCTCTCTGGCTTTGTTCTGCTAATTATATATATACATCTGATCTAATGGAAATAATTTCTAGCAGGAACCACATATTCCTGTGGAGACAATCTGACCTTCACAGGTTGGGATCTTTCCAGGCCTCGTTGCCTTAAGCAAGGACAGAGAGTCATCACTCTTCACACTGGTTTCTCCAACTGCTCCCCTGATCTACCTGCAAGCACAGGAAGCATTGTTCTGCAAGGCTGGAGCAAGAGGTTAAGGACAGAGCAGGAACTGCAGCAAAGACCAGTGTAACAATATAGACATTATATTTTAAACAGCACATCTTCAGTGTGGAACAGAGGAATGAGCTGCAGACACAAATGCTACAATAGATCTCAGTCCAACAGCCAAAAAAAAAAATGCTGGAGGACAGCTTCAAGACATAAAACCCAAGGACAGTAACACAATGCTTAAGAGAAAAAAAGTAATCAAGAGAATGATTTGTGGCAAAAAGCAGCCACTTTTCTACCCACTGAAGAACAATACACAAGAGAACAGATTCCCTCATTTTTATTTGTGTTTCAAGTGACAGCTTTTGGATGGGTTTTGCCCTGTGATGATGAAATGCTCAGACGTCAGACAGGCTCAGCTGTGGTCAGAAGCCAGACCTCTTTTTAGCCTCAGTTCAGAGGCACTAAAACTGATCTCTGGCTTAAAGCAGCCTCCTTGACTTCAGTCCCTTTAACTGCTGGGAGTGAGGAATGCTCTTTAAATGCTTGAAATGCTCTCAGTGTTTTAAGTGAATTAGGGCCAAAATTCGGAGGAGGAAGTAAGTCAGCAGGGCTGCAAGTCATTCAGGGAGAGAAAGCATTTTGAAGGGGAAAAACCATACTGATGTGTTAGAAAATATTAAATTCTCTTCTTCAGATCCAAGTGGACTTTGGGAAATGATAAAAAAAAAGGTGAAGCAGAGGCTGGTGTTGGATGCAGGGCTGGAAGTTACGAGTGCCATCATTCACAGCCTCCTCTCTTCCCCAGCGTGGCTGCACATGCTGCTGGCTGTGGGGAGAGGGGAGAACCCTCTGGGGGCTGAGGGGCTGGTTTTGTGCCAAGGCTTTGGTGATGGGCTGGAAGGAACAACGTGCCTGGCTGCGTTCAGCAGCATCCCAGCCCCTATTACAAACACAAAGCTCATTATTGTGCTGATGGCAATCTTTTGGCTGTTCCTTCAGCTGTGTGAGCCTGCCATAGTTTGGAGGACCTGACCCCATCCTCATCCAGCCACTCGACTGCTTCTGCACCACACAGCTGTTGGTGCTGTGTGAGCAGGCGCCTTCACTGCATGAAGCATGGGACCCTCAGCATCTGCCCTTGGGCACGGAGGGGACCCACAGCTGAGCGCTCATGGGAAGTTCATGGGTGTTGGGGCAGTTAAAGCCAGAGCCCAGCCTTAAAGAGAGCAGAGGAAATGAAGGCAGCACCAGCAGAAATGTGTTTGGTAGAGCTGGTTACAGAGGCCAGCCTAACACTGGGGTGCAGGGCCGACAGACACATCCCCACAGCATGCTGCTGTTTTCCTGTAATGACAACAGCCACAGCTCCAACATCACACTCCAGCAGCTCCACATCCCTCTCCCCATTCACTGTCCCACATCTCTACAGATGGGGTACCGGCAGAACCACAGAGATCAGAGCCACAGACAAACATCTGGTGAGCTTTGGGTTTCCTCCCACAGATGCCGTGCTGCTTTCCTTGACAATGTGTTAGGGAAAGATTTAGCTATGACCAGCCATGTCTCACCTCACTAAGAGACAACTCTTCCCCTTTTGTACCAGAGGGGGTGTCTCCATCTCCCCGTGCCCTCTGCGCAATGCTGGGCACACAACAGAGACAGCGAATACCAGTGTGGATGCACTCACTCCACTCCTCCTGCTGCATTTCAGTGATTTAGTGCCTGATGTTTGGCAGGCAACCATCAGAACACCTCATTAAAATACCCCTTTGCAAAGAAAATTGCCAATATTTGTTGTTTAAATAGCGAATAGGTTCAGAGCACGTTCCAATCCTCATTTCACCAGCACTTACATATGAATGTCAGGGGGATGTTTTTGTTAGCCATGTGTCCAGCATCTGAAAGTCTCCATGCAGCACTCAGTAGACTGGCAGAGAAACACTTTCAGTCTCACAAATCCTATACAATTTGTATAAATAATCGTAGGCTGAACTGCTTTATACTACTGCTTTCTATGAGAGGGACATTCAACTCATCTGCACAAAAGGGATGCTCCAGGTAGTAAAGTCTGCATAGCTTTGTAATATTGCTACTCTTGGCTGAGCATTTCAGCTGAATATCAAGTTGTGTCCCTGTGCTGGACACTGGGGAGGCTGCACCTCAAGTGCTGGGTCCAGTTCTGGGCTCCTCACCATAAGGACATTGAGGTCCTGGAGTGAGTCCAGAGAAGGGCAACCAGGCTGGGGAAGGGGCTGGAGGGCAAATCCTCTGAGGAGCAGCTGAGGAAGCTGGGGGTCTTCAGCCTGGAGAAGAGGAGGCTGAGGGGAGACCTTCTCCCCACCTCCCCTGCCCTGCCAGGAGGGTGCAGAGAGGTGGGCGAGGGTCTCTTCAGCCAGGGGACAGGAGATGGGACAAGGGGCAATGGGCTCAAGCTGCCCCAGGGCAGGGTCAGCTCAGCTGGGAGGGCAAAGTTCTTCCCTGGCAGAGTTGTGGGGCTGTGGCCCAGGCTGCCCAGGGAGGGGGCTGAGTCCCCACCCCTGGGGGTGTTTAACAGGCAGGGAGATGAGGTGCTCAGGGATCTGGTTTAGCACAGGACAGGGACAGTTGGACTCCATGTGCTTAAAGGTCTTTTCCAACCTTGGGATTCTGTGATCCCTGATTAACAAAAAGCTGTCAGTACCTGGGAGAACCAGCACTACCCATGCAGCATCCCTAAGCACAGTGTCATTCCTGGATCAGCTCCCCACCAGTGTCTAAAAGCACCATCGGTAACGCTGTGGGGTTTGTCTCTGTATAGCTGAGTGCCAGGGGCTGCAGAGCAGGGGGTAAGTACCCCTCTAGCTGGCACAGGGATAACTGCACTGAGTAAATCTCCCTGACAGGGAATTTATGAGAAACCACCTCAGCTGGGTTCTGAGCACTGAGCTTTGGATGACTGACAGGGGAGCTGCACTACACGACACATGCACGGCAGCGCCAGGTTTGGAAGCTGCTGCTTGAGCTGCCAAAGTCCCAGCGAGCCCCGTGGCCTGACCAGGCTCTCCTGCCTGTTCCATGCAGCCTGCTGAGACCATGGACAACTGCCTGTCCCACAGCATGTGAACACACAGCCCAGCGTACCCCACAGATATCTCTGGAGCTGTTTCGGTCTCCCACTCCCTGTCCCATCAAGTGCTGCTGAACTGAAGGGGTGCAGGATCCCCAACACCTCCCAGGAACAGCTCGGCAACCCAAGCTGCCCAGCTCAGGGTCAGCCACAGGACAAGTCTCAAATAGTTCATATAAAAACTGCACTGAATTTCTTCCTCCCCAGTGACTATTAGTCAGGAAGGAAACCCAACCCCCAGCCCAGCCCATCACACCCCATAAATCACCGTGGGATTTATGACTTGGGAAGTGGCTGCTTTCTGGAGGACATGCTGGATGATTTATACCTCAGTGCAACCTGTTGGTGTGGCTCTTGCTGGGACAGCTGAAGAAAAATTGGCATTTTCCTCAGAATTTAAAGGCATTTAATGTGTTCCTTGGGTTTCCCCTGAATCTTAACTTCTTGACCAAGCTGCTAAGCCCAAGCTAAAATCACAGCTTCACATTTTCCATGGGAAAAGCCATGAAGTTACTACCTATTCCATTCTGTCTCTTTGTATAAGAAACAGATACCTGTGTGCACCCTGTGTGCAGCAAATCACCTAAGGAAGAGGGCATGGTGCAGGGATCCTTAGTCTCAAGTGCTTGGGTTTCACCATGATGCAAAAAGATGGAATTAGCTGAATATTAACTGACACTTCTGGTTGTTCCCTTGTGCTGACTCCCAAAACCAAATCACTGCACATGGGCTGTGATGTGTGTTCCAGTTCTTGGGTCAGCCCCGAACACCCTGGCTGAAAACAACTTGCCAGGCTGAAGGTGCAGCCTTCAAAACCAAATGCTGGCTTGTGTGATTTGAGCTCATGTGCTGAGTGAAGCCATGCACAGGCTGGAAACATTTTTATTTGATCTTTCTTCCCCTGGAAGAACATCAGATCATGCCAGCAAGGAAAACAATGGGAGAACACAAGCTGGCTAAAGAAAAAAGGATATATTCATTAACATAAATTGTGAAAGACTTTCTAAAACACTGTGTTTATCTAAGACTTAAATAATTTATTTCTTGATTTCAGTTAACAATAAACACTGGCCAAAACAGAGCAAGATGATTCCAGTGTCCTCTTTAGAGCAAAATGATTGCTTCTGACTCTTTTATTCTACATTCTCCTGTGTATTAGAAAACTACAACACAACTGAGCATAAACCAGCCTTGGACTTTGTGCCCTACAGTGACCCTAAACTGCACCTCCCCAGCAAACCCCCCTGCATATATCTTGCTGTTATCAGTATGGATGAGGATTCCCTTTTCCTAAAAACTGGGGAAAGCCAACCTGAACAAGGCCAGCAGGTAGTGAAAGGGGACAAAAGCTTAAGGTCAGCAGAGATACACAGAGCTGTTCCAGCTGAGACTCTGTGGAAAGGAAACAGGATTTATATGAGCAGCAGAGAACTCTGCCCACCACAAACTCACCACTTCTGAGGGTGAGCTCAGTCTGCATGATCTTCATGAGGGATTTGATGCTGTCCTCCTGGAGGGACTGGCTCAGCGCTCCACTGAGTTTGTAGGTAACAAGTCATCTCCTCCTTTCCCAGGTGACTCTGGATGCTACACCTCTGTGGTGGGACTCCTCCTTTGGGCGTCCATCTGTGTGTGGGAGAGCTGAGATCAATCACTGTTCCTTTCTTTCCTTTTCTATAGCTTGTTTTTTCATTTTAAAATGACTCCCCTGTGCTGGGGAACACACCTGGTTTAAAAGTGACCAAACCAAACCAGTGGATTCAGAAAAGCTTCCCAAGCCCTGAGAAGCCATTTAAATGGTACCCAGCTTTATACAACCAGAAACAAGCTTCTCGAATATTCACTAATTTACCCTTTCGTGCACAGACTAAAGGAAATACCTTCTTTGTAAGAGCACAGCCAGCTTTACTCGCTGGATACATCCTGCAAACACCAAGCCCTTAAAGAAAAGGCAGTGTGAAGGACGGCGGCTCCTACGCCTGTGCTGCAGTACCCTCTTGCGACGGACGGAGCAAGTTCAGCTTTACCGGGGACCCAAGGGATGCTCTGCGGCGTCAGTCACCTCGGGCAAGGGGGCTCCCTGCAGCAAAAGAAGGGTAGGGGAGTTTAAAATGCTGTACTTCAGTTTTTCTCGGAAGAGACACATGTAGTGTTCTGGAGCCCTGAAAAAGCCGAGTGTTTCCTCACTCTGGGTGTCTTGGCTCCTGCTCTAAATAACTCCAGTTAGTGGAAACAAAGCAGGGCAGCTGAACCTCACCATCCCCAGCCTGTGGTACCCGTGTGTCCAAGCCAAGAGATGCTTAAAGCAACTGAGCACTGGCGTTTTGGGTGCTGCTCACATCACCTGAGTGATCAGGAGCAGTATCTCCAGGTAGAAAGGCAGAGCTCCATGTGTCTTTGACATTACTCCTCCCCTGCCTTCCCTGCTTCCGTAGGTTCTTTACTAGGAAGATATTTTGCCCCAGACAGAGCTGCTGGTACCTGCTGGGGTTTGCTTTCTGCACCTCAGAAGCCAGTTCTGTTACTGAGCTGCAAGAACAGGGGCCAACCATTAGCATCCTCTCTTCCAGAGCAGCCACAGATGGTACGAGCTAGTTCTACCCTGCTGCTGCCTCGGCAGCAGTCGCACACCCACCTCCCTCTGCCCATGGTGCACAACAGTCCTGGTGCTTGTTACTGCTTGGACTGACCTGCTGGGATCACATGTCCTGGAGAAGTTGGATTACTTAAGTCAGGAGCCAGGTCCCAGCACCCAGAACCTTCTCTCCCACCTGAGCTGGGCTGGGGGTGGTTGCCAGCAGATGGCAATCCCTTCCCACAGTCCAGGCAGCCAAGCCAGCAGCAGCCTCAGCCACACACAGGGGTTGGAAAAATTAGATCCAAATGATAAAAGAGTACAAAATAAGTATTTCTGTAAGGAATTCTGTGACAGCTCATTTACACAGGAGGAGTATTGTTTTGCCCAGGATTTCTGGGCAAAAACGTCTCCTCTTAGGACACAGAGTCTGCTCTCTCACCCACCTACACACACTGACATCCACCCCAGCAGTCTGGCTGCTTAATCACTTGACCGGTTCCGTTTCCATTCTGTCACTGATACCTCACAGTGCTTCAAATCCTCTGACCTTTGTGAATCACGTGAGAGGAGATCCCAGTTCAATCAACATTTAGAAGACCAGTGGTTCTGCAACAGCCCTGCCCTGGGAAATGTTTCCACGATCTAAGTTTCTGTTCCACCACTTAACCCCTCCCTTGTTTTTATGGAGCAAAGAATGAACACCAAAACCCACCTGTCCTTCCTCAAGGCATCAGCGTGTTCTGTAACACACCCCAAGGGATGCAGTGCCTCCTCCCAGGTAACCCTCTGCCAAAACTGGTGTTAGGTTTTGCAGGAGGTCACACCTATGGGATACACAGTGTTTTGCATACTGCCATGGCAGTACCAACCTTTTAAGGAGTGATTCAGCAGAGAGAACTTAGCTTTACTGTGATAACCAACTGGTAGTTGTGTGAGACACTCACCGTGTCGCTGGGGACTGCACTGGTTCTGCTCCCTGAGCTCCTGCCCAGCCCATGGCCCATCTCCTTCGCCAGGCTGCTCTGGCAGCTCTTCAGCAGCTTTTGCTCCAGCACCTTTCCCTCTTCTCCAGTTCCACATCTCAGCCCAAGGGGCAGCCAGATCCTGGAAGAGACTCTGCATTTGGTGAGGGAAAGAGATCTGAATGCACTTCTACCAAAAACCCCAAACACAACCAACCTTAAATCCTTCTTTTAAACCGATTACTCTGCTGTTACACACTTGTATTCAATCAAGGAGTTCCTTGTGAGGCCAATGGAAGCAGGAGCAGTGGCACAGACTGGAGAAGCACAGTACTGTGGCTCTACCCTGCCAGCAAAGGCAGATGGGTTTGCAAAATCCTTGTCCAAAACACAAAAGGCCAATGATCATTTTTGTGAGGCTTCATGCACAGAAACTCACTTTTGAATTACTCTAGTTTAAGTTAATTGCTGCCAGTGAAGGAATTATTTGTTCAGTAAAACGCTGTCCTCAGATTCAGTTTATTTTCATTTCATTTATACTAAAGTGAAACAGGCTAATTCAAACCTCAAAGAGCAGGTTATCTTTTGTAAGGGCTACAGTGCTTTAGAGTGCTCTAGGTCAAGGGCTCACAGAGAAGCCCAGAGCCTAGGACCAACAGGAGATTTGGGGAGTCTCTAAAAATAACCCTTTAATAAGTTATCTGGTCATTTAAACCTAAAACAAAACCCATGAAGAGAACAAATAGGGGCTGTATTCAGTGTGTGTAAGAGAACAACCCCTTTAGGGGTGTATATATAGGTGTTATATAGATAGATATAAAATTATACTAGATTTGTGAGTGAACCTCAGAATTCCTACTTTATTTCTATCTGAGCACTGATGCCCTTGCTAGCTCAGCAGATGCTCTGAACTAGTTAATTTCTCTAATGAAAAGGTAACAAAATCACTGGAGAAGTTCAAGTCAACGTGTTCCACGTGTTCCATGAACAATGATGAGAAGCATCACCACCCACCAGCAATACCTGAGAACATACTGAAGCCCAAAGGAAGCACCAATTCCCTTTCCCTCTCCGGAGAAACCTTTGCTGCTGAGAATTGATTCAAGTTTGTTCTGTGAATACTAATGTTAAAATCTACCCTGGAAATGAATTATTCAGGCAGAATGAGAATTGCAGAGTTCCAGTGCCTGTTATCAGCACGTGGACAGGAAGGAAATAGAGAAAATAGTTCCATTTCAAAATATTTGGAGTTTTTCAAGATGTTAACTAAATGGACTTGATTTTGTTCCCCCCTGTAGCTATTTCTGAACAAGCAACACAAAGTTTACATGCTGTCAAGTGTCAGAGGATGGCCTCTTCTCAATGCTAACTAAATTCATAGCATAGGTAATTACGTTAACTTAATTCTGTATATGTTATGTGAGATGCAGAGGCAATTAATTCAGTGTCATGTGTTATACTTTATCTCTCTGTATCGATAAATTAACATGTCTTTCTTAATTATGAGTAGTTATTACTTTAACGATCTATAACATGGATAACTTCCCTGATTGCTGCTCCTGCAGCTCCTTTGCCCAGAGTTACTGATACCCAACCTCACAGTGCTGGGCCCTCCTGCACCTAATGCTGGAGGGCACATCCCATAACTACATGCTGTAGAGTCAGGATTTCCCAGTACCTGGGGAAGCACCAGTGTGCCCAGAGATCCCAAACGCTACAGATGCAGCTGTCTCCTGGGGAAGAGAACAAGGGCAGCACGAACCATAACCTTCAGATCTTAGCCAAAAGAGGCCTTAAAGCAGTCTCAACACCTATTCTTCGGCCTTCACCCCGTGCCCAACAACTGCCACCCGCCAACTCCAGAGAGAGGGGGCTTTGGGACACCAGCTCCCCCCAAACTGACCACACATCATCGTGTGGAAACAATTCCCAGTCACTATTTGCCTGGATCAGGTTTACAGCAGCAACAGGTGAGACACACTACTCCTTTTACTCCCTGCCAGGGCACGAGGGCTCCTGATTGACTCTGGGGGCTCACAACTGCCGGCGGGTCGTTGTTTCAGCCTCGCACATGAGACTTGTCCATGTGCTGTGTATTTTTAGTGCATCTATTTTTAATCTGACTCCTGGCTTGCATTTCTTGCTGCAGAATCCCTGAGCCCCACACTCCCCTTCGCAGTACTGCGCCTCGCAGCCTAGCCACGTCACTGAGCCTGCGCCAGCACCCAGCTGGGTATAAATAATACCTGTGTGTGTACACAGTCACTAAGATCCGAGCTGTGATTTCCTTGTAGCTGAATATTTTCTTCTGAAAGATCTCCAGGGCAAAAACTCTTGTAATTTTCAATGTGTGCCACTTCAAATGGCAGGCATTATTCTGCCTAAGTTGGAAGACATGGTTACTGCAAGCAGTAACTCCTTATTCGATGCAAGATTTGTCTTGGTTGGGATGAGCTAATTTCCAATTCCCATATAATTATACAGAGCATCTAGATGGCTTGACACCAGTCTATAAGCTGTTCTTTAAGTCTCCTTCCCTACAACAGAAACAGAGGGTGGCTAACTTCTGAATTTCTTTTCTTTTGAATTTCTAATCTGCAGATTCACGAGTGTGATGTCCCTGTAGAAAAAAATAAGTAAATAAATAGATACTAGACCTGAAGACAGCATAGCAGGAAAGAGGCAAAAGTTTTTAGAGGGAAGTCGTTTGAAAGAATCAGCAGATAGGTGAAGACAGGCAAAGATGTGTCACTGCACTGCATCTGTGTTGTTTTGGGCCCCTCACAAAAGAAAGACATCAAGGCCCTGGAGCGTGCCCAGAGAAGGGCAGTGAAGCTGGTGAAGGGGCTGGAACACAAGTCTTAGGAGGAGCAGCTGAGGGAACTGGAACTGTTTAGTCTGGAGAAAAGGAGGCTCTTGCTCTCTACAGCAAGGCTGCAGGTTGTGCTAGTGGAGGTTCAGGTTAGAAAATAGGATAAATTTCTTCTCAGAGTGGTTAGGCATTGGAACGGGTTGCCCAGGGAGGTGGTGGAGTTACTGTCCCTCAGGGTCATTAAGGAAAGATTCTCAAACTGGAGCAAGGATGTAAGAAAACCTTCACAACTGACACCCCTAAAAATATTATCCCAGCAAAGGCCATACCAGCTGTGCTGGCACCCAGGGCTCAGTGGCTGGAGCGGTTGCGACGCGAGGCACGATGGCACAGCACATCCATGTGCCTGTCTGTCTGCCCCCTGACATCACTGCGTGTGAGCGGCTCCGCAGGGCTCCAGCAACACCCAGTTCCTCCTCTTGAAGTGCTGCTGAAATATCAGTGTGAGGTAACCCTTCTGTACCTGCACACCTGTAAGACAGCCCAGGCTCCTTCCACAGAGGGGGACAAGACCCCAGGGAGGTGGCAGCCAAGGTTACGCTGCACCAAGAACACGGAGTGAGGCGTGAGGTCAGCTCTGAATGGCAACCTGCTGCAGAGCACCCAAGAACCACGAGCCCCAGCACTGTGCTGGCAGCCTGTGTGATCCATTTATAGACATTTTAAAGCATCTCAACTGCTTTGGGGAGGCTAGAGGGAACCTTCTCCTGTTAAAATGAAAAAGGCTCAGACAATTCTTTACAGGCCAGTAAATAATACCAGTAGCACGAGCTATTTCTTGGAGGTCTTGACTAGCTTTCACAGTAACTATAGGAGAGTTGAGGCTTTAAATCACAAGTGCTTCCCTTCACTCTGGCAAATCATTATTTGCTTCCCTGTTCATCTGGGTGTATACCCACCCAGCTCATCACAGCAGCATCTGGCCACAGTAATGCAGTCTGCTGGCATCCCTACCCACTGCAACTCCCAGGCACAGGAAAGTAAATGATCCCATCAAACAAACAGCCTCACCTTTAAATACTGCACCTGGAAATGCATCTTAAAATTCAGCATAATACTCACGATTTCCCAGTATTGCACTAATCCCTTATTTAAAAGGCTTAAGATATTATACCCCTTCTCCCTGCATAAACCAATTCAAGTTATATAATGTGTGTGGATTTGCTTTGACCCCATTCCAGATGGCAAAGTATTAGCAAGCCAAGGCTGTACAATTACAATTTGGTGGAAAACAGGTCAGGATTTTATTACACGTCAGAATTCTCAAACTGTTCTGAATATTCCAAATTAAAAAGGCAAGTAGAAAATAACCCTCATGTTGGAACGCTCCTGCTGCATTCCCTTGCTCATGAATTTATATTGGGTGCATATTTCATCAGTGCTGCTGCTGCTGCTTTTCAACATCCATACAGGCAGGTTGTTATGGCAGCTTGTGGGACTAACCAGGGCTGGGATGGACAGATCCAAGAGGAGGGCAGCAGGAGCCCCCCACCAAGGGGAAGAGCTTCAGCTCAGCTCAAGCCACGAAGGTAGTTTGAGGTGAAGGAGGAGCAGAAGGGCAAAGGAGGGTGGCAGGGCAAGATCTTACATGCAGAGGGCATGAAGACTCACTGGTACTGACCTCGTCTCCAGGCAGGATGTGGAAGCCTGACTGTCAGGAGGATGTACAGTTCTCAGAGTTCATTAAAGAGCCCAAGGAGAAGAGATCTCTGGAGCAAAGCAGCTTCCTTCCAGCAGCCTGAGGAATACAGTTGCCTTTTCACTCTCTGTCAACATCTCCTCTGAAGCAAAAAGCAGGCAGAAAGTCTCACTGCTAACCTCCCCAACCAACTCAGGGCCAGTCCTCACCAAACCCATTAAATCCATTAAGTTCCAGTCTCATCCTTCCCTTAACACATGGTGTCAGTGCTGCCTGGGAACGGTATTACTGGGCTGCTTGAGATTTAGTTTGCCTTATGCCATTATGCTGCCCAGCTATTTCCTGGCCTATATTCACCCTCTCCATATTATTTTTCTACCCTAATTAGTGCTGTTAACTAATTTATTGCTAACAGTTGTTTCCAAGTTGATTGAAGGAGAGCCCAGAACTACAAAAAGCCTCCTCTGACTCTGCACTGCCAGCTTCCCCACCTATCCAGGAGCTGCATCAGTCATCTGAATCTATCAGTGCTTCTCTGATCTCTTCTCTTGTGGGGAAATTACCATAAAGGCACAGATCTTAAATACAGCTCTTCAATTAGGGGCTGCCTCTCACCAAACAGTACCTCCCAAAGCTGTGCACAGCAGCTGACCTTTATGTTCTCAGATGCACATCCATCACTTCCCTGCCTTAGGAGCCCTGTTGGTGCTGTTAACATCCTGCTGCAGGGGCAGATCCCTGGGGTGGCTCCTCGTGCTCCACCGCATCGTGCTATAGGGCATCATGCACACAGCACTAGCCAGGCTACCAGGGCAAAATACAGAGCCTCACTGTGCACAGACAGAACCAGTAAGGTCCCATTCACAGACCAAACTGCAAAGGAAAGAGAAATCCATCTAGACCGCAGACAAAATGGGCTTGGACCCAATGATCTCTTGAGGTCCCTTCCAACCCCTACAATTCTGAGACTCTGTGAAAATGGAAGTCAAACTCCCTCACACACAGAGCGAAACACACCCCCTCCACCCCCCTAAAAAACCCCAAACCAAAGCAAAAGCAGACCATTTCCTTTCTTATTAAATCTCTTTCCCCAGTTGTCTTCCGAATCCTTCCTAATTCGGAATGGTCCTGCTACACAGCTTGATTCAGATACTTCCTGCAACCATGACTGCTCCCCTACAACATTTCTAGTATTATTTTATAAAGGAGGAAAAAAAAAGAACATCTTTTCCCAAAACGCTGCGAGGCTGATAGCGAATGCAAGCAAAACAATGAAATAATGAAGAGACACCAGCCCTGCAACGCCATCCCCCCCAGCCCCAGCAGGCAGCAGAACCTATTACAGAAAGTACATTATCTCAAGCTGCCTAATGAGGTGAAAAAAGCTGAACACCACATACCCTGTTTTGGGTGAGCCCAGTGTCCCAGCACTGGGGCAGGTCACGGCAGAGGCTGCTGTGTCACACTTCAGGGGAGAAACCACCTCAAAGTACATTTCTGCCTAAACAGAAGGAAGGACGAGGCTGTTTGGAATCAAAGGACATAAGATGGGCATGGAGGTCCTGGAGCAAGTCCAGAGAAGGGCAATCAGGCTGGGGAAGGGGCTGGAGGGCAAATCCTCTGAGGAGCAGCTGAGGGAGCTGGGTGTGTTCAGCCTGGAGAAGAGGAGGCTGAGGGGAGACCTTCTCCCCACCTCCCCTGCCCTGCCAGGAGGGTGCAGAGAGGTGGGCGAGGGTCTCTTCAGCCAGGGGACAGGAGATGGGACAAGGGGCAATGGGCTCAAGCTGCCCCAGGGCAGGGTCAGCTCAGCTGGGAGGGGAAAGTTCTTCCCTGGCAGAATTGTGGGGCTGTGGCCCAGGCTGCCCAGGGAGGGGGCTGAGTCCCCACCCCTGAGGGTGTTTAACAGGCAGGGAGATGAGGTGCTCAGGGATCTGGTTTAGCACAGGACAGGGACAGTTGGACTTGATGATCTTAAAGGGCTTTTCCAGCCTTGGGATTCTGAGATTATGTGAGAGGGGTTCTGGCTATGTACTGTTTTTGGCTGAGGTCCGCGGGAAGGACAACAAAGCTCAGTGGGGGACAGACAGACACAGAGACAAGAAGCAGCCAGAGGAGCAGCCGTGCTCAGCGCAGCAGGACAGCACTCTGTAGGACAAGGGCTGGATGAAAGAGCAAGGAGTAAGGACTGCCTGCTGCTTACTTTGTGCTTTCTGGCTAAGGGAGAAACAGCACTGCACCAAAGACGCATCGATACACCCAACACATCCCTGATCTTTAAAACTGAAGTGCCTGTAGAGCAAGTGCAGCTCAAGCCTGTCTAAACAGTTGTCATTTATTAACTCATGTTTCATGGCACTAGCACTGCTGCCCCACTAAACAGTCATTTATGTATTCCTGACAGTTATTATGCTGTCATAAAATTCAGTGTAATACAGAGAAAATACGATTCTCCCAGAGCTACTGAAACAGCTGCTGCTGAGCACTGCTACACGGTGAGCACTGTGCAGGCCAAACCTCACAGAACTGTACAGCTGCAGCAGCACTCATGGTCACATCTAAATAGCTTTAAAAACCCCATTAAAATTCATCTGATATTTACCCCGTTGATTGCTCAATGTCTCCCAGTAAGAGAACACCCCTTGCATCACAGATTAATGGCTCACACTGCCAGGCACCACTATCCCTGGAGCACCCTCACAGCTGTCCCTACAGTGGTAAATCGATCCCTTGGCCCTCCCAGCTCATTAACATTGGTCTCTGCTGCCATACTCAGAGATTAGGCACCCTACAACCCCCTAAAGCACATGCTGAGGGCAGACACAGTCCTACAACCCCCTAAAGCACACGCTGAGGGCAGACACAGTCCTACAACCCCCTAAAGCACACGCTGAGGGCAGACACAGTCCTACAACCCCCTAAAGCACACGCTGAGGGCAGACACAGTCCTCTCTGATTCAGCAATACTTGAACATGTACGCAGGGAATGAAGGGCTATGGCAGAGGCACCGATCCTCTCTCAGAGCCAGAGCAGGACCACCCGCAGTGTGCTCGGCAGAATTCCTGACTCAAGGAGCATGGATCCTTCACTGCTGCATCCATCAAAGCTCAGGGACTCGGCACACTGCAAGCCTGCCACAGCAGCACCATGGGATCACAGGAAGTTGGATAATGGGAACTTTTCTACCCCTACCCAACAGGTCACAGAATCAAATGTAGATGACAAGCGAGGTGTTTCCCACCACCTTTCCCCCCACCTCAGCTGTGCCCATCCCCTGGTACAGCCTCTCCTGCCTTCGTTTCAAAGAAGCAGGAGCTGCTGCTCCTCCAGGAGTCACTGGCACGTCCCTCCTGTATTCAGAGCAGGGGCCAGGGAGGGGGGCTTTTGAGAGCTCACCTTTGTTCCTAAACACAGATTCATTCATGTTCATCTACAGTACAATACCCTGCCCAAGCCACGCTGGCTCTTTCTTCCAGTTTCCAGACAAGTAGAAGGTTTGACAAGGGGCCCAGAGAGACTGAGACGTCAGAACTCATTCCGACTGTACCCCGACAGCTTCTGCTTCGCCTTGTGAAGCTCCTGGTCTCCATAGTTACAAAAAAGTTGGAAAATAACGATCAAGTGTTACCTTAAATGCTCCTGTCCAGAAAGAAGAATTCAGCTCCCAGCCCGACAGCTCGCTGGAGCGTGGCTCCGCTCCCTTCCGCTCCCGTGGGCTGAGTCCACCGCTCCCTGGGTTAGGTGATGCCAGACACTGCCCTCCTTGCTCCGGGCAGAGCTGGGATTTGACACGTTTCCACTGCAGATTACACTCCCGTGCACACACTCATCTCCCCAGGCTCTCACAGGCCTTGTTGGCTGCCTCAAACCACGCAGGCAGCAGCCTTGATTTCACACCCACCCTGACACTAGCTCGCAGTGGGCACGCTGCCATCCTGCCCAGGCACAGCTCCCATCCCTACACTCCCCCTGTCCTCACCCAGGTCATTGCTGGGGCCAGCACCACCACCCCAGGCACCCCAGGTCCAGGTCATTGCTGGGGCCATCACCACCACCCCAGGCACCCCTGGATGTGGGACATTGCTGTTCAGTAACTGCTGGTTTTGGTTAGTGTTTTTTTAAGCTCAGTAGCCTGTTTCACACCAAAAATATTACAAAATGCTTTCTACAACTTTTTGTCCATGGTGTAGAACAGAGCAAAAGAGACCTAGGGACACTGCTTTGCAGGGGGGCTGGACATCTCTCAAGGTCCCTTCCAACCCCTACGATTCTGTGATACCGTGTGTGGCAGACATGGGAGGAGAAATCCTAAACAAACTGACCCCTGCCAATACACAGCTCTGCTAAATCTTCCCAGCCTGACACCCATAAGCATCTCCAAAGAGATTTATTCAATGCACCCAGGCTTCAACTGGTCCCATGGAAATGAAAGGATCCATTTCAGTTCAGAGTATCTAAGAGCATCATTCAGGCAAGGGAAAATCCTGAACTGCAAGAGGCACCAGGATGACAGTGCAGCTGCTGAGAAGCCCTTCCTGCACACACAGCCCCTGCCAGCCTCTGCAGCTAACACATTGGATGGGAATTTGCTGTGTGGAAGTCCCAGAGCTGCACCTGCCCCCAACACCAGACCAAACAGCTTTCTGAGCTTCAACACACATCTGGTGGCAGCTATTCCGCCCAGCTCCATGAAGGTGACAGCATGGCCCATGGAGCCAAGTGAGAACCCCAAAGGGTTTCTGTCAGCATCCTACCACCTTCTGCACTGGCTCCATCCCACTGCATTCCACGGTCCTTTCAGCACGGCCTCTGCACACCCACCAAGCTCACAGGGACCCCAGGAGCAAGCAGAGAGGTCTGACAGCGATGGGAGGTGGCGTCACCACTGTGGAGAAGAGCAGCAACAGGGTTCTGGTTTTACTGAACTGAGTTTTAGAATTAGTCAGCTCACTTATTTATCAACAATGACCAAAGCATCACCATAACCCCTTCAGACTTCTCAGGTGTTTCTCCAGAGGAGGCCTCTCCTCTGCAGGAGGAACAGGGACACAACCTCCCACCAGTTCTCACTTTCCACACACCCCAGCAGGCTCTGATGGGACCTTTTGGCTTTGTGGAAGAGATAGTTAAATCAGCTATTCTCCTGCCAGCAGCTTTCCTTCCAACCTCTGGTGGAATAGGGTAAACAGTGATAGAATATTACATTCTTAGGCATGTGTATTTATCCCTTCAATTTTCTCTAGAAAAGAGAGAATTCCCACCACACTAGCAGTGATTTTTATGGCAAGCAATCAGATTAATTTATCTATTTATGAGGGGGGAAAAAGAAAAGTTTGACACCTTCATAACAGGGTTTTATTTTGTGGCTTTCCCCAGCAGCGATCGCCCTTCCACCTCCTCTCTGTATCACTTCACCATGATCCACTCTGCAGAAAACATTCAATCTCTGCAGACTGCACCAAATCCTGTTTGCACCAGGCCAGAGAGCTGGATTTTTCACCACTACACCCAATAAAACAAAACCCTTTGGGTGCCCAGAGACCACCCAGCCAGCACAGACTTTCCCAGAGGTGTCATTAGAGAAGTAATGAATCTATAGCATCTCAACATCAGTTTTCATGCCACTATGGCATCCTTCTCCTTTGCTTCATAATGACAAGCTTTTTGGATATCCCTCCTTGAGGCATTGCATCCAGCTCCTGCCCTCAGCTCCCTGGAGTTCAGCAGAAAGCACGCATCACCTTCCCCCTACTCCTTCAGCAATACCTGGAGTAGAAATTGGTACTGTCCAGAATTACACCATACCAGTTTGAATTGTATTACCAACAGCCTGACCACTGCACACACTTGTTTCCATGCCTGGGCTCCATAAGGCAGAAATACCCTGCTGCATCAGCGATCCGATGTGGTCCTTTTGGTAAATGGAAGTCTCATTTTATTCATCTGAGAAGAACAGACATCTCCTGCAGCCCCTTCTACAGTCATAGAGGAGGAAGAGACTGTTGGAGACCTCACCAACACCTACCCAGACATCCAGAGTTAACTCTGGCCTGGCCAGACCCAGGACACCAGAATAAAGTGAGGACCCTTGGAGGCCGATGGAGCCTGGGGCTGCCAGGCAGATATAAAACTTGTCCCCCCTGACCAAGGATTCTCCACACACACAGCTCCTTAGCTACCAACCTACTTGGAATTACACAGCAAAGTTTTGTTTAGCAGGAACTATAGACCTCTCTAGAACACATATCTCTGCAGTCTGAGTGCTGGGCTCGGCAAGGCTTTAACAGACCAGAAACCCAGAACCACCAGGCTTACAGCATGGCTGTGTACAAGTCCTGCCTGCACTTTCTCCAGAGCTCTTTCCCTTTAAAACAAATGAGAATACATTTGATGCCTGTGACCAACGACTCCTGGTCTGATTTATGCTGTTGTATTGCCCAGACAAAATACATCAAGTTATTCCTCATCTAAAGCTTCTCATTCAGACACAGCAGCCGGCTGTTGCTTGTGTTTATTCATCCTGCTAAGCATTTACCATCTCTATTAAGTGCAACAGAAGGTGCTGCCAAAACCATCGAGGAGATAGAAACCATTTCATCTGGCACTGGACTGAATCCTTCTGCCTGACTCCTGGAGCAGACCTACAGCAGAGAAGGGCTCGCATCCCGCTGGCCCGGTAACGTGTGAATGTGAAGCACTGGCAAAAGAAACACACACTTTCCCATCTCTTCAATAAACAAAGCAGTGCTTTTCAGCAAGGAAAGAAAAGGGACAATTCACTGGCCATGTGTGCATCAGGCGCTCTCCCTTCGCTCCTGCTGTCGAGTCTAGCAGGGCTCCTGCTGCAAGGCTGGCTCAGCACCGCGCTTGGCACGGGGAGGCCAGAGCAAAGGAGCCCACTGAGGGTTTCTCTTTCTAATTAAAAACTATATTAATGAATAAATCTTGGTTTATCTCATGAAAGCATAGAGTGGCACCAGGGAGATCCATAATTTCCTCCGCACCCTTCACTCACCCCACTGTGGCTGGGGGAAGGTCCCACTGCAGCAGAAAGGTCTCCAGTGCTCCCACAGCTCAGACATGGGGTAAACCAGTGCAGCAGTTTTAACTCTCAATAGCCCTGAGACATTCCTGAGTTTGCCCCCTTTGTCCTTCAAAGGATGCTGGCAGCCTTCCCCCAAACTGCTCTCAGATTTGGGTTTTTTATTCCACGAGCAGATTCCCTGCGGTCAGGGACAAGACCTCTGGAGAACAGCGGGAGACTTCCTGGTGGCATTACCTTTCTTCACCTGGAGAGCTGACACAACAGGTTCTCTCTGCCTGTGCTTCCTAACTACCCTGTGAAATACAGAGCATTTTGTGTGTGCAGCACTGGCTGTGGGCTCCATGCTCCAGCAAGATAATGAGTTCGCACAAAAACCTCATGCACCCCAGCAGAGACGGAGACGGCTCCTCCAGAGGGAAATCCACACTCCCATGGGCAGAGCCTCTGCCCGCTGGCTGCACAGATCCACCCAGAAAACTCTAATAATTTATCTTCCAGGGCTAGGGATGCAGCTGATTAATGCAAAAGCCTCATTTTATGCAAATGCTATGCAGGACTAGGCTCTCACTCAAACTACAGGGGAAAAGTGGGAGTGAGGGTCAATATAGTTACTGTTTATTGACATTAATTCCAAACCAGCACATGTGCCTTCACCCCTAAGAAGGCTAGGCATGTATTTTAAATATTTAACATCCAAGTCCCAAGACAAAGTAAGTACAAGGGTATTAATTACCATCTTCCTTACTCAGCCTCACCGCACTTGAGATCAGACATAGAAGACTACAAGAAACCTCAAACATGTTTGAAATCCAACCTCCATCTCCAGCATTGGCCTTTCAAACATCTCTAAGTGGACTGGCAGTAGTCAAGAAACCAGAGTCCCATCCTAGCACAGTGGGGAAGCTCCACTGACTTCAGGAGTTACACCCTGGATCCGCACTCACCTAAAGAACCCGAATTTAGCACTTGACTATTCCCTTATTCTGCTGAACTCTGCCCTGGAAAAGCACCTCCTTGGATGCAACTAATATTTCATTTTACAAAAAGAAATTAAAATAGTAATAGTGCTGAAAATAAGGTCAAATTCCCATCAGTCACAGACACTTTGCAGCTCCATGTTGTGTTTGCTCAGCACTCAGTTTCAGCAGAACCTCCCCACTGCGGCGTCTCTTCAGACTAACACCTTGAAGTAAGCTTGGCTGTGAGTGTTTAAGATGTGAAGCACTAAATTAGAAGAAAGAGAAAGAATCCACTTTTAAAAGCCTGTAAGCCAGACGAGTGCTTGAAAACTAAGTGTCAGTTAATCATCTGCCTCAAGACATCTGTTTCCCTTAAAAATGGGTTTCCTTAAAATGGGATCACACAAATACTGTCTGACTTTACTGACAAACTTAAGTCCATATCCAGATATACTTAAATTGACCACCCAACTAATGCCACTGAGGAACATCTCATGAATCAGGAATGACTGAGCTCCAGGGCATGGCTGTCACACAAAGGTGGCAGAGCAGATCCCACTCGCCTTTTTGTCTCTAGCACTGGTCATACGAACCTTGCAAGGTGCCCTTCACTGTCAGTGGCACGTGTCACTGCTCACAGAGATGTTCCAGTCCCCTGCTGACTCAGACCCAAAGTTTTGGGCTGGCAGACACCAGTTCCCACTCATGGGGGCATTTTGTACACAGCCACGTTCCCTGCAAGCCAGGATTACACCTTACTGCTTTGAGCAGGAACTATTCCCATTCCGTTCTAAGGCCTGAAGTTCATCCCACTCTTAAACACACCAGGATTTATCTTTATTTGCACATGTTCAGTAAAGCAACTTGTACAACTGCAGCCAGCTCAGAACCTTACACCCTCTCATTCTCCCCACTCCTCACCCCAGGCCTTGGTGGTACACGAAGCAACAGTGGGCACTCAGCCAGTCACTCCTCTTGCAGGAGAGGCCGACCAAACTCCTCAGGCTGGACCTGGATGCTGGTAGCCCTGAGAGGGCCACAGCAGTCATCAAGTCATATGTAAAGACAAAGGGCTTATACCTCAAAAACCCAGCTGTTCCTTAAGCCAAGGACTAACACAAAGCCACTGCAACAGCAACCCTCCCTCCTTGACCCCTCCTGGTACCTCCAAATAGACGTACATGAAACTGCCAACAGACAGCAAGAGGAGAGGCAATGCCACTGAACCTGGGCTGAAAATTCTCCTGCTTGGCCCATGCTAACTTCACGTTCTGAAGAACATGTTTCAACTCCCACATTGCTTTAAGATGAAAACAAAACAAAGAACAAAACTAAACCCCAAACCCCACACGCAACTAGGCCAACGCAGGCACTGTCCACTTCATTTACTTCTGTCTCAATCAACACGGGACTTTAACAGATAATCTCTGCTAGAAATTCAATTTGTTTCTCCTTCTGCATGTCTGAGCAGAACTGCAATCAGTGTAATCACTTGGCCACAGTCTCATGTGTGCGGACTGAGGGCCTGGGACATAGTTTGCCCTGTTACAAATGGGAACTGCATTAAAATCTTATCAAGCCAAATCCAAACGAGCATCAGCCTGAGAATAAGACTGACCCAATGTGCTTCTGGGGGAAATTCTGGCTGTCCTTTCTGTGGCTTTCACTTTCTAAAAGGAAATGCTTGATCCTTTCACAACAGTACCTCGTTTCAGATGAGAATGGGAAACTAATGAAGAAAGCTCTCTGACCAAAACATTTCAGGACACAAAACATTTCTTCCCAGGAGGATTTATGATCTTATAAGCACTGAAATTTGTACAGATGCCTCGCCTCAAGGATGAAGTGGGTGCCTCAGCCCAGGGGTGTGATGTGCCATTTGAGCCCTGCTCTGCCTCAGGCTGGGCTCTGGCATGCAGCAGAGCCTGGGATGGAAGGGTGCCTCCCGAATGCTGATGTGCCCCCCGAATGCTGATGTGCCCCCCATGTGCTGTGATTCCTCCCCCAGCCTCTGCCCACACCCTGCAAAAAACCCCAGCCTGAGGCTCATCAACACCTCTCCTCACAGCAGGAAGCTTCACAGCAGCTGAGCCGACAACTGGAGTGAAAAACCCCCAAGGGTTGGGGGGTTTATGGAACCGCCTTGGAAAGGCTGGGGCTCCTCTGGGCAGCAGTAACCTCACCTGGAGCAGCAGGGAGCTCTGCCATCCTCTCAGGGCTGTACACAGGGACTTTAGGAAACATGATCTTGAAAACACAGAATGCAAACGTTACCCCTGAACCATGAGGGTGATTTACTGCCTCATCCCATCAGTCATGTCACACCACCTCCCAACACAGCGTGACTGGCCAAAACAAGAGCCTTCACAAAGATCTTTCAACATATTTACCTGTTTCTCACATGTATCAATGCCTAAAGTGAATCCCTCCTCCATCCCACTCATAAATCACTCCTCTGGCTACTGCTTCCCTTCTTGATACATCAGTGGTACATCTGACTGTGCAATAAACACCTCCCTGGCCTGTTAGGGTGAACAGAAGGAGAAGAGCTTCCTAGCAGATCCCTTCACCTCTTTGCAGTGCATTTGTCTATCAGAACATTGGCTGCTCTGCCAGGAAGGAGTGGAGAATGTGCAACAGGATCCCTAACACCAGGAGTGTTCTGTCCTGCTCTTAAAAGCAGGGCTAGTAGTTATTCCAGGAAACAATCATATAAAAATATGTAGAGACTATTTTTGCTTTAGAATAAAAAAAAAAAGTTCTTAAAAGTAATATTCTGATCTCATTTTTGCTCTATTAACTCTTCTCTCCGGATTCTTAAGCAGATTCCTTTGCACATTCTTTCATACACTAGACAAGTCATTCAGAGCTGCTAGGGCAGGATGTGAGCCACTGGCCTTTACCAGGGGAGAATAATTGTTCATTCTCTTTGTCTGATTTTTCCTGCTAGGCAATAAATGTATGAATCAGATGAGAAAGGGTGACAACATCTTCAGCATTCATAACACATCCTTGCTTTTCAAATTACTTGGTAAGACGTACTAGAATAGTACAGATCCTTAGTGAAGAAAACAAGTTGTTTCTTCCAGCTAATTTATACCTGCATCCAGCTAGGATGGAGGGCAGCTTGCAAAGGAAGTTTGGGAGGAAAAGAAATTCCCTGTGCACTGGCTTTTAGTTTTCAGAAAGGTCACCCCCTCTTTTGCCACAGAAGGAAGTATCACCCCTTTCAGCTCATGAGTAATCCCAACACAGTCAAGGTTTCCAAGAGCAATTCATCTATCATTCCCTCTTCACATGCATGATCCTTGGGGCACCTGCTGTGAGAGCACACCCCTGGTTAACTGACAGATCTCCACATGGAGCTGAGGAAAGGGAATCAGGGTGAGCAAGGGTGTTGGTACTGGAGACCTGTCAGCCCCTGAGATCAGCCCTGTGCTGCATCAATGGCCTGAAATAAAACGTGTCGTGCTGGTAATGATTCAGGTTTGCAGAAGACACAAAATATAAGGAATGCAAAATAATAAGCAGTGTATTTCTGAGCTGGACAGAAAGGCAAGATGGTAGGAAGGAAAAATACACATCTGGATGAATCCCATGTGAAAAACACACATTCTATTTATGGAAGTAGAGCTCCACCCTCTAAAGAATGAAAAAATAACTGGGATGCACTGAAGAGACCATTCAACTGTCAAAAATATGCAATGCCCTCATGGTATAAATACAAACACAACCTGGTACAAACCATGTTATCTCCCTGCCTTCCACTGACACTAATGCCCTTGACACGCTGCAACTGGTTCTGGTGCCTACAGCCCTTGAACTGTGCTGCAAACTCAATAACCTTCACAGGGCACCCCCTGTGCCCTTGATTCATGAGCCATGAGCAGCAATAACCTATTTTAAAAAGAAGACAGGCTTCAGGGGCTTGATCCATGCAGGATGCCAAAGAGAAAGCTGAGACTTCACGTTTGTGAGGGAGAAACTTGTGTGGCAAGAGGCCTCTGAGCACTCAGATAAAACCTGAGCTTGTACTGGAAAAAGCTACACAAACATCACCCAGAAACACTTCTTTGTAAGCACTTAAGCAGCAGTGGAATATGCTGAAGTTTGCAGCAGATTCTGCACCAAAACACCTTCACTAGATGGATTTTCAACAAGGTGCAGCCTTCTTCACACACAGTTTGTTTAATTTTGGGAAGGGCTAAAAAGAAAATGAATGGGCTTACAAATGTCTGAGTAGCAGGTTGCTGGTCTGTTCTATCCATGTATTTAAAATCCTGGCTCCTTACAATGCTTCTTGTAATCTCCGTCCCAGATGCCCACAGAGATGACTTCAGAGAGTGCTTAGACCTCTTGATGTGTTGTCTTTTCATTTTATTATCCAAGACAGAGGGCTCTTGAATTAAGCACTCTTGGCTTTCCAGAACTGTCCCATTCCTGCTGTTACTCAGCATCTCTATAAATTGTATGCCCTCTGGGTTGGATTTCCTCTGACTCTGCAGTCCTGCAGCACAGCTTCACAACAATCAAACTGCTTTCTGTGATACTGAGTGTACCACCAGATTAGACCAGGACTGTGTCACATCACACCAGTCCTGGGCTTGTGTTACTAATACCCACCAGTGGGGCCTCATCCCCCTCCAGATATGGGAGGATCTCCAGATTTTGGATGTGCCAGGCCATCTGCATGATGGGAACATCACCCCTGGAGCGGCTGGATTGGCAGCATGCTTCCAGGCTCACAGAAGCATCCCAGAGAAGCTGCTGTTGCCTTTGGAAATTGGCATTTACAGAATTAGTCTGATGCTCAGCCCATGGTGTGGCAGTCAGTGAGCCCAGCCCCAGTTAGCCCACCCACTCTCAGAGCTCCTTTCCAGCACCCATGCAGCAGCAGCAGCAACTCCCAGAGGCAGGCATGGACCAGGAACACCAGATCCTTGGCATCAACTTGAAGATGAGAACTTCACAGAAAAAAGCAGGTAGTATTTATCCAAAACACACTGGTTTAACATGCCAAAATGTTTCTATCTATTAAGGCAGATTATAGCTCCCCATCAGACCATGTAGTTATACCAGACACGTTGGGCCCAGTGCTCAGAGCTGAGATGCTGCCTGCAGCAGGCTGGTATTAGGCAATAATTACAGTTCTCATCAATGCAGACATGTACTTCTGTTTACATCCATTCCATTCCTTAAAAGAGAAAATAAAGCTAAAAATTAAACTAAAACCTGATGGTATCATAGAGATACAGATAAAACCCACTGGCAGTGAGAATATCACCTGGTACAGAATGTGGTGATAGGTTTATAGTGACTCCACTGGGGATGATGCCTCCAATTCACCTCAACCTCTCACTTAGCACACACAAGAGTACTAACATAGTTTATCAGCTAAAGGAGGTCTTTAAACATTATGTTTCATCTTTTGTCCTTGTGCTACATTTCTACCATTTGCAAGCCCAGATTCAGAAGCAATATGGGTAGTTTGAAGCAAAGGATAAGGGGTTTAGGCACACTTTCACCTGGAAAAGAAACAGAAATGGAACTTGGGGTTTCAAGGATCGATGACATCTGCTTGTAGAACAGTTCCTAGTTCTGTGAAGAGCTTAGCCAGGTACCTAACAGCAAGTGCAGGAACAGCCCCAGCAGCTGTGGGGATCAGACAGACTTTCTGACCTGCACTGGGCTGGACCCTGCACCAGCTGACGGGACTACAGGCGGGAGGTCAGTGCTGGGGAGTATTCTTCACCTGCCTATCCTGCAAGGGTAGCATGGACTCTGCTCCTCTGGGTCTCAAGTTCTTCCCTCCAGAGTCTGAATGCTCTCCATTTCTAGTAAATCAAGAGAGAGATGGTCAAATGGTTATCTTGTAAAGACACTCAGTGCACTTTAAACACTACATTTAATCCAAATGTATTACATGCACAGAGTAATACCACTGAATGTTTACTACTAATCTTCTTTTCTAATTACGAACATAAAAGCAAGAGATAATGTGTCTGACTCTGGCTTAGACCCTCTCCAATTTAAACACTTTATACAGAAAGCTTCCTTCCAATACTCAGAGCATTTCATCACATCATCAAGCTCCTGTGTGCAGAGGCAGCTGGTAACACCCGTGCTGTGATTTCATGCATTCGAGGACCAAATCCCTTTCTGAATACCAGCTACTGAAATTAAAGCTCTGCAGACTGAGAACTTTTATACAACACTTTTGCAAGCAGACATAAAAATGGTCTGTCTTTGCAGTTTTCCATGTCCAGGCCCACAAACTGCCCTACAGATGACTCAAGGACAGAAGGGAGTTGACGTACGAACTCACAAGTGCAGGATCACAAGACCTTTGAATACCTTGACTGCTCCAACTCCAGCCCTGCAAGGCTCAGACTATTCCAACACTGAGAAGTTAGAAGGTTTTGCACACCCAGTGCTATACCACCAGAAAGAAACTTGAGCAAACAAAATACCATCTGAATCTCAGAGAGACAGAAAGAACAACACTGAGCCCAGCAAGGCAGGAAAAGCACCTGGGAGATCTTCCCTGGCTCGAGTTGATGCTGCAGAAATCCTGCCCTGTTTCACTGCCCAAATTGCACTTCCACACAAACCATCCCCCTGTGAATTAGCTTCTGAGATTAAGAGGAAAGTAGAAGACATTAAGTCATGAGACACAACTACAATAATCTAGCCTCCTGTGCACACCACGTTGTTCTTCTAAATTAACTCCAATTAAAGCTAGAAACAACTTCCTAATCAAGATTAAGCATTGCATCTCCTGTGATGGTGACTGTTATTTGATTAATTACAAGGCACTTTTAACAACAGGCATTTCTAAAGAACACCTGGGTGCTGTGAACACAAATAAACGTATCAGGGTACAGCATGTGGGCAGCAGCATTCGGCAGAGGGGATCGCAGCCCACACACATCCCCTCTCTGAACTGCCATGACAAACAAGCTACAGGCAGGTCAGGTGTTGAAACCATCTCTTTCTCTCTCTCAGAAAGCATCTGACACTGCAAGGCACAGAGCGTGTGAACTTAGAGGTGGCTTCAGCTGCACCTTCCAAAGCACATCTGAGATCGAAAGTCAGGTCCAAAGCTTAAGAGATGAACGCAGCATCTGGTTCTGTTCCTCCATGGAAAAAGGCTTTTTATACATCATTCTCTCCCAAGTGAGCAAAACAACAGCCAGTCGTGTGTCAGACCCCTAAGAGAACAAAATGGAAACATGAGGGCAGATGGACATACCACATAACCACATCTTTCTGTCCAGAAAAGAGGAAGAGCTGAGCTGCTTATCTCCAGCCAAGAACCATTTCCCATCACATGAAACCATGGAGCTTTTTCCCCTTCCAAAACCTCACTGCAAGCTCAGGACAGGACAGACAGCTGCCATCACTAACTACCAGCAGCTTAAGCATAATTGCATTTGCTACAGTTTCAGGAAACATGTAACCAAGCGCTTAAAAATCTATTTTAATGACATTTTCAATAATAATAATACTCTGCATTACAAAAGAAAGAGGTAAAAGGGACATCTTTTACATATAAGAAAAAAACCAACTTACAGCCAAGGCAAAGAATATCTCAACAGCAAAGTAAAGCTACGTTGTTCCCTACAGGGAAGCTTCAGGAGTTTGGGATTACTCACTCGATTCACCTCCAGCATTCAGAGAAGGATGAAAAGGGACAGTAGGAACAGTTACTCTGCCATGGCAGCTTCAAACATCCCACTGACTGGCAGCAATTGAGCAATAAAATCACAAATATACAGCAAACAGATCTGCTACTGTACTGAAGCTACACACACAGAGACTGTAACAAAAATACATAACAAAATATGTAGAAATTGAAGCGTTTTCCATTCATCAACACAGGGTTTCTCCCAAGTTCCACTGTCCTGAGACCAGCACTCAACACGGTGACCGAAGAGGAAGACAACCGTCGTCTTACTTCATAGAGGGGGCAGAAGACAAGCCTACACATCACTCACACGGTTGGACTAACATCAATTCTACGAATTCTTTGCTGCAGAATCACAATTCATACATGGAAACATGGAAAATTAACAATTAAGCACGAATCAGGGTGAAAACTGCTGCACGTTGGCTAGGAGAGGTCCTGCTTTGTGAGTCCCCAAGGAGGTTACCAATACCAGAAAGCACTGCCCTAGCAGAAGTTGCACGAGAGGCCCAACATGGTCACCAAAACCCCTTCTCCACACAGTGGGCCAGCCCATCAGACAGTCAGAACACTGCTGCATTCACTGTGAGGTTGGGCTTGTGAGCACTGATGTGCTCCACTTAAAAATGACATGCATTACAAATAGAAACAGCTACAAATGCTCACTGCATGCACGTAGTCCCCTGACTACTTCATGGTTTCTCAGTCAGAACAACGTGTATATAAGGATGGAACATGGTTTCTATTTACACAAGTCTGAGAGGAAAGGGCACATTAACTCATGACAATGGCTAGCATGAAATCGCATTTCTAAATAACTTAAACCCTCAAAACAGTATTTCTTGCTAAAAATCCTTCATTTCAAGGAAATAGTTTGTAAACATTGAAGATGTACATTTATACAATCTACAGTCTCAGTAGGAAGTAAATTTCAGGCTTATCATCACTATGGGGCTCCAGCTGCAGGACAGAGCTGTGTGCATACAACTGGTCGCTGCAGCCGTAGTGCAAAGCGGCGCAGGCGCCCTCAGGGATTCCTCGGCCCTCCACGTCCTCCCCAGGGAAGCCGTTCAGGTACCTGGCTATGTAGGAGCCCGTTGAATGCCTGTTGATAACGTGGGGAGATGCTGAAGGCTTATTCCGAAGGACGACCCCCGTTAGGCTACTTGTGTTGGGGGGTCTGTGTTTGCTGGCGGCCTCCTGCCTCTCCTTGGCACGGCTGGCTATGTTCCGCACTCTGCTCTGGCTTCTGGATGAGAGCTTTCTGACCAGGGCCTTTGGGCAGTCTTCATCCATCTGCCTGGAGCAGAGCGTTTGACGGCTGTCCTCCTGGTCCAGGGACAGCAGCTTCCTCAGCTGTTCCGTCAGAGCATCCGTAGAATGGGGGGTCATGTTCTTCATAGCAGCAAGTTTCTTGTCTCTCATGCCTGATGAGATGAAGCTTCTACTTATGTACTGATACTTACTTTCAAAATTGCAGGAGATATCCTCTGATGTCAAGTCCCCAAGACTCTTGGATTTGCAAGGGCTAGCCTGCTTGATGGCTGAAGGAGCTGGGAAGGGCAGAGCACTTTTCAGCACCGGTGAGCACACATTGAGCTGGGATCTCCCAGAGGTACACGTGACATTCTTCTGCTCATTTGAATGATGCTGATGATATAAAAAGCCAACATTTTCACACATTGGAAAAGGAAGCCGGGTCCCTGCAGCCCTGAAGGTATCTGAGCAGTCCAGGGCAGCAGCACAGAGCCCAACAGTCACACTGTTCCCAGAGGTCCTCTCCCCAGCATGCCCAGTGTCCTGACGTTGCCTCAGTTTCAGAGGTGAAGCCAGCTGGCTCATGTCCTCCCTTTTGTACTCACACGCGGTTACCAAGAGGTTTTGAGAATCCCCATCTACCTCTACAAGACTGCTGCTTTCTGAATTCTCACCAGTGGGAGGGTCAACAAGGGTCCCCTCAAAGATGAGGCTGTTGGAAGCCAAAGAACTGGCAGACTCGGGGGCTTCCCAGCTTGTCCCACATTTTCTTTTGGGATTTGCACTGGGCAAAGAAAGAGGTGAAGGACAAGGACAGCTAGGCAAGGGGTTGTCTATACTGCTTAACTTCTTCTTGCAAACTAATTCACCATGAGTCTTGCATTCAGAAGCTGGTGTAGGAGCTGCCTCGTGGGTAACTGTGTACACAGAATACTCGGTGGTCTCAGGGCTGGAGAACACCATCGTATCTGGGGTTGAGGATAAAGGGGATGTGATGGACTTTGTGGTGGCAAAGTTGTTCTTACAGGGGCTGTTCGTACCCACAGTAAGCACGTGTGGGGGTGTGGCCATCACACTGAAGGTCTGGCTGCTAGCTCCCTGGAGGCTTGAGACCACACTGAGGTTCATTTGGTCATCTGTGACCTCAAACTGCCCGATCAGAGCTGAGACAGCACTATCCAACTCGCTCTCATTCGCTAGAGAAACTTCATCTATAAGGCGAGAAATGTCACTGTCTTGCATGGCTGAAGTGGAGTGCAAGTCAGGGCCAGCAGAGCAAGGGGCAGAAGATGTATCTGCCAAGGAAAGAGGTGCTGCAGTGCTTTTCCTGACATCGTATTTGTGATTTTCCATCTCTGCCTTTTGAGAGAGGGAAGTCCCCATGAGAGTTCTGGTCTCCTCCTCAGACCCTTCTGCCTCATTTTCCTTTCTACTGTTTGCACAGTTTGTGTCACCTGTGTCTTCTGCAGAAAGTCCAAGTTCAGAGTCCTGTGTTAGAGGGACAGTTCCATCAGAAAGATTATTTTCCTGATGGCCTGTGAGGCAGTTTGTTTCAGCTACACCACTTGCAGAAACTAAGCTTTCAGGTTGCTCCTGTAGAGGTGGTACTAAAGAGTCAACTGGAGTCTCCTCCTGGTCGTTCTCCTTCTTAAACTGAGAGGTCAGATTTGAAGTGCTTGCTGTTTTTGCAGGACATGGAAAACCAGATTCTTTCAAGTTTGTTTCCTTCTCATTTGTGTTGTCATCACTGTTGGCTGAATTAAATAAAGAAACATATTAGTTGCATACAATACTGTGCTCTGTTGGTTAACAACTAGTTTGTCCTCAGACAGACAAATGGAGAACGCAAAATTAGGTACAACTGTGACAGAACTTAATTATGGGGTTGTGCAGGTTTAGTACAAATTATCTGAGTGATATGGATAAATGGAAAAAATACAACTGCAGGCACTTCATTGAAACTTCCTTTGAATGTCTATTACATCAAGCACATGATGTAATATTCGTTGCAGATAATGTTAATGAGGCACCATATCATAGCTTGCACATGGTATTACCTTCTGCTGTGTTCCTAGTCAGATTTGTACTATAAAGCAGCGTGGCAATAAAGACAGAACAAAACAGCTCTGTTAACAAACACAGTATTTTGAAACAAGATGCATGCTTAAAAGAGCTGAGTAAAAAGCATCAGGCAGAGGGACTCCAGGCTGCATTTTACAGGTAGCTATTTTAACATGTTACAGTTGAAGGATGTTGGGTCTGATCTTCTACCAGCATTCATGAGAGCAGGATTTGGAATTCCATGGAAAATATACATTAGATATTTTCTCCACCAAATCTTCTTACTGGTCTTTATATGCCAAATCTGAGCTCTGTGGCTCACTCCTTCAGAGCTTTTAATTAAGCAGGGACTGCAGAATTAAGCCTGGCACAGTATATGCTGTTTCTAACAGTTGCTAGAAATCAGGTACCCTAAGAAGAAACAGGAGAAACCCTGGTCATTCATTAGCAGTGACTGACCCCCCCACCCCAGGAGAGCAAGAGCTATTTTTAGTGAATAGGACATTTAAAGGCTGGTCTCCAACATCTGGAAAGTTCCCCAGGCCTTCCAGTGCTCCTAGGTGAGGATGGAAGAGACATAGATTTTTTTGAGCTGTAGATACATTTTTTTTCTATAGGGAACAGGAGAAAATGGACAGCACACTGTCCTCTTGGTGTAATTTCAACAGAGAAGCTGGGATATGTTTAGTATTATATGATATAGTATTTTAGCCAGAAATACCTACAAAATTAACACCTCTGTTACAAAGAATGGCTGACCTGTATCATCTCAGGCTTATCTAGAGGATGTTTCAGTGCAAAATGCAGCATTTCAGGGTTTATTTCCTTTACTAGGAATATTTCTTTTTCCTGCCTAAAGTTTCTTCTCAGGGTGGTAGAAAAATAAATAGTTGAGTTTCATTTTGCTGTTTGTCCTCAGTAACTTCTTATACAGAGCCATGTCCAGACTGTGTGTGCCTTAAAGCTCCTAATGCAGGCAAACAGAGCAGAGGTGGCTCAACAACAGGTTCTCATCTGTGCTAGGTAGTTCCCCTATTTTAGGGTGGCTCCTGTGGTTGCTGGAAGCTTCTGCTCTGTAGCTGAGAACATTCAGAGCAGCATTTCTGCCATCTCCCCAGCAGAGAGAGGTTCGTGGTGTCCCCTCTGCATCCTACCAGGGAAGACAGACAGCATTTCTGGCTCTCCTGAGCCGGCTGAGGAAAAGCCCTGTGGAACTGATGCTGTGCTGTCAGAGGCAAGGGTCTGGCCAGCCCTACAGTCTCATGGGGATGGCCTGCATGAGGCACATGCTTGTCCCAAACAAATGAAAACCAGCCCCAAAAGGGAGTATAGAGGCCCTGGACTAGGGACAAGCTCGGAGTCAAGACAACAGGTCTAATCAATTACAGCCATTGCATTCAAAGCTTCCTAGACTTATTTAAACATTCCAGGAAATCAGCTATTAGGCAGGTCAAACACACTGGCTCTCCTCTAGCTGTGGGAATACCTGGACTTCAAAATCAGTACTATTATTGCTGGAAGCACTTAGATAAAAGCTATTTCAGGAATTGAGTTATGTATCAATAATATAAGGTGAGACTTTATCCTAACACATGCTTTCCATATAATCTAGGTTACTTAATTTGATTAAATAGGAGGAAAATACCAAGACTGATGTATACCAAGTTGGATTGCTTTTACCATTTTTACATCTATCTGAAAGGCTGCATCAGACTTTACACACACCATTCCCAACCCTGTGTGCTGCGTGCTGCTCCTCCTTGAAACTGGAGAGAGAAAACCCACCAGGCCAGCAGCTCTGTCCTCAAAAGTAACCAGACAGCAGCAAACCAGAACCTGATGAAGTGTAATTGAAGGTTGGTTCTTAAATTATCCAAAGAAATTTGGCAAGTGTCCTTTTAACAGCACTCCCAGCAATGGAATTCATGTGCTTAGATTGGAGAGTAGACAGCATTCCAGGGTGTCCCCCATCAGAGCTACAGGAGCTGTTAAAATGCTACCACAATCTTAAGCACATGGCGTGTTTTCCCCAGTAACTCTTCCTTGAACTAAACCTCCTTGCACAGGGACTGCAGAGCTAAGCCTCGAGCGACGATTCCAACTTACTACATCAAAGGCCATTTTGGAAGCATCTTACCAGAGGAGTTTTCTTTTCCTTTGGCAACCTGGGTGGCTTCATCCTCTGGGCACGGCAGCCCTACGAGCAGGTATTTATCCACAGGCATAGAAGCAGGACGTGCTTGCAATGTCCGGCTCGCACGCCTGACAACTCCTTCCTGGTCTTTCAGGTCTAGTGGTTCAGATGCACTGTCTTTAATTTCAGTAGCTTCCAGAAAACCCATCTTGCTTTTCTTCCTCCCCTTCGCTGGGGCGCTGGCCGTGCGCCGGAGAATCCGATCGCCGATAGATCGCTTCCGCACGTAGTGCCCGCTGCTGCTGGTCTCAGCACAGCTCTGCTTGGGGTTCTTGTTAAACAGCCCCCTGAGTCCTATCAGCTGCTTACTCTGGAAGGACAAGAAGGACCAGAGTTTGGAGTGAGTTCTGACTGCCACACAAGGAGTGCTCTGAGAAGGGCTGCTTGCAGAGTATTTATGAACGATGAAGAACAAAGTTTCAAAATGCAGCAAAGCAAAGATTCACACCAAGCATTTCACATCTACTCTGACCAAGGAGCTACCAGCATAGGTCTTCATGAATTCATGCATGTCTGTGTTTTTCCTCATTAGGATGGCAGCCTGCCACAATTACAAGAGAGGTTTGCTTAAAATCTCCTAATCGGAGATGACAAGACTAAGAAGTGTGCTGCAGTGACAGGCTACACACTAACGTGGAGATTTAGGCATGGGCTTCATCAAAGCAATAGCCAAATGTTTCAGAGCCTGAATGAAGAATGATGTGAAGTTTGGTAGCTGCAGACCATGCGATTAGGAAGCACTGGAGAACTCTGTGCCCAGCCAGTGCAAAGTGCATGCTAATGAAGTCTACCTTTGTGGCTCCTAGAAAGTGCAATATTGTGTAACTGGGATTGAGGATTAAAGGGCTCCACTGAAAGGCAAAAAAAAGGCAAATACATTTGGCTCATGTTTTTGAGACTATGATACAAACAGCAAGATTAACAGTACATCAGCTGTAAACATAACCCCTCTACAGCAAATAATTTCCAACTATTATATGTTATACATATATATGTATATACAACTATTATAATGTCAGTCTCTCAGAAACATGACCACGTACCCTCAGCTGGAAGGACACAAATGTGCCTTCACCTTTTTTTTTACACTAGAAACAACAGTATAGCCCAGTCATCTAATGCCTGCCCTAATAAGTGACACAGAGATCACATCTCAATGTGTCTCTTATTCCATACACACCCCCTTCTCTGACATCATTTGTCTTCCCCCTACAAAGCTACTCTTTATTCTTTTTCTTGACCCTTCATTCAAGAAAAAAAGCCTTTCCTTGACTCTTCCAACCTTGTGATTCTGTGATTCATGAGCCATGAGCAGTACCCAAACAGGAACCCCTACAGCCCATCACCAAAACTGTTGGTGATTTCGGGCCCGTACCCAGATCCACACAGACCCAGGTGTATCCTGCAGATGCATTCCAAGCTGTTCACTACTGCTTTTTTTACACTGATAGAGGATTAACACAGTTTACCTTGAATGCTACAAGCTTGTCTCTGTGCATTGAACATATGCACAGTCAGTGCCATTCCCTCCACCGCCTCGCCGCTGCCCTCCCTGGCAGGAGGGGCACTTGCAGAGGCAAGAGCATTGTCCCCAGGCTGAGACAAGGGTGCCAAGAGTGAGACAGACACCTAAGTGGTTTACAGAGCCATCTCTAGATCATTCAGTGATCTAGGGGGAACAGGGAGGATAAAGGTAGAGGAGTGATCTGAACTACACCCAATCTCAGCCCCTGGGCCTTGTCCATGTTATGTTCTATCTGGGCTGCACTGAGCTTTTGTAGTAATCTTGCAGAAAAGCACAACGCCCCAAACCTAAGCTGTCTGCATCACTGAGCAGCCACACCAATCCTGTGAGGGCCTGCGCTACCTTTAAATCCACTACAACAAAGCCACAGCAACCAGAACTTCCCAGATACACCTACCTTTCCATAGATTTCATTAATGGTGATATGCACAAATATGGATGCTTCTGTCAGCCCTTCCAAATAGACGTGACGATAACCTAGTGAAACAAAGACACAGCCCCACCCGTGATCAGCAGTTTGCTTTCAATGCACAACTGGCAATGACTGTCTACAACAGGGAAATCTATACAGTAACCCACTTATGCCTTTAGCACACCTTATCTGATGTTCTCACAGGTTTTCCAAGCCCCCCCCAGCACAAGTTGCCTCCAGTTCTAAGTAAGACACCAGTAGTAACTTCCATTCCCAAACTGTTTCGAGTAACAGCGAATACACCACTGCAAGATGCCAGGGGAATTGCCCAAGCTCATACGTGAAGTCTCAGAGACAGCCATACCTCTTATGTTGATGACCTCATTTGCTACTTTAAGCTCAAAGGTGGTAGTTCTTCAGTCAGGTCTCTAAGTCAAGGAAAACAAGTGGGGCTAACCTGGCACAAGGCTGCTGAAGGCCAGAGTCCTCTGTCCAACGAAGTCTCGCCCAATGGGGTCGTGGTCCCACACCAGGAATCGCACCAAAGCTATTTCAGGCATGTGGATGGTAAAAGTGAGGGTTTCCTCCCAAACAGGATTAAACCCTGTAAAACAAACAGAACAGACATTGTGAGAACAAGGCTACAGCAAGACCTGGTGCCTGTTTTCATGATACACAGCAAGAGGCATAAGAAACAAGCAGACCAAATGCACAATGAACACTCGTTACTTGTTGCTGATCTAGACCTACGTGCTCTCCATCTCCATTATGCAAGTAAATAAACTGAAGAGTTCTGTCTCTTGGATTGCCACTATGGTAGGGTAAAGACTGACCAAAACAAACAGGAATTACTTATCTTTTCCTCCCCCACGGTTTTGCAAATGCCTATGAGAAGTGATGGCCACCTCTCCTGCCACAACAGGCTATCCCACTCTGTTACTCATCTCCTTCCCTGACTGCAGAGGCAGCAGTGAAATCATAGAATCATAGAATGGTCTGGGTTGGAAGGGACCCCAAAGATCATAGAGCTCCAACCCCCCTGCCACAGGCAGGGCCACCAACCTCAGGCCTGGAAATTGCCTAGGGCACATTTTGTTTTCATTCCATTTGAAGTTATACATGTATTTCATAGAAATTAAAAAGCCAATATTTGGAACTTCTGCATAAAGGAAATTTAAGAACAATCCAGGACAAAGGTATTGTCTCCCTACATCAGAAATCCTGCCTAGAAAGCAGAATTAATTGTTAAAATACCAGAATTTTGTTTTATCAGGTAAGGATCTCTGCAATTTAGAAAGCAATAACAGATAGCAGATCACTTAGAATCACTTAATATTTTACTCTAGGATGAAATCAGACAGATTATCTTACCATTGTCATCAACCACTCTGGTTTGATCTTTACAGCAGTCAACAGGTAACCCAATAATTTCCACCTCAACAAAGGGATCTATTATCTATGTTGAGAAAAACAGAACATTTTAAAGGCAAGCCAATGTTACAAGTAAAGTTTGTTTTTAAGGAAATTCATGCAGAGAGTTAATTCACATTCATGAGAGAATTGAAACCCTTCTGATTCACGTGAACTTTCAAGCAGCACAACGACAGGCAACGAGTTCATGAAGTGTAAGGTGAAGTGTGGTTTGTAGCCTCAAGAGCTATGGCCAGCTAAGACTGATTTTCAAAAAAGTGAAGTCACCCTCAAAATAGAAAGCAAATTAGTTCTTAAACATCACATGTAGGATACAGACTCAGTAGGAAAACACAGTCTATAGTGACCAAAAGCTTGACAACGTCTGGAATTTATTGATGTGTTTAAACAAGCAGGACATTTGAGTCACACACTGCTGTGGAACTCCAGGACCTCACATGGAAGATTTGTTGGTATCAGGGTATTTACCTCTCCTCTGTCTCCTAGCATTGAGTCAGGAGGCTTAGGTAGCTGCTGGCCACTGATGATTTTCAGAATAAGCTGCTTTTTAGGACTGGCAGGGAGTGGATCAGCAGAGTAGGGGTTGAACGTGCCTAAAAGATGGCAAGGGAGGAGAAGCATAAGGAAAAATAAATACAGACTAAACACCACCCCCAAGATGAATACATATAGCCAAAAGTCAGTCCTAAGTTACAGAGCCTGGAGCAGCTGTTAATGTGTTCAATTCCATTTTCTTATGGCCTTCACTGAGCTGAGCAGCCCTTATTTACATGATTACAAGACAGAAAGGACCCCTCTGAAGTATGGGCTTCCAAGATTAGGGTTTCTTAGAAGAATGTTTGGGGGGGTTTCAGTGTTGCAGTAGCTTCAGATAAACCCAGCCCAATGGTTATAACCCAGATCATCACTGTGATCGAGTTTCTTGCACAGCTGCCCAGATGTTAACAAGAAGCAGCAACTAGGATTGAGTAAAAGCTGCTTCCTCCAGCAGCAGCACCTGCTTCAACTACCCCAACTCCCTCTACCATTTCTCTCAAGAACCTTTCAATCAATGCCACTACTTCTGGCCACATTATAAAAAAATATTTAAGAGGTACAGGGACACCACCAGGTCCTGAGCCCTCCAAATGTGGAAGGATTGTCACTCCATAACACTGAAAGCCACTGGGTCTGTTCTAACAGTGTTTTGAGGACCGAATGGCTTCCCTTCAAAGAGGACAACATTCCACTGACCTGCTCAAGAGCTGGACCAGGTCCTGGGTACCTGGTCCTGGGCCAGTGTGTACCTTATTCCTGCTTACAGTTGGCTACCCCAGAATGCCCTTTTCTTGTTTTAAGCACATTAAGATGTAGCCCTCAAAACAAATCTGCAATAACAGCAAGAGATTGTGTGCAGGTACTTACACAGTCTGAGTGTTACACACCATTCTTTGAGGTAAAAAAGTATGAATTCTAAAGTAAAATATAAAATTATAGAAATATGAAATATTCTATGTATTCTTCTTTCTTGAGTCTTGCCAACTTCACCATGAAGATACTTTCTGAAAGGCTTGATGTAGTGATAAATGTACAGACTGTATAGCAGGACATTACCTTTGCACATCTGCTGAGGTTTCAGGACATAGCCACAGTTGCCATTTACCCTAAATTTTGCATCATTTAGTTGCATCACACGTCCCTCAGACTGGTAGTTTAGTGCCACTGTTGAGAGAGAAGACTCAGGTGTCAGATACTTACTTTGCACACACACAAGAAGTAGGAAGTAAGTTACTCATGCAACACCTACCCAGCTGGCAACCAACATTCCAGTAAGGTAAGGGATTGAAATTGCTGGAGTCAATCCTGTAGGCTGATGGATACACCCTTGTGAGCTGCTTCTGGTTGTAGAGCATGAACTGCTCAGCCTTCTGCTGCACTGCTTGGTGGGCTCTCGTTTCGCTGAATGACAGCACGTTCCCTGTTGATCCTGTGTGTGTTGGTAAATCAGTGAAGGAGTTACAAAGCAAGCCCAGGAGACAGGGCTCTCAACACTGACCTCAGCTGCACTGGCATTAATCCAGGGGAACATCAGATTTAGTCCAAAGTTACGATAGACTATCTTGTGACATGCAAATCATGCACACTGCAAAACTAGTTTCACCTTCCCAAGAGGGTCTTTTGTTTTACCCTTTCCTCAGAAGGAAAGCCAAGCAAGAGCTTACTCTAATTGCTAGGGCCTTTCCTCCTGCAGCACCCCAAACATGATCACTATGGAGGATTTCCCAGGCAAGAGCGACCAGCTCCAGTTAGACCTACTCAACATCACCACCTCTCCATGCCCACCTCTCCAGCTAGGATCAGGGAAGCAGGACCAGCTGAAAGGCAGCTGCAGTACTGTGCTCTGATGAGCATGCCCTCCTTTCCAGAGGGTCTTGAGCCATCAGATGGGTTCAGCAGCACCTCCTAACTGCACATGGACCTGTAGAAAAAGCTGAGCTGTGCCAGCTCAGAATGAGACTGAAGCTCTACAAGACCATGTTCTTGTAGGATTTCTTGGACTCTGTTCCTCCACACTGCCTTCAGCCCTCCCTTCATTTCTCCTATTAAATTAGGAATTGATTTTATAGTAAGTACAGAATTCTACACACAGTTTGTTCATTACATTTGGTGACCCTTCCCACAAATCTCCCCACAGCTTCTTCCACTTCCATTTTGCCTCCAACACGTTAGGTGAAACAACTCCACACTTACTGAACAGGTAACACATCTATTTAACACAGGCCAATCGACTGTGTTACTACATGCTACTTAAAACTGATAATGTTAAAATGTTAACAAGCTCCATAAAGCTGTAAAATCAGAAACAGGTTCTCTTGAAGAGTCTTAAAATTGCTGCTAAGTCATTAGTATCATAAGGAACCAATGGAAAGGACATTTCTTAGGAAGGAAAAGGTGGTGCTTTATTCTTTCTCCATGGTTAAGGGGACAGGTAAGGAGCTATTCTGCTCTTAAAACATCTTTGAAAAACAAGGGAAACCTTAAGAACAAAGAACATGTTTCCTTATCCAAACAGAAAAGTGAAGAAGGCACGTGCAGCTCATGCCAGCAGCCTTACCATCATCTACTATGTCCTGGGCTGCCACGGAGTTGGTGTACACCACCAGGTCAGACAGAGCCCGGCACAGCTTCACCGTCTTCCGTCGGCGAGCCAGCCTGCTGAGGGTATGGCACACACAACTCAGTTGGGGAGCTTCTCAACATGCAAAGAGCATCTCAACCCCTCTCCCTTTCTGATCTGCTCATCAATAAGGAAACACATAGTGTGAACAGGGAACCACACGTAGCAGAGCTCCATAGAGAGGGTCAGAGATGATCGTTCCACACACAGCAGAGCTCCTTAGAGAGGGTCAGAGATGATCATTCCACACACAGCAGAGCTCCTTAGAGAGGGCTCTGAGGTGATTGTTCCCACTGAACTTCTATAGTCACACTACACAAACAAGATTTTTCAGTTGAAGCACAATGAAACAGCCACACCATGGCTCTTCCCAACGAAAACAAAGCAGACTGAGCTGTGGCTGGAAACAGAGCCTGTTGGTGACCACACAAACATTCTCAATGGCACTTCTTTGATTGCTTTTCCTTTCATTCTCAGAGGTAATAAAGCTGGCTGGGCTGTGATGTACCTTTATTTGGCCTATAGAGGTTTTTTTGAGCTCTACTGACAGCATGCAAAATGCAGGCTGGCATTGTTCCATCAGCAGAGCATTACTACCACACTTCTTTTCAGTTTCCGGGTAATTCCTATTTGCAACCTATGAAAACCTTCACAATCAAAATACCAGACACAGAACATACTCTAAGAGCAGGATCATAACTGAGCTGCTCCTAAGAACATGCTTCCCTGAGGCAGTGACATATAAATACTGGCAGTAGTAACATGCTTCTGGCTTTAACTAAGCTGTAAAACTCTGGTGAATCATGGCTCACCTGTGGAGCTGCCCTGCTTCCTTCCCAGAAGAGTTCTGCTGGTGGCTTTCATCATCATCTGATGCACTGTGGTATTTGGATGATGCCTTGGCAGCTTTCTGTTGGGGAAAGAACCAAGCACAACTGTGGCAGTTTGTGGGGTGGTTCTATAAACCCACATTGCTGTCATTAATGTCACAAGCTGCAGTGGGTTCACAGCACAGACCCAAAGTCCTGCAAGGACACAGAATGGCCCTGGGGTGTGACAGCAGAAAACCTTCACACTCCTTTGGACTGTATCAGCTCTTGCTTGATTCCACAGAGCCACCACAGCAAAGACCCAGCAAAGCAGACAACCTGACCAAGCAGCTACACAAACATGGAAATATTACAGGCAAAGCAACAAAGAGCTCAGAAGAGACCACATCTTTACAGAGCAGGAGCCCAGAGCCTGCACTCAGCCACAGCAGTCCCTCAAAGCAAGCAGACAGGCAGTGGGAGCACGCTCTGCATGGCACTGCTCAGGGTATGGGACAGGGTAAAACTGGACTCTGAATGAAAGAAGCATTGTCAGCTGTGGGGACAGAGGTCTGGGAAATCAGAATACACCAAGGCATCTGTCTGCATTGCTCTTCTGCTGCTGAAGAGTGGATCAGAACAACCAGCAATTCCACTCCCCAGGTGAAGACAGTTTTAGGCAGGGTTTTTTCCTGAGTTCATGATCATCCTTGATGGGCTCCCCACACTGCCACAGCAGCTGGTTTCTTCTGAACAGCAACGAACCTCCCAAGTGTAAACACAGAGCTTCCCTCACTGCCCCCCACACACCATGAGTGTCAGGAGCAATAAACCCCATGCAGTGTCTCCAGGCTGCTGCTGGATCTTGAGCATCAAGCTGGGTCTCCCATTTTACACTTACTTTGTGTTTACCAAAGTTGCTCATTAAGGATCGACCGTGAGACTTTTTCCCACCTTCTTTTGTGTCCAGGTTCTGTGCAGAGAGAGTGCAAGAAAAACTGTGAGGAAGTATCTTTAAGGAGTCTGCTACAGTCACTAAGAGATAAGTTTCAACCTAAGAGAAGCATCAGCTTAGAAGTTCACTGCCCTGAGTCACTAGCACAAGAGCACAGTAATTGCATGTGAGAATAAAGTGAGTTATAAAGTCTAAACACCACACACTGATCTGTGTACACAAACTGGAACCTCAAATCTCAGTACAGGACTTTTCTCATTTCTTTAGATACTTGACAGCTTAGGGAAGGACAAACATTAACACTAACACTCAAGACAACATCCAACCAAAGAGAAAAACCAGCCCAGCAAAAGCAAAGGCAAGCAAGCAACATCAAACCACAGCAACATGTGAAAGTGTACTTCAGAGCAGCCACAAAAGAAAAGGGGGTGTGTGGGGGTGAATGTCTCCCCTAAAAGATGCACAGGGAGTTTTCACAGGCAGCCTGAAGCTCAGGTTCCACATTGATAACCCTGCCCCTAGATATCAGTTTGATAATATCCAGCAGCACCTCATGTTTTCTGTCAGACAAAGCACATCCTTTCATCTTCTGAAAACCAAGACCTAAAGGTGCAGAAGAATATTCCCCCCACTGTTTCAGCTGTGAAACATCATCCTGTGAACCTGAGTCACTCCCTGTTCAGAGCTGAGCTGGAGTTCACTTCTGGCTATCATAACGATAAGGGCACTGGATGCTTTCTTCAGGTCCAGGAAAGTCAATAACCTTTGAAGGTGGATACAGAGGTTTGTTCCTAGCTCAGGTTCCCAGCCTCTGCAAAATGCCAGGGAAACCTTAGCAGGTGGAGAACTTGTCTCCCTCAAGTAAGAGTGAGGGCTGACAGGTTCAGCAGCAAACCCAAGCTAGGACCAGGTCTGACTGGCAGTTCCTCCTTCCCCACAAAGCCCTGCTAGGTAACTGCTGGAGAGCAGCACATGAGCTCGTGGTGTGGATTTTGGGGGGTTTGGGCTTGTTTTTCCCAAAGACTTGCTGTTACTAAAAAAAAAATAATGAAAGGCCCATCAGTGACAAAGGAAAAGGGATTTGACCAGCAAACAAGCAGCAACATTTCCCAAGAAATCCCCCTCCAGTACATCAATTGCACAGCAGCTACCAGAAAGGAGCTTTACAGCACCAAACCAGCCTAGCTAATGAGCTATGTAATTATCAAATCACTGCCTCATTTAACCATTGAGTCTTCTGTCACCTATGTCAACAGCTGATAAAAATTCATTTTCCAGTTGTTTCAACTTACTAGTACTAATTGTTCAGCTCTGTTTACTCTAAGACCCTTAAAAACAAAGTCATGTGCAATCAGCCTTCACACAGGAGTGTTACAAGAGATGAGATCTCTAAAATCAACATCTAAAACCATCAAATAAGTCAATTAGAAAGCTCTATCACTTTGTATTGTTAGCTGAGAGATGTCAGAATAATGCAGTTGCATTGCTGAAGTCTTTTCAGCATCCTGGCTGTGTCAGTGGCACATCACAGGCAATCTCAGGCATCATATCTAGCCCAAACACTGAAATTAGTGGTCTTTAAACAGAACCCCCTGCCCCTGTGAATGCTGGTTCAGGGCCAGTCACTTCTCCAGATGCCAGAGAACTCAGCATGCTAGTAAAATGACTTGTAACTTGTATTTTTAGATGAGATATTAGGGGGAAGTTTTTTACAGAGAGAGTGGTGAGGGGCTGGAACAGGCTGCCCAGAGAGGGGGTGGGGGCCCCATCCCTGGGGGGGGTCAAGGCCAGGTTGGATGGGGCCCTGGGCAACCTTGTGTAGCTCCAGGCCTGGAGGTTGGTGGCCCTGCCTGTGGCAGGGGGGTTGGAGCTCTGTGATCCTTGGGGTCCCTCCCAACCCATCCCAGGCTGGGATTCTACAACTCTATGATCTGACCATATTTACTAACACAGGGAGTTTGCTCTCTGGAATCCCACTTTTCTGACCTCAGGAAGGCCAAAGGGAAGGCAAGCTGACTGTTCCCACACTGCAAAGGCACAGCCTGAGCGTCACCCCTCTCTGTCGGGTCGGAGGGCTCTGCCCCTCGCACTCCCACAGCCTCTACCACCCCATAGCAGCTTTCACCAGCATCAGATGTCATCAGCTGTCAAGTATGTCTGCTGTAGTCAAGCCTGGCTTCAGGTAGAACTCTCACAGGTCTGGCCTCAGAGAAAGAGGCAAGAACTACACAAACCCTACGGAGCAGGAAGATGTGCTCACTCACAGCAGAGCTACGTGTACTTGATCTTTAAGACTCCACCAGTCAGAGTAGGCACACCCCCCCCAGAACGATTCCCTCTCATTGATCATAGCTGGGGCTCTGAGGGATTGGACTGTAACCATGGATTCATGGTGCTGTTTTTTGATGTGCTCAAAATTCTGATACATTTTTTACAGAACCAGATCGATGCCAGAAGGAAAGAGGAACACCCCATTCTCAATGGAAACCCAGAGCCCTGCCTAGGGCTGGAAAAGCACAACCCTGTGTGTTAGAGCTGTACAGCCTGCCATCAGCACTGCAGGCAGGCAGCACGTTCAGTTATCACAGCTGGTCAGGTAGGGCTCCAGCAATAGAAAAAGGATCTCTCCCCAGTAACCTCACCACAAACCAAATTGCTTGACACAGGCTTGCAATATTAGTCCTTACAGAGTTAGTCACATCCAGTTTTACAAGGAATAAAGCAGACTGGAACACACTGAAACAAGATGCTCTTCACAGCTGACCATTCAAACTCTCTCATTCAATATGTTCCTGAAACACTTCCAAGCTTTTGCTTTGGATAAAGCAAACTCTCACAAACTGTTCATAAGTTACCAGCTTTCTCATCTGAAAAATGTGCAGAACACCTCACACTGTCTAACATTCAGCAGAGTGCACAAAGGGGGAACCCCACATACCTGCTTCAGGTTAACATTCAAACCCTCATGCGTTGCCTTCAGCAAGGCTCTCACAGTGAAGCTGTCAGGATCTTCTTTGTCCCTGATTTGGGACTCTTTTATCAGAGATTCCAGTTTTGTTCTTATAAAAGATTCCACCTGGTGCTCAGTGGCACCATTACTCTGAAAGACATTAAGAAATCCTGTTAAAGTAGATTACTATGCCCATCACCTCTGGGACAGCCTGAGGGAGCATTACACACGCTTCAGGCACAGCACTCCCATCCTTTCCTTTCTCTGGGCAAGAAAAAGCTTCTTACATAACCCTGCCTAATCTTGCCCTTTCAATTGGTGGCTTTTACTGCCATCTCCATTTCCCTTTTTCTCTTTAGCCCTCCTGACACAACTCAGCCTCCCTCCTCCAGTTAAAGCAAGCACCATCTCATCAGTCACACCATGTTAGTGGGGTGTTCGTGGACTGCAGCCCCTGCTCCTCCTGAACAGCACGTGACAATGCATCAGCCATCACCCTGGCTTCAGAACTGGCTGAGCAATCTGAACTCTCATTGTGGGTATAGTAAGACATGTTCACTCTGTATATACTTTTCCCCTCATCTTAAACCCACAGAAGTTTGTGCCTGTACTTGAAATCAATCATATTCCTAAAGGTTTATGGAACTGGGGTCTTCAAGCTTCTCCATAAGTCAATTCATACCAGCTATTTCCCATTCTGCAGTAGGTACCAGAAATACAACATCCTGAGTCACTGAGCAAGCTGACCTGGCCTAAGCTTCAGGCACTTACTGCAAGGGCTGCTCTGGTATGAGAGTGCCTCATGAACATAGGGGTTGGATGACATCCAAGTGCAATCTAGCCTCTAAACAATAAAGAAATTAATCAATCATGATTCTGTCCAGTAGCATAAAGGGGATATGTTCAGCTAAGAAAACAAACTAATCCAACCAGCCCTTCTGCATGGTGTACATGAACACCCCAAAGACACTGCTGACACCAGTATTTTGGCAGCATCAGGGCAGGGGAAGAATCAGCATAAACAAACTTCCTCCAAGCCAGCTCAAAAGGGGACTGCTGCTACCTGCAAAGCCAGTCCCAAGCCATTCTGAAAGCCCTCAGTGGCTAACAGCAGGGGTACCTGACACAGCCAAATTAAAGCCTCACTGCATAAGCCAAAGGTGGTTAAGGAGAACAGATGTGTGTTTCCTGTGGCAGCAAGGCATGCTCACAGGGCTACATTCACAAGTGGAAGTGAACGTGATGCTTGCTAAATTTTCATTTGATTTATTCTTTCTGCATCCTCCTAGTTTTCCAGAAGTTTTAACTGGTAAAGCAAGATTGCCTCCTGACTAGACAAAGCATGCCAGCTGGAGCAGCACTGCACACCAGTTCTGATTTTTAGCAAAAAAAGAAGTTGTTAATAAAAAGTAGCATCAGCAAAAGAAAGAGTTAAGAAATCAAGGAACAGAAAGCAACCTTCAGTGTCAAAAAAACCCCAAATAGAAGCATTGTGTTGCATGCTTCAATTTTTTTAAATTTGTATGTCTCCTTTCATAATTTTCATCTAGAAATTGTGTACCAACTGCATCATGCTACTGAGTCCTACACATCTGTATCTGGAAAAAAAGCCCTGTACTGACAGCACTGGCATGAATATTTTCAGTCCAGTGTAAAGTACTTAAATTGGTTATGTATATAATTTAAATGACAAAATGTGCATTTTTGACCAGTCTCATTCCACGGAGTTATGTAACTTTCATATCTTAAGGACCTGCCTGAGAAATGAAAGCCAAAAACTCTAATCTGGTAACAAGTCTGTGTAGGATTATGTAGTACACAGGTGAGAAGTGGAGAGATGCAACAGCTCTGGGAACTGTGTGTAAGCACATACATAGCAGGGCTTTAACTTGCAGTCGTCTTCAATCTCATCAGCACTATCCTCATCTGAAACTTCTCCTTCCTCAGCATCTGCTCCAAGACTGTACGGCAACTTTTTACCCTGAAACGAGTGAAGAACAGTCACAGTGAAGCCACACCTGTTATCCAGGGTAAAGAACAAACCAGCCCATCCCTCAGTTGTTCCTTAGGTCGATTGTCACCAGGGTTCAGAACTCATTTGCAGAGAGTCTCATGCAAACAGGTTCAAGGACCCAGACTGTCACAGGGGATAATTTCTGTGTTTCTGGAAGAGTTTGGTACTGAAAGATCCCTGCAAGCTCTTCCCAAAAAAGCATAACCTCTCCCAACTCTGGCACAGACCAGCAAGTGCTCAAAAGATCTTTGGACATTAATAGGAAGGAATCAGCAAAGTGATACTACTTCAGTATCAAATGCTCCTGTGAGAGTAGTCAGAAGGAGCTGCCAACCCCGTACCCCAAGTGTCACACACCTCCATTAGGAAGGGACTACTTTAATTCCATGTCTGAGTTCCCACATCTGATTAGAGCAGTGAGCAAACAGTTATTGGCTACTCATGGTAAAAAGGAAAACTCAGCAAAGGCTGACAGAGTAATTACCCTTCTTAGAGCACTCATCCTTAATTCTCCTGGACGGTCACTTACAGCGGCGCCCACGCACAGCACCTCAGAGATGTTGGCTACAGGACATCCTCAGGTCTCCAGCCCAGTCTCCCACTACAGGAGGATCACCACCAGCCCTAGATGAGCTTTGCTCTGATGAGTCTTGCAAACATCCCAGGGTGAAGGAGACTCCCCCATCCCTCTGGGCAGCCTCTTCCCACGCTGCACTACCCACAGCCACAAAGGCTTTTCCTGCCATCCAGCCTGCACCTCCCAAGCTGTAACTCATGGCCTCTCCATTTACCATCTGCTACTTAACAAATCCCCCACTAAACTTCTGTGTTATTCCTCCTGTGCCTCCCTGACTGCAGAAACATTTGCAGTCTGCCTGCCTCCTCAGTGACAGAGGTAGGTAAGACCTGCACTCAGATTGCTGCAGGAATTATGAGCATCGATCTATAGACTGCATTTTGAAATTAATAATGCTGCCCTGCTAAGGAGTGGGTGAAATTCCCTTCATGCTGGAACCTTTATACAACCTTTATACTGCCTTAAATCCATTGGTATTATCAGAATTATGCTTCATATACACTAGCAAGATGAAAATGATGCCATTACTTTGTTCAGTTAATAAATCAATATCGTGTTTCAAAGGAAAAATGTATAAACCAGAGCAAAATAATAGCAAAAATATGAGAAACTGGCTTACTTATTTAAGATGACACTGGCTCCCAAAGCTGACTTTATCTTTTCCAACATTGCTCCTTAAATTGAGCAGGAGACAGGACACAGGGCTTTGTGAACAGATACTGTGATGCTGAAAACAGTATTCCTCCTAAACCCTCAACCCCATGCCCTTCTGGAACTGCTCACAGGGCTCCAGCACTGCCAGCCAAAGCATCAAACTGAAGTTTCACTAAAGTGAAATCCAAAAATCACTCAATGAGTTTCTAATTCAGAGTCAGTCTGTACTACACACTGAAGTGTGTTCAAACTAACATCAAACTGAAGTGGGGAATCCTTGCTGCCAGCTCGATACAGCTGGCTTGGGGGGAACAGTATCTCAAGAGCTCACAGTGAAGTAATTGTCCCCATGTGACAAAGTAAATTAGACAACCTAATAAGCTTTAACTCTATTAATCACCCCCCTCAAAGGCCTGCCTTGCATTTTTTTTTCCTGATTATGCCCACCTTGATCTTTGCATTTCCTTTCAGAGCAAATCCCTTTACACTGAGAGGCTGGAACAATTAATCTTGCACAGGAGGCTAACTTCAGAGCCAGAGGGCCTCCTCCCTGGCTGCTCCTTCCAGCCCCCTTCTGAAGGGCTCTGCTTTCATAAACACAGCCCATGAACCGTGCAAGGAGCTTCATGTCAGGAACTGCTGCTCATAGCAGGGCGAGGGGGACACACAGCCAAATGCAGGAAGTTTTCAGACACTTTGTATTACTCCAAAATACTTTGTTGTCCAAGGGGAGACTGCAGGATGCTGTGCAGATACTATGGGGATGTGAACCACAGAGAATGATACCTGCTAGTAGCAAATGGATGAATTTTAAAAAGAGAAAAAGCCAGATTGAGGTATCTGTGTCACATGGCTCCTTCTACCCAGAATGGTGCATTCTGTACATTTTCCTGCTCTCCTGACTTGGTGCTAAGGTTTAAAAATAAGCAAATAAGCACCTCTGACTTTTAAACTCTGAGCTAAGATGCTTTAGAAGGAATTTTCTTTCCATTGCTGCTGAAACCACTTCCCTTACAGAACAGTTACAGAAGTTCTCTGGGGATACTTGCCATGTCCAAGGCAAATTCAGTCTCAGTGTCTCTGAAAAGCTCAGAATTTTAACTCACTGCAACTGTACTACTGAAGTGGCTCACCAAAGATCTACAATAAATATCCCATGTTGACTTCTGGTGCATTTTGAACACGCTGCCAGTAGCAAGTTACCTTCACTAGGATCTTCCCTTTCAAATTTTGAGGGCTGGGAAGCTGCCTGGAGTCTTCAGTGATTACAGATGACAAGTCCAGTTTGTCACCAAATATCTCCTTCAAGTACTGAGCGATCTTCTTTTGCTGTTGAATACTGCAATGGTTTTCAATGGACAGTATCACTGGAAACCTAGGAACAAAACCCCCAGACACTGTCACAACTTGCACAGCTTACCACAAACGGGTCTGAGCAGCTTGCTTTCACACTGTCAGTAGTCTGGAAACAAGCTCACTCTGGGAGGAAGGCAACAAACAAGGGAATAGAGTCAGCTTTATCATTTCCCTAGGTGCTTAAAGGGATATACATACTCCCTGATGCTGGTGGTTGGCTTTGAAGTGGGACTAACCACACAAAACAGATTCCACACTTACTCATTTTTGATGAAGGCATATTTATTGATGGTTTCTGCCACATCACGGAAGAGTATTTTAGAGGTGAGAGTGTAGCCATGGTGCACGACTGGCTCTCCATCAGGGCCATCCCAGCAATCCACTAGCCAAACAAAAAAGCCAAAGGTTAAGAGTTGCCCATCATCTTACAGGTTTCTGCTGATCTTGCTCACTGGCCGAACTCACACACACAACCATGCAGGTGTGAACAACTTTCCCTCCATCTCTTATGACCTATCAATTGAGTTAAGAGTAACAAGACAGTCTTTCCTTCTATTAAATGACAAGCCTGAAACCTAAACCTGGTTTTCTCCCTTAAGTTAACCTGGTTTTCCCCCTGACAAAGTGACAAGGGTGTAATGTGGTAAATGATGCTCACATCAATCTCTTGGGAAAGCAGCTCCTGCAGACAAATTATTTTAAAGCTATTTACTTTTTTTCAACCATTTTTATTGCCATTTTATAACTGATTCTGAGTTGCACCAAAGGCCTCCCACAGAGGAAGGACTGGGACAGTAACACTCCTAATGAATTACTCAGAGCACAGGGATAGAACACGCAGTTTTCTCACGTTCACTTTCATTAAGTTCTAAATTCAGATTAACAAATTGTTCTCCCAGAGATCATTTTTGTAATAGTAGTCATAAAAAAATTAATACTGAATTTACATTGTCAAAAGACCCAGAATCCTGAAAAGAAAAATACTAATTTAACCACACAGAACTCAAACAAGGACCCAATGCAATCTCCAGGCTGCCAGACAAACTGCCTCTTTTTCTCTTCCCAATGAAATGATATCCTACCTATCTACTCTGGCAGGCCAAAGTAGTTTCACAGCTCAGAGGCAGTGACAGAAACAGACACCCAGCTGTGCTGATAGAAGGCATTCCTTGCTCACCCGTCCTCCCACAGGCACTTTTCAGCTTCCCTTTGCATCCACAGGAGGAACTGTATATGCAAACACCATTTTCCTGTTCAGCTTAGGAAAGAAAAAGGTGTTTGCTGGCTTGGCTCCTTCCGAGCCATGTGGATCAGGAAATCAGGAAGCACTCCTGCTCCACAGGTACCTCCAGCATGGGGGAACCGCAGAGCGGAACAACCGGGGCTGCTCTGCTGGGCCTGGATGGTCCCACACATTGTCCCCACACAACATCTGGCCACTGCCTTACCAGAGCTTGTGCAAAGTGCTTTTTTGTTGCACAAATGTGGGACAAGAGAAAACTTGTGCTGACTGAGAACAGCCTAACAACCCAGCAGCAGGCAGGAGAACACAACGGTGTCTATGGCGCTTGTCTCAAAGTCATCCCTGGTAGAGACATTCCTGTTCAGGCTGCCAGAAAACAGGAGCTTTCATCAGATCACCAGCAAAGCATTCATGCTTTAAGTTTGCCACAGCGTGCAGCTAAGAGAAACACCCATCACAGTCTGGCCAGGCAGAGAGCCACACTAAGCACTGCACCTTCAATGCAGCGACAGCCGTCTTGCAGCACCCGCGCGTACATCTCCGCTCGGGACTGGGAGAGCAGCTGGTCCCCAGTCAGGTACGTGTTGTGGGAGGAGGCGATGAAGTAGTTACACAGCGGCTGGTCCATGTCCTGATGGACCTCACAGTGCAGTGGGTTGAAGATATCACAAGCAGGACTGCGCATGAAGTTGGTGAAGCCTTGGGACAGAGAGAGAGAGAGAGGGGTTTTGCTGCGGGTGGGGATTCATCTCACCAAGCAAACAGTTTGCACTCTAGTATTTGTTTTCTCCTGTTTATACGTGTCAGTAGCTACTCATGCCTCCAAATCTGCTGTCCCCCAGACCACTGTCTGTGCCTCTCTGCAGGCTGAAGAGGCTGCACAGGCTCAGCACACTGCTGGCACACACACAGCTGCTTCTGTTCGAAGCCTACAGAAGTTCTGACACCTCTGAGAACAATACATTCCCAAGATCCAACCCTCATCCCCAGACAACCTGCACACAGCTCTGAACTAGAGAAGGAAATAGAATCCAGGAAGAGACATCTGTGACTGCACCCTCCAAATAGATAAATCATCAGATAAAATCAAGAAGCATTTGCAACCCAAGGCATTAAGGAAAGCCACTTCAGGAATTAATTAATAACCATTTATAACAAAAGAAAGTAGGTTTCTAAGAGAAACACAGAACAGACAGTAGCTACATGAGAAGCCTGAGAAAGGCCCACAGAACAATGTGGCTGCTGCCCACCCGTTTTCAGATCTCTCTCATCCAGACCCTCCAAAGGGGCAGGTGACAAAATACCACATGTAAATATTCCCAGAAGCCCTGGAGAAGGTCCCTACACCAAATCCAGCACTCCAAGGGAACTGTGATTAAACTGTTTCTGCAGTTCAGACAAGACTACTCTGCTAATAGGTGGAACAGAGAGCAGTACTGGCTTTGTTCCAATCAGTGGGAGAAAATACCCTCCCTCACGAGGGACATATTCAGAGAGATACAGTGATCTCTTCCTCTAGACACTACTGCAAACAGATAGCATGCAGCTAAGCCACGAGTCATTGCAGGTAGGAAACTGTCTTGTCTTTATTCCCTCTTCAGCTGGTAACCCCTACCCTCTGTTAAAGCATCAGTGCAGGAGAGAAATGGGATCAAATACTCAGGCAGCATCACTCCCCGTTTCCTGGGATGCTGAATTGTACCTTGGAAGGCAAGTGACCTGCTTAAAGGAATACAGCTGGGTAGGTGGAAGGGGGGAACTTCAGCCTGACATTCAGCAAGATGCAAAGGATTTGAGACACACACTATGTTCAGTCCCAGACTGGTTTGGGTGGGAAGGGCCTGCAGACCCCCCACTCAGCATTGAGGGGTTCCCCTCCATGGACCCGTGTGCTGGTAACAGGTAGGAGCTATCTGTTCTGCTCCATCACAAGTGAGACACTCAGTGAGTAAGAGGAGGCAGAGGAAATCTGCAGGAGAGGTGTGGGCTATGAGCATAGCTTGGGATCCTGCAGATCTGCTGGGGCTTTGTGCTGCTGTCGGTGCCTTGTGGGTCCCAAGCTGAGAAGTAACCCTCAGAAGGTAGCAACAGCATCAAGAGCAAACAAAAGGACACACTCCTACCAAATTTACAGATCTGAAATTACACAGCTCACAGGACAGAGCAGGAGCCAAGCTGACATCCAAACTTGGAAGTAAATCCTTTTTTTCCCCCCAGGTTTACTGCTGACACTCATGCTGTCCTGATGCCACTCTTCTGCTGTAAATTAGCACTACCCCAAGGAAGATAGTGTGTAGGCAAGGTAACAGCTGCCCAAAGGGCTGCACCACAGCAGGGCCTGTGCTAGCCAATCACTAATCAAGCCAATTTCACACTAGTTGCCTATTTTTCTCCGTGCTGCAAGTTACTGTGAGAAGGCAGTACTTGATTTACATCCCTGTAAATCAGATCAGCACTGAACAAAGTTTTAAAGACACCTCCTGTGCAAGTAGAAATGTAAGATACTTCCAAAGGAGAGTGCAAACCATACCAACCCTGCAAGCTGCTCAGACATCACAGCAGCAGCAAGATTAAAAGGAACAGAAAGGCTTTCAGAAATATTTTCTTAAATGTCACAGCTCATGGATTCTGCTTTCCTTAGTTCAGTTTCAGTGCAGTGCCCTGGGTCACACTGCAAGCTCATTAGAGATCTGGGAGGCCATACCCAGGACTGATGTACGATGCAGAGGAAGATTTCTCCTCCCTCCTCCCCCCCAAAATCGCCATGTAAAATATGCTGCTTCATGAAAACTATCTTCTGGGCAAATTGACATGCTAAAGCATTTAATCTGTTTTGTTCCAATTCATTCTGAATAAATATACCATTTACAATTGCTTTAGCAAACAAGGTGAGGTATTAGAACCCCCAGAACCACAACCATCCTTTGATTTCCCGTAAGCATAAGTCAGTGGGGTTGTACAGGAGCAATGCCAGACCTACAGTGACAGAGCAGAAAGAAAACATGGCTTTTATCCCTTCAGTTAGAACAGCCTGGGTTATAAAATGCAAAGCACAGAATGCTTTGTGTTTGTGTTTTACAGACACACAGCAATAAATTCAGGCCAGCCTGAGGCACCCACATGGCTGTGATGTATCACTGCACAGCACAGGCTGCTGAGGCATCCCTCCTACTCCCCTCTCTCCCACGTCTCACAAACACACACCACCTCTGTGGCCCCATCTTCTACAGATCTACTGCAGTCAAGCACCACAGACTACACCAAAAAAAGCTCTGGAAGCTTTTCTGTTCCACTGCAGCACGTTAAGGCAAAACTGGCTTCAAAATGCAACCTTTTACCTTCAATCCCCAGGACATTCTGCTTCTTGTTTTCTTCTGAAACTTCAAACTTCTGTATGATGTCAAGACAGTACTCTGGCGTCACATTGTTCATCTGCACAAGAGTGACAGTGTTGGTACACTTATTTTAATACCATGTCACCAGCATGATCAGGATCTACTTTGGGCTTCTGGGTCCTGTTGAAAAGCCTCATGGTCAAACCCTGAGTGAGGTCACACAGGACTAGGACAGCTGGTAATAGCTGTGTAAACAGGCTTTAAAGATTTGGATTTAGTTTCTGTCAGCACTACACAAACCCTGCAGCCCTTACCTTTGAGGGGAAGAACAGGAGTGAGAGGTAGCAGTCACTTAAAAGCTCTGCTGTTTTAAAGATGAGAATTAGAGGTTAAGCACACTTAATTGTTGTGCTGGGCAACAGTGCTGAAATGAGAACTGTGAGGTTATCTTCTTTAATATCATCTATTTGCACATGCAGGAAGATTCTGCAGGGTAGGATTTCATTTCCATGCATTTTCCACTTCTGTGATTTCATTACTTCCAAGAGAGTTAGTTCACTATGATATGCAGGCTATGAGATAAATGATTAGATTCTGAAATTAAAAATAGCAGTTCTGAAACAAGTAAGAGTTTTGTTACCAGCTTCAACTAGCCCCCAACTGAAGTCCCAACTGACTAGTGAGGCCAGAGTACCACCATGCACTTATATTTCCTCTAACAGCAAAGGAAAGAAGCAGCTTCCAACACTGATCCTGTCTCTTCTCACCCCTGCTCTCCCAAAGTTGTAGAGAACGAAAGTGAAAGCTAAGATTGGGTGCATGTCATTAGTAACAGCACAGGACGATGCTAAAACCTTTGGTAACTTATTTGTACCATTATCCTCTTTGCTGTCTGTACTCTGCATCCTTTCCCCAAGCCAGCTCAAACACCCTGGAACACGGAGCAGTCTGGAAGTCAAGGAACAAGCAGTCCCCTCTGTGTCACCTCTGCTAACACAACTGCTTTGGGCAATGGCAGGAAGGAGGTTAGTCATCCTTCAGGTTACACAGTATTTATTGTTTAAAGCCCAAGAGGGACCCTCTGATCTGTTCTCTTAATCAGGGAATTCTCTGGCAGATGACAAAACCAATTCCATTTACTCTGCTCTGCCTGTAGCCTTTGATGAATTTGTGCTTTCCATTATTTCCCATAGCATCCCAGACTGGAAGGGTTGGACAGACCTCTGGAGATCATCCAGTCCAACCCTCTGCTAAAGCAGGATCAACCAGTGCAGGTCAGACAGGATGGCATCCAGGAGCATGGGTTTGGGATCTCCCTAGAGAAGGAGACTCCCCAACCTCTCTGGGAAGCTTGTCCCAGGGCTTGGGCACCCAGAGAGTGAAGAAGCTTTTCCTCATGTAGGGATGAACCTTCCTGTGCTCCAGTTTGTGCCCATTGTCCCTTGTCCTGTCACTGGGCACCACTGAGAAGACTCTGGCCCCGTTCCCTTGACATCCACCCTTTAGGTATTGATCAGTATTGATCAGTATCAGTAGCTCAATATTCCCACCAGCAGCATTCAGCTATATGGAATTCTTCTAAAAATCAGTTGACTCTTCTGATCTGATCTTCTCTAAGGGCCTGATCCTGCCAAGTGCTGTGTTCCCCCTCAGAAACCCCTCATGGGTGCCATGACTGATCCTAATACCTAAAATTACCAGAGGAGGGGAAGAACTAGACCTGGTCCTGCACTCCTGATGCTGAAACGAGACAAGCAAGCGAGCAGCTCAACTCTTACAGCAAGACAAACTGAAAAGCCTGGCAGGATCTTTCAGCCTCTCTCCCCTTCGTCCTCCCCTCTGATTCTCCTCTTGCAGAGGGAAGCACAGCTCTGCCCACTCCCTTCTCCAACCGTTTTATTTCTATCTCCTAGCTAAGTCAACAACATGAAATGCCTGCAGGAACTACACAGGATAATAAGGAATGAGAACAGCTCAGTAGAGAAAATAACTGGTTATCTGGGTTCAAGTAGGTGCTGCTCCTGACTGCAGACACCACTCAGAGCAGGCCCTTCCTCAGCACCAGCTGGCTAGAGGTACATTTGTGGTTATCCCCTGTGGCTCCACGATGGCTGAGTGGCAGGGTCCTCGTGTGCTCTAGGAACAAAAGGGTCTCTTCTAGTCCAAAGCTGTGTCTACAGAGTCCTCTGATCCCTGCTTCTGAACTGCTGCTTGAGAGATGAGGATTCAGGCTGCTCACTTACATCTCTTTTCATTAAGTTTTAAAGTACTCCCCTAAAGATAGTATCAAATAGCAATTATCACTGCTGAAGACTGAATATTCAGACACATAGCAGAGCTTCCAAAGTTTCTTGGGTACATGGGTGCTTTTCAAATGCCTGGTTAAAAGCTGTAATTCTGATGCAGGTATGTTCCTTAAAGCAGCACCAGCCTTTGAATGACCCATAAGAACTTGCTTTTTCAAGTCAGTGAACTACAAATTAATTTTCCTAAAGTAAGATCCTACAACACTAAAAAACCCCCCAGCAACATTATCTCTAATCTTGAGTGTAAAAGCATGAAAAGGGAAGAGGGAGAAAACATTTCTGATTTTACCAGTCTCATAGGGAGCAGGTCAGACAAGACTATTGCCCAGAATCTGATGCCATCTGAGGCTGCAGCCAGGTGACAGCAGAGCTCTCTTCTGCAAAGGCCCCCAGCTGGGGATGGGAGTCAGTCTCACTTCCCATTCTCATGGGAAAGGAAATAAGAGAAGGAAAGGGAAAAGTCAGGGAAAGAAGGAAGAAGTTAGAAGTGCAGGGTGCATCCCATGCACATGTCAGCAGTGCTCTAAGGGTTTAGTTGTTCATAGTTAGCCATTCTCTAAGAAAAAATCCAAACAGCAATAATCAAAGCCAAGCCATTCCTCCCATTTCAGAGCAAGCTGCTGATGCAAGAGGTTATGACATCCTGAGTCACCACACACATCAGTTATGCTGCTCATCCCTTTGTGTGAGCATGAGAAGGGGTGGAGGGTGTCAGCTGGCTTTCCAGTTGAGTTTGTGTTGCCTCAGGAAGGGCTTTGTGGGGAAAGCTGCAAGGATTGATCAGGCACGATGACTGGGTATTGCCTTCTGTGTCTGACATTAACAAGCTCCACAGTCTCTCCTCTTTTTGAAGTCCATGTACCACCACTGATATTCTTACAGCTTCCTACTCCTTTTGGGACAGGTTCCTGATATCCTTTGGTACACAGCCTGACACACAGATGTGCCCTGGCATATACTGTCTTGTTATATCCCCTTAAAACTTCTTCCAGGTGAGCAGGCATAGATGTTTTGAAGCCATCATTCCCCAAAAGTGTACTTAACCCCCACTTCTTACCACTTTTTGCCATGTTTTCACTATTCTCCACACCACTCATTATTCCCTGGTACTGAATCATTAGTGCTGATGAGCAAACTTTCTCAAGGAGGCTTAACTCAAAATGCACCAGCCCATAATGAATCCTCATGGAAAAGCTTTCCATAACATATGTGCATGTTCTGAGGGTACAATGGCTACGAAATTACTTTCTCTCCAGTTCAATTAAAATGAGCTGGGGCATTCATTTTTGTCCCCAGTTTCATTTGGGCTGTGTGTGGCTACAGCTGCTTTAGGAGAAACTGGTTTGGTGCTGATACCCTGGCACAGCATCAACACTTCCATCTGGGACCTGTCCCTCAGGAGTGTGGCAGGGCACATCATGCAACACACAGCATCTTCCTGGAGCACACAGGGAGCGCTGCTGGAGGCAGGGTCTCAGCAGGCTGCCCTTTGTCTCAGGACAGATGAAAACTGTACTGCAGAGTAACTGATCCATGGTAAGGCAGCAGGTGGCAAGCGGGCACGGGGGAAGCCTCCCACCCCAGGAGCCTAAGCCAAGCATTTTGGGTTTGTGACACCAAAGCAGCCCTGTAACTGTGATAAGCATCAGCACAAGTGTCGCAGGGGTCTCTGCTGGAAGTGAAATAATTCAAGCAGTTGATGTGATGTGGGGACAGGAGGGAAGGACAGACAGCAGTCAGACGGCTGCGGGGTGACTCCTGAACACAGAGCAGCATCGCTGTGGGGCTCCCAAGACAGGGGCAGCATGAAGCCATTCACTCACAGCTCATTCACAAGCAGGTTCAGAACAGCCAGCAACTACAAAGCTGCTCCTGAACAGGGAAGACTGTAGAGCCTGTTTCACCATACCCCGGCACGTTCTGTCAGTCAGCAGAGCCTGGAGACCCTGCTGTGCAATCTGTCACCTAGCAGGGGATCTGATCCTGGGTAGGGTCAGCTCAAGCACTGACACTGGTTTGCTAGGAGAGGGCACCCTGAAAGGGACAACCCTCTGGCACGCAGACATGACTGGACATCCAGGGATGGTCCCCCCCTCACAGCCACTTGTGCTAAGAGCAGGACCAGAAGGCATTCCAGGAAACCAGCCTAATTTCTGCTCCTCTGACATTTGAAGTTGTGTAATTGGCATTTCAACTGCAACGACTTGAGTTTAACAGCACCTAAGTGGAAATAATCTGATTCACAAGCACTGGGGTGAAGGTAACAGGGAGCTCTCCTAAAAAAAGGAAGCCAGCTAAGTTAACAAAAGCCCATCCCTTTTGTTCTATCCTCAGGCTGCAGAATATTCAAAAAAGTCTTGCCAGAAGAGTAGCAGATGGAGTTGGACAGACTGTCCACAGATTTCCAAGCAGCCAGACAAGAGCAAAAATGAAATGCAGTTTGGTTTGAAGGCACTTGAGGGTTGCATTATAATCTGAACTGTTATCAGCTTTTGAAGGCATTCTTGCCTTACCTGAAGACATTGTCATGCCTGTGTTCTGGAAACATTAAAAGGTAAATCTGCTCTAACACAGTTAATACTGGGAAGTGGGAAAACCAGAAGGAAGAGGCAAAGAAAGTGCAAGCTGCTTCTAAACTGTATTGCCAAGAGGCTCACCTACAGGAGAACATGCTTTTAGTCTTTTCACTGCTTATTCTTGGAATCATGCTGAGCATTTATAGCCAATAGCCCTGTCCACATTCAGAATCTGAGTAGTGTGTAGACAGAGAAGAGAATGCAGTGTGCCAGACTTGACAGTCAACTCATTTTCTCTGCTGCATCAGTAGTTTCATAATATCCTCCTGCACCCACAAAGACAGCTCTTCTGCCTCTTCCACATGTTTTCCTTCCTGCTCCGGGTCCCCAAGTGCCCTCTCATACCACTGCTCTTCAGCTGTTCTGGGCACTTCAGCATCTCCATGACCATGTCCTCCCTGGAGCATTGCTTTGCCTTCCCATCACTGTCAGCCTGGCTGCTGCTGCTGTCAGGGGTGCTCCACTGAAGGGCACCCGAGGAGAAGGCAGTGAGTGAACAGGGAACAAAGGAAAGAGCAGTGAGCTTGGAAGACTCAGGGCATGAGCATAAAGGGGGGAAAAGAAGGACAAAGATATGCCATGCTTTCAAGCTGTAATTAGCAGAATTGCCAGGACCAGACTGCTTGCAGGAATCTGTGTGTTGAGGCTATCATAGTGCTCCATGTTTCAAGGGGGAAGGAAGAACCAGGGAGATGTACGTGCCAGGGCACTGCTGCAGTGGCCATCGGGGGGAATTCAGCTACAGGCTGCTGAGATTTTACACTAGGGATAACTGGGAACAGCAGTCATCACAGGCAGGACCCCAGAACAGAATCACAAGGTTGGAAAAGCCCTTTAGGATCATGGAGTCCAACCGTTCCCATCCTAAGCTAAACCAGATCCCTGAGCACCTCATCTACCTGCCTGTTAAACACACCCAGGGGTGGGGACTCAGCCCCCTCCCTGGGCAGCCTGGGCCACAGCCCCACAACTCTGCCAGGGAAGAACTTTGCCCTCCCATCTGAGCTGACCCTGCCCTGGGGCACCTTGAGCCCATTGCCTCTTGTCCCATCTCCTGTCCCCTGGCTGAAGAGGCCATCACCCCCCTCTCTACACCCTCCTGTCCTTTCTAGAAATACTGAAAAGACAATAAAGCCTTTATATTTCTTCGTTGTTACAACATTTATTCTTCCCCTCCTGCCTCAAGCTAACCTTTCCCATTAAATTCTCCCCCTATATTTGAACACAGTCCCCCACAGGTGTGCATGGAAGTGTGGCATCCCCATACCTTCTGCTCCACCTTTAGAAACTGAGCGAGTTCTTCAACAGTGAGGTGGTCCTTCTTGTCACTGTAGCTTAAGAGCAGCAAGTAGAGGTCTCTGCGCAAGGACATCATCTTGTAAAACACCGAAAACTCTTCAAAATTCAGGGTTCCTTGGTTCTCATCTGTGTCTGCTTCCTAAGAGGCAGAGACACACAGGTCAGCACAGGTGAATTCAGGGGACAGAGAGGAACAGGATTCAGGTGTATGAACAGTGTCATCAATTCTAGCCTACAAGATCCCGCTCGCACTCAAATCCTAGCAGGGCAAAACAACTGCAAAGTGGTAATACCACCTACTGGAATTTCTAGTGAAAGCAGTTACTGCACTAAAGCCACAGGCTCTCTGGGGAAATCTCCAGTGCACCTTTAGTTTGGAATTGGTTTCCCCAAAACAAAGCAGCTCACCCTGGGCTTTATTCCGAGCTGTTACTGTCCTGTATGCCCTGCAGATATCCTGGATTAAAACACAGCAAGGAACACAACCATTTTGCCCTGTGGCTTCCTCTAGCAGCAAGTCTGACATGTTTTAAAACACTCTGGGCAGTATCAGTCCTAATTTAATTAAACTGCAACACTCTTACCCCCCTGTCAGCACTGTGTAGGGGACACAAGGCTGCAGCAGCAGTAAGACTCCCCACCAAAATATATACCCTATACCCCAGTCTTGACTGCAGGTTTTGTTTATCCTCAGAGGTAAGAAGAGAAGAAAACAGTACTTAATGCATGTTAATACAAGGTTTTTACTGTGAACATCTGCCTAAGAGGATTGCTTTGGATTTTCAAAACAAAGAATATATTCTGGAGAACTGCTGTCAAACAGTATGTAGGTCTCCATGAGAAATGAACTTCAGGGAAGCTACAACTCGTGCAAAGTTTGAGGATGTAAGCAGGTAATGGAAACCAAGTGAAATAAATGTTTACAAGTGTGCTGCTGTTCCCAGGAATAGTGTCTTTCCTCCACAGCCATATATAACATGTTTTCTCTGCAGTTCTAAGCCCCATCCTGTTAAAAACGGTGCTTCCTCTGTGTTCAGGCCAGAGCACCTTCTGTGCAGAGCCCTTTCAACACTGACATGGCTTTGAACCTCTTGGCTTCTCTGTAGAACACAGGTACACCAAACAAGTCCTTCTCCAGAGGGTATCCTCACCCTGCCATCACTTCTTCCTGCTCAAGAAAGCTCTTCCAGCTGGTGCCCAACCTCACTTCTATAGAAGAGCTTGTCTAATAGCAGCACAATGAACACACCTCTGCCTGGCTTTGCTTTCCAAGGATCCTGAATTACTTGCCCTTCACATAAACATAAATTTCAGGCTGAAGCACCTCTTAGAACAGGAACCCATCTTTACACCAGTGCCTCCCACTACATACACACAACTAGAGTAGCAGCCCCATGCTTATTTCCAGATGCACAACCCAGACTGTTTCACAAGCCTGGCCACCCCCAGGCTGGAGGCTGGTTATGCCATGCCCAAACTGTAACAGCAAGTCACACAAACAGTACACCTGAGCAGATCAAGTGCAGGAACAGCATGAGGTAGCTAGATGTAGTGTCAAGGATTTGTCCCAGAGTGACTCTGCCATTCCATTTATCCCATGTTAAGGCCTGGAAGTCCACAGGACTGCTGGCTGGCACGGAGCGCTGACCATGGGTAAGGCCAGTAGGACTGAGCCCTGCATGAGTAGCAGGAAACAAGCCTCCAACACTCCTTTTAAATACACCTTTAACAGCTTCACCCATAGATTCCCAGGGTGGTTTGGGTGGGAAGCGACCCCAGAGCTCCCCCATTGCCCCTTTGCCATGTGCAGGGACACCCATCCCTAGCCCAGGGTGCCCCAAGCCCCATCCAACCTGGCCACGCCTGTGAGGTCTACCCCACTCCCTCAGGTATGGGCTGGCAGCAACTGCAGCAACACAAAAATAAGCAAAGCAGCTTATTTTGAACCAAAAGTTGCCTCTGATTACACAAAGGCTGATGGCTGCCAGAGTGCCCTACTTCATTCCTGACAGCCTGAAATAGCAAACTACAGGTTTTATTTCTCAGCACAGGGCTCCACAACTCTGCCTCTCCTGCAGCAGTCAACAATTCCAGCACAACCCGAGCATCTCATGGAGTTGTGTTTCATTACACCTTGTCAGTGCTACTCTCACCTCAGCTACAAACTCAGACCACAGCAAGCCAGCCAAGCAGAAAGCAACTTCCCACTACCTGGTGTCAAATGGGATTTTAAATAATTTTATTTCTACCACCTATCTTAAATGACCATTATAATTTGTGGGAACAACTATGACCCAAATTCACCAGCCTCCATACTCCTCAGGTCTTTGGGGAGTAACATGATACTCCAGAGACGTATCTCCAATGTGGATTTTACACCAGACAAACAAAGCAGAGAAGATTCTTCAGCTTTTCCATGTTTAATAGCAAGCCACCCTTTGGCTGGTAGTGTTTCTGAAGAGTGAAGAGGTTTATTTTGCTCCCCACTGCATCCTTGGCTCATCTTTCCTTTCCTACAGTAAACACCAGGGCTGGTGGAAAAGGGTAACTGCTCTCAGACAACAGGAGTGAAAAAAGAGGAGGAAGTTGTGAAAAAAAAACAACCCCAAACAACCAAAACCACAAAACCAAAACAAAACTAATTACTTTCATAAAGCTAGTTTGCATTAAAGTGTTTTCCACAAAGGAAATGAAAAATATTTTAATACAAACAGAGCAACTGCACTATCCATGCCAGCACAGAACAATTCTGTGCAGAGATTAAAGCAATAATACATCTAAAAAACAGTTGTTTTCTGTGTGGCTCCTGTCGCTGGAACGATGTCCTGCTGCACCTCTGTCTGCAAAGGGTACGACTTGGCAGAAGCCTGAGAGTTTTAAGTCCCAACCTGCAGATCCTCTTCTGGAGCTGCCCAGAAGCAGAGTGTAACTGGCACTGTCTTGTCAGGACAAGGCTGTCTGTCAGAGGGCACCAACCTGGAACATCTGCCGGACCTTCCTGCGGGGCAGGTTCACGTTCAGTTTGTGCATCAGCTGGTGGATCTCTTCAATATTCAGCAGCCCATCCCCGTTCTTGTCTGCCTCCTCAAAGGTCTGCTTGACCCAGCTACAAACGGGTCAAGGAAAGGTACCAGGGGGGATTTCCTCATGGAGAAGGGAGGCAGAGCAGTTGGGCTGGTAAGGGGCAAGACTCAAACACAGGAGAATAAGAGCCTGCTCCAGGGGAATAAATCCTCCTTAGCAGAGGACCTTACCTTCTGAGGAGAACTGAGCATTGCTCATCCAGCCTTCACAAACTTGCCTTTTTCAAGTCAGAGCCTCTTGGCAAAACATTTGAATTAAGAGTTCCCACAGCCTGCACTAGAGTTATGAGGGTACACTGTGAAATAAAGTCATTGCTGGGAAAGATCTGGTGCTATCTACACAGTTCTCCCCACACTGATGCCAACCCAAACTATTCTTACTACTGTACACCTGGTGCAATTTGCTATTGTTCCTCCTACCTGATGCAACTAAGACTTTTGTATCTGAAGGCTACTGCTTCCATGAGACTCAACTCAGAATCAAGCTCAACAGCAATCTGTATCTCTATGACATTGACCTAGTGGAAGAGGATGGAACAAGGAAGACTGAAACCAAACCAAATGCATTATTATCAGCCTGTGGTTTCCATAAGAACCTCACTGAAAATTAACCACTCTTGGTTTTCCACAGTCTCTCCTCCAAGTCTGTCACAGAGTTCTCAGTGCCACACCTTCCACAGGGCAGCAACAACTCCACAGAACTGAGAGCTGCATAGAGAATACGGGTAACACTCAGACATTGCTCCACTCACAAGGACAAAACTGCATCAAACTCAGCTAGCAGCTGCCAGACTGCGAAAAGAAGAGGTGATTCTTCATACAGCACATGGCTCATCTCTAACAAACTTTCTGGGGGTGTTCTGCTGGTTTACATGGGTTTGAGGTGACACTGAAACAATTGTCATCCCCCATCCCCTTGCTTAAACCCAGTACTGGTTTATGACAATTAATTAACAGCCAGGGTCAAAATTCCAGCCCCTTTACACTCTCATTTCTACTACTAGTTTCTCCTCTGAGAACCTGCTCTAAGTTCTCAAATACTGCTGAGCTTGCTCCAGTATCTTCTTCCACTTCTCCCTTCTTTCTGCTTGAACTTCTCCCCACCTAACCCATACCTTTTACCCCCTTCTTTGCACACATATCCCTCTGCAGCTTTTGCTAAGTTCTCACACTAGCTGGAAGTGGTACAGGGTCATTTTGTCTGCAGTCTCCCAGCTGCCACATTCGATAACACAAAGGGAACCTGAAGTGATGTTTCACCAGTAGAGAACATACAGCAGATATGTGCAGCTCGGAAGAGTCGTGGATAAATATAGCAAGCTGGGTATGTGTGCAACAGAGCATGCAATTTATCTTCCAAATGGATCTGTGCCCTATCTTGTATCAGAACTAAACACTGAAAACATAAATTAAAAATACCCAAAGAGTGTGTTCTCCAGGAGGAGTATTGGTACATGAGCACTGCAGCTTTCTGTCTGGTGTCTGACAGGTGACAATTGTAATCAAGATAGGTTGGTTGGTTGTTTAGGGGGAAAAGTGTTCTGTCTATTTAACATCCCAGTCAGCATTGTGAAAGGAAGCACATCACAAAGTATTGGGTGGACATGATCTTTATGAGAAGGTGATTTTGGTTACTAGGCTACACAAACATTTAAGGAGCTTTAAAGATTTGTGCTCCTGGCAATCAATGCAGGCTGACAAGTATACACAGCTCCCTGACACACACTGACCAAGAGAAATGGAGATGGCCAGGAGTTATGAGTCAGTTTACCGAAAGACTCCCAAAAACATGAGGGGTTCACCTGTGCAGAGGCTAACGACTGCTAACAGTGTCTTCTAATGGACCTTCCAATCTGCAGCAGCAGAATAAAGGCACAGCTGGGCAAACAGGAGATGACAGAAATCCTGAAATCATGCTGGGTTAGCCTTTATTGAGGTAACCAGATGTGACTGGTTTGGCCCTTCAGGAAGAATTTCACTAACAAAAATGCCAGACTGTGCTCTGACTTGAATGGATGTCAGTCCTGTCCCTCAGGCACAGCTGATGCTTTGTAGCACAGGTAAGTGTCCACGTCAAACCCAGAACTCGAGTTTCCCTTGCAATCAATGGCAAGGTTTTGGTCCTTTAACAGGAGGTGAAAGGACACCCTATGCTGAAGTGACTAAACAACAGCCAGAAACACTGAATCAGAAGCTGGGGCTCTGGCCCACAAAAGGATACTGGTCGTGTGTCCTCTGCCGCTTCGCGAGCGAGTCCTCGTCGCTTATTCCAGCCATCAGGTATTTCAGCCCAGTGATCCAGGTCCGGGCTTCCTCGGGGTTGGATGTAATCAGATCCAGAGACTCCATGTGGCTGCCATGGTAAATGCTGAAGCAGCAGCTGGGGTCGAAGCTGCCCTCGGCGTGGCGGTGGAAGATCTCAGACTGGCGGCCCTCGGTGACTCTGTAGATGGAGTCGATGACGACTGTGGGGAGAAGGGGGAACACAGATTGGCAGGCTTGGAAACCCACCCAGGCTCTTCCTGGTTTGGAGCAGTTCTGAATTATTTGGGCTGAAGGTCGTTAAACATATTTTAATATTACACTGTCTCATCCAAAAAGGCTTTGGACTTCAAGGTCTACCTTTGCTTTGGCCACACCACACACAGAGCACATCTGCCTCAGAGGCAGGGCTGTGCAGGTACAGGCAGGTGAGAGCAAAGCTCTCTGCATGCTCCTTGCTACACCACAGCACTGCAGGCTACTCAAAGGGGAGCACGAGAAGACTGATGCCAAGTGGCTTCCATCAATCAGTGAAACACCATGTAGCTCCAAAGGGACTGCACCCACCACAGCTGTGATTTCTCCAGCAGGAAGACAGGGATGCCCTAGCCCAGCGATGGGTAAGACATCTCCCAGTGCCATGGCTCCTACCAGCTACGCTGCTCAACCAGCAGCTCTTAGCCACCATGCACTGGCTCATGTCAACTGCCACTATCTGTACAAGCAAGCAGTTGGGAATGCTAAACTCAAGCCTCCATGAAAGTCCTGTGATTCTCTAGCCCTCGTTTCAGTCAATAAACCACTAATTTGAGTTTCCAATATAAAACAACACAGCAGGAACAGCTACAATGAGAAATAATGCTACACAGTAATGTCAAGATGTAGTGTGCCTAAACAAAACTATCACAGTTAAGGTTAAGAAACCTCAATCTAAACTTTTCTAGGTTCTGTATTTAATGTGGTGTGTCCATTGAAGAGAGCTCAGCACTTATCATAGAATCATAGAATCCCAGACTGGTCTAGGTTGGAAGGGACCCCATGGGTCATAGAGCTCCAACCCCCCTGCCACAGGCAGGGCCACCAACCTCCAGGTCTGGATCTACACAAGGTTGCCCAGGGCCCCATCCAACCTGACCTTGAACACTTCCAGGGACGGGGCATCCACTACTTCTCTGGGCAGCCTGTTCCAGCCCCTCACCACTCTTTCTGTAAAAAACTTCCCCCTAATATCTAATCTAAACCTTCCCTCCTTTAGCTTTAGTCCATTCCCCCTTGTCCTGCCATTATCTACCCTTTTAAAAAGTTTAATCCAAGTCACTCTTATATTTAATCACAATTCTTATCAGCCTATGGAAACAGTTTCCATCTGACTGAACTGCACTCTCTCCCTCATAATCCTGAGCTTCTGGCAGGTGGTTAAACTCTACTCCTCTTCTTGATAACCTTCATGTAAGTATCATATCACATTTAAAATAAGCATAAAACCCCCATTTACTTGATCCCCCAGTAATTTACAGCCCGACAGTTCCCTGCCCCACACATGGAAGGAAAGAGGAGACGTTTACTTTTCGCCTTTTCGCTCTTCCTGGAGGGTCTCCATCGGATGCAGGTCCTGTGCTCATCCAGGTAGAAGAGACGAACCAGCCCTTTGGTGCCACTCTTCAGCTTAACCATCTGAGTCCCAGACTGCATAACACTCATGCATCTTTCAACTGTGGAGCAGAACAGAGTAAATTCAACTAAGTGGTCATCTCGTTCCACTCATAAAATTACTCAGTGGTTTTCCAGCATCTGCCCAGCACATAAAACTCCTGCCCTGCACCTTTAACGACAGGCGCTCGTCACTGCTGCGCAGGCAACATCCCATTTCTTCCTCACTATGAGCTTCTTCACACAGGAAAATAAAATATCACCTGCTAAACCCCCTTCCCAACAAAGGAGACAAATAAAACTTTACCACATATTGAAGGAAAACACTTTATAGCTGTTCCATGCTTCTCTCATTTAAATCATTATACACAGTACTGTCACTTTAGAGCCCAGCACTCTGCAGGTTTGCATGGTGTGATAGTTCAAACTCTGAATTCCTTTGGGCTGGGTGTGCCCTTAGCTGATACCTTGTGCTTTTGACATGATTAGAATTGCTGACAATTATAAACACACGATCCCTCCTCCCCACCACACACATTTACACCCTCTCCATCCTGCTACTGAATTTCAAGCACATGCTGGGATGACTTCCTTTCATCCACCCATCCCAGCCAGGCTTTGTTTCTCTATGTTTTGACTAAAATAGATCCACCTCTTCCATTTCATCTCACATCTTCCCCCCTACAGTTTTCCAATCACTAGGATCAAGATAACATTTCCCCCTCATCTCAGTATATATCCATGGTCTTAAATTACCTTCTCCTGTTTTTATCTATTCAGCCTCTCCTGACTTGATATCACTCCAAATTCACTTCCCAGATGATTTGTTTACACTCTGGCTAGCTCCCAAATACTATCTGGGTCTGCCTTTATTTCTCCTTATCACCCTTTGCTCTTTCCCACCTCTCTCCAGAGTCTTTGAGGTATAACCACAAAGGCTGATTCTCCTTCCTCCCACTCCCTCCAGCTAGGATTTGTTTTCTGAGCTCCTGACAACCCCAAACCACATCATGGTAACTCTGCTGGGGTCAGAACACATCTTCCAGCAGAGACCCACACAACCCTGAGGCCACCAACAGAGCAGCACGCTCATTCCCCTTCAAAGCATCAGACACAGTCAAAGCAGCACCCTAAACACCAGTCAAATATGGGGCAAAGAGTCTTTGTCACTGGACCAACTTCCCCCAGCTCCCTCACACAAAGCTCTTCTTGCAGCAAGCCAAACTCCACATCAGGTAACTGCATCAGAAGCAGTGGTCCAGCTGAGCTGTCACCTTTCTTGAAGGAAAGGGAAGATTTGGGTTGAACTGAACAGAATCAAACTCTCCTGGAAGCATCACAGATGTGCTTGGGTGCAATAAATTTATGATTTGTTATGGGTTTTTATATATATATATACACACATATATGAACCTTCTCTCAATATATATATTTTTGTGTATATATATATATATGAACCTTATATGTATATATATATATATATATGAACCTTCGCTCAATCATCATGTGTATCAAATGAATGGGGTGGGTTTGGAGGTGCTTTAAGATGAGCTGGAGAAGTTCCATGAATCAAGCCAGAAACAGATGTCACAAAGTACCCACACACTGAACCAGGCAGGTGGAACTTGTACCTGTCCAAAGAGGCACAAAGTTCCAGGAAGCCAAGGGATGGAAAACTCAGAACCTTAAAGAAAGAACTGAAACAAAACCAAGTCTCTAAAGCTTACTATACCCATGCACACATCTTCTCTTGGCAGACTGAGCCTTTCACCTTGGGACCAAATTTAGATCAAGTTAGCTTCTTAAAAAAAACAACCACCACAACACCCCACCAAAAACCCAAAACCAACCCACTGAAAACTCTCCTCCAGCACAGAAATAAGGCTCTCTGAAAGAAAAGGCTGCACCAGCCTGTGCAGACACTCAAGTTTGAGCTGCTAGCCTGCAAACAGCATGGATGGTCTTATTGCAGAGCCACTGATGGCAACAGCGTTTTAACTCAGGTAAAGGTTTAGCAACAGGCTGCTTAAAGAAAATCTGCCTCTTTGCACCTAAGCCTGTCAGTTATTAATAACAGTCCTACAAAAATAACTAGTTCTCATATGAGTATTGGTATTGTCACCAGCTCAGCTGCCTTAGGGGAAAAAAACTGGTTTCACTATGATGTTGTTGAGCACCATTAGTGAGAGGCAGAGAAAGAGAACTACATCTCTTTAATGCAAGGAAAGCAGAAAATGGGCACACTCAGATAATTACAGCCAGTAAAACCATTGGAGAAAAAAAAAGTTTTATATATATATAAAAAAAGTGATCCAGTTTCTTCACCATTTCAATTGCTTCTCCATGTTTCTCCATCCCGTTTGCAATCGTTGCAGCTGCATTTCACACACACATTTTCAGCTAGGCTTTAGAATCAAGTTCTTTGGAACAGATTTTAAACCATTTTTTGCCACAGAGAGAGGTGTGGAAGAAACCCAGCTCCTGCCAAGCATCTCAACGCTCTCTGCTTCCCAAGCACCATCTGCAATAAGCTCAGTGCCCAAGGAAGCACCAGCTTTTCCACCTGTGCTTTTCCAGTTCCAAGGCAACACCATCAGAACACAAGCCTTTAAAGAAGGGTTTCCTTGCATCATCCTACTGTGTAGGTGTTAATGACAGAAAGAATCCACTTCAAAAGAATGAACCACAGTAACAGGAATGCCCACCATTCATAAACCCACTGGATTTCGGCTCCACAGACCACTTCCAAGATACCCCATCCCCTCCTTGAAGCTATTTATAAAATATCAGCATGCAAAGAAACAAAGTCTTTTTCAAACCTATTCCTAACATGCTAATGTCAGTCTCTAGCCAGACATTCACAAGAGCTGGACACTGCACATTAGCATCTGAATAAGGGGAAGTTATTGAACAGAGGAGGTTCAGAATAAAGCTCCAGAAGAGCCTTCATGAATTCTTTCACTAAAGAACAGGAAAGCTGGTTCCAGAAAAACATTTAATCCTCTAGATAAACCACAAATACTGAGTGATGATGCAGACATACATTAAAATTTGAGAAAGCAAGACGTGGTTTCCACTACATGGTGATTTTCTAACACAAGGACTAGCTGCACATGTCTTGCCTGAAGTCTGAAGACCAAGTTAAACTAGGATAACAATGTAGTTTATGTGCTACAAGAACGTTAATTTATCTGGAAATACAAGTAAATTATTATGCTTATGCACTGTATAATCTTTAAGTTCAAATGAAAAAAAATCTGAAAACTACCAAGTCCCTCTTCTATCTCCAGAGGTAATGCAAACTTATTTTTGACAGGCAAAACCTCATCCTAACAGACATCCTAATACTGAAAGACCAGCCTGGGTTTTTCCCCCCTCCCCAAATAATGATTTAAAGCAAACTAGCCCTGAATTCAAACAGCATTTTACATTTTTCATTCAAACAATGACGACAATCTTTAGTAGTACCCACATCTCCTTTCCCAAAGGAGGTACCTCTCCCTAGAATAGCAAACCAGATACAAACCCATCTGTGCCAGCTGGACTTTCTCCGAAGTGGCCAGGCACCCAAGCACGTGGCAGACCTCTGAAGCCAGGAGAATAGCCATCCGAGCCCCTGATGAAGCCAGGTGTTACCTGAAATCTTGCACATGAGACAGATGCTATTTATTCTACCTGACAAAGCTGCTCCTTGCTGCTGAATAAATCAAGCTGCTGCCTGGGAACACTAAGCTGGAACTCTGACCACTACCCAGCCTGTGGCCTTACGTTCAAAAAGCGCTCTAATCCGCCCCAAATCAGGCGGCGCTACCTCCCGTCCAGCTCGGCTCTAATCCATCCCCATGTGCAAGCAGGTCTTTAATGACAAGGGAACAGCTCAGCACTGCGCCCTGAGAGAAGCTCTTGCAAACAGAGCTGTAACTTCTTGCAGGTTCAACAGCCATTCCTGCACGAGTCTGTTCCCAATAGCTTGCAATCAGTGTGGTTTGATTCTCAGAGACACTCATGGCATGCACAGCTGCCTGCTGTCGTGCTTTGCTACAGAGCCTTCAAGGCTTGCTGGCCCCTTTAGATGATGCTAGAAGGGAGATACTTAGGGAATTAAAGCATTGTCCCTGCAGACCCCTCAGTGCAGCAGAAATGCACTCTGACATAGCTTTCCAAGGGGAAATGGCAAGAAGCTGTGCCAGGGCAGGGTCAGATTAGATATTAGAAAAGAATTTTTTACTGAAAGTTATCAGGGCCTGGAACAGGCTGCCCAGGGAGGGGGTTGAGTCACCTTCCCTGGATGTGTTTTACAAAAGGGTTGATGAGGTGCTCAGGGAAAGATGGGAATGGTTGGACTTGATGGTCTTTAAAGGTCCTTTCCAACCTTGTGAATCTGTGACATCCAGGGCACATCACTGCATGGAAACAAGCATCCCCTCCCTGCTAAACATGTTCAGCCAGGATTAAATACATACACTGGTCACTTCCAAACCAGAGCCAACAGGCAGGCACTGTGCATGAGGAGCACCCAAATGACACTGGCTGGGATGCTCGGTGTGCCCCAGCTGCCCCCATCACCCACATGTAACAGCCAACACTGCATCAAGACTTTCCAAGTTACCCCGCCTCCTGAACCAGTCTTGCTGTGCCTTCAGCCCCAAAGAGCTTCCCCAGCCCTTCATTTCAACCCTGAAAAAAAGCAACAGCAGGATTGAGAATTTTTTACCACTATATTTTGGGTTTAGCTACTCAAGAGAATACCATTACCTAATCATTCGTGGTAGAACACCCTACTGCCAAAAGCCTACAGCAAAATCCTGATGGGAGCAGAAGTTTTGAGTGAACAGGGGTTTATTTGACTTTTTTAGGGGTTTATTAGACTTTTTTTTTTAGATTTAGAAATCCCAGTTTCAGTGGGATTTCACTTTACTTCTTTTTTTCCATCATTGCCTTCAAAGAGCCATCACTTGCAAAGAGATGATGTTAACTATTTGAACAGCAACCAAAAAAAAAAGGCCAGTAAAACCTACTTTGGCAAAGGGCAGCGTGTGCAACTGCTACATGCAAACAGCTCCTGTACACAGCAAACCCTTGTTATGTTACTACAGGAGACCCTCAGCAAAAATACAGCAGGATATGAACGTATTTAAAAGCTTTAGGAAGAGTTTCCTACAATGGAGTATAAAGATTTCTCACCACTGGGCCTGAGAGACACATTGCCTTTTTTAAAAAAGATTAAATGTAAAGAAGTTTTGACTGTTGCTCACAAAAGCAGTCCTTGGGTTTTCCCTCTTGCATTACTGTGTGGTAAGAAATTAATATCTCAAAGTGCAACTGAAAGAAAAAAGGTTTAGTCTCATGTCTTGCTTTTATGGACTTAATCTTACAGCCATCTGACAAAACAAAAAGATTAAATAAGGTATAAAGAGCATTAGCAAATGATGAGAAGTATAATTATGAAAGAGGATATAAACTGTGTTCCTAAATTATATGCAGCCAGCTGCATTAAGCCCACATTAAGCTCGAGGAGATAAAAGAAACACAAAAAATGTAGAAGTTGCTTTTCCAGTGGTGACATCAGTTCTGCCTGAAAGTGGTTTTGGGCTTACTACACACTTTGAGGCAGACTGTTTCTTTCTTCAGGGAGGACTTGGCAGTGTTCAGTTAACAGTTGTTCTCGATCTTGAAGGGCTTTTCCAACCAAAAGCATTCTGACTGCCAGCACTCCTGCAGACTATCTCCCATGCTTCATTCTCAAGCACTCTCCCAGGAACCTGTACAGGGTCCTACACCTCACCCTGAGGAACTGCTTTTATGCTATGGAAAACATGGGCCATCTTACTTGACTCAAAACCCCAGATGTCACTGTAGTGTAATTCTCCTAAGTTCTCCTACTTAAAATTCCAGAAACCAAACACTTGGGAGTGGCTGTTAGGTAAAAAGTGGAATAGAAAAGAGTATTTTCAGTTGGAAGAGCCCTACAACCATCACCCAGCCCAGTGGCCTGACCATAAATTACAGCATGGTCCAAGCACACAGCAGGTAGGTGACAGGGGAGTCCCAGCATCTCCCCATCATGGGAACTATGTATCCAGACCCAGCCTGGAGTCTATTTTTTACTGGCAAAGACACACATTCCCAGAAGCAGCCATGTAAAAACATGCCATGAGGAAAAGCACACACGTGCCCAAATTAGAGAACAGGACACAACTAAACTGTTGTAATTCAAGTAGCAGAGATGCTCTGGATGCAGTAACAAAAAACCCCATTCTTAGTTGTCTGGATTCTTCCCACTCCCCTGTTTCACAGCCATTTGTTCATCATGAGCAGGCTCTACGTTTGCCTTTATGCTAATGCCATTAAAAGCCATTTACTCCCCACGCCCGTGCCCCAGAGAGCACTTTGTATCTAAATCCCATGGAACAGCACTGCCATCCAGCACATGGCACAGCTTGCCACTCAGATCCTCAACCCCCTGACTGCTGGTTTGTTATGTAACAGCCAAAGGCCCAGGAGGGCAGAGGCCACAGAGGCAGGTCTGGGGGAACCCCCCACTTTTAACAGCCCTGTCTGGTATTTCATGCCAGGTTTTAATTTGCTTTGCAGTAACTCTTCCAACCCCTCATGGAATCTGACATGAAGCTGCTTACAGTGTATTTAACCATGATCTCTGTGGAGGGCACGGACAGGAGATGGACGATCACTCACACTTCTGGAAGTCTCAAGAAACCCTCCAGAAAGTCAAGCATGCACCAGTAGAGACCCCAAAGGCTGGTCCCACCAGTCCTTGCAAGGCCTGAACACACCACAGGTATTTCATTTCATCCCCCAGAACTTAATGGAATCAAAACAAGCAGAGTAACCACCACGACACAAGCAGCAGCTACTCCAAACAACTGTGAACAGCCTACGATCAATGAAAGTCATTACAGCTGAAAAACAACTCATGCTTGATCAATCTGACTCTTTTTCACATGACAAGTGAAAAGTGTTTGCAACATGCCTTCCTTCTCCACAGTGGATCCCTGGCAAAATACCTTTTACAGAGGACTGTGCAGTGCAGATTACTTCCTAAGACACTGCCATATTTACAGGGACTCTGATCCCCTTTTCAGATGATCTACACTGCAGTAGAGCAACTGAAATCAGAGAGCAGCCCCCAGATACAATGAATAATGCATGCTTTCCATCTCTGCTCAAGGATAGCTTCCCTTCTGCTAGCTCAGCAGACTTCTAATTGGGATCTTCAAGAAATTAGCCCAGGTTTCATTCCAGCAGCTCTCTGGAAAGCAGCTGGTGACCAGATCGTGCAGGAGGCACAGCTTCTCTGCAGTCCTGGATGCCTCCTGGCTGAAGCGTGCTGAGGCCTGGCACCAGTCTTTGGGACTCCAGCTCCAGGACTCATCCTTAAGGAATCACCTTCAACAGGCCACTGCCAGCCAGCAGAGCCAAGACCAACTGTGCAAGAGCTTCCAGGGCAATGTTACTGCTACTGGTTCCTGAAAGACAGTCAGTATCTCTAGACTGTATCAAAGCTGCTTGTTTGGGGAGCTCTGGTGCCACCACAACCCAGCACGACTGAGGAACTAGGGAATCAGTTCTTTATCAACACTGAAAAGCACAAGCATCTAACCAGAGACATGGCCAACTGCCAAAACACACTGTCACAGCAGAGTGGACAAGAAACACAGATTCATTAAGCAAACATGGTTAACAAGTTTGCACATCCTAATGCTCATTACAGAGTGAGGATCCCTCAGCAGGGAGGGCACAGCAATTGATCACCATGCTAGGGAGCAAGAGGAAGCAGCAGCAGACAGGAAGAAACGGAGGAGGATAGTTTCCACTACAGCTGCCAGCAAGGAGGATGAGTGGCCAGGTGTGTATGTGCTGCCCTCACACAGGGCAGAAGCACCCAGCTTCTTGGGCAGTGGCACCCAGTGGCTTGGGCAGCATCCTCCCGCTGCCAGAACCATTCCCAAGGAACACAAGACACTGCTCTGTGAGTCTGTGGTTGTATCTCCAAAGGATACCCTAGGATCTCCCATTTGCTAGGCAAGTTTTTGCTCAGGTACCAGAAAGGACGGCAATAACTCAGGAGCTCAGCTGAGTCACCTGTGTATGCTCCTCAGCAGTGCCAAGACAGGAGCACCTCCTTCAAGACATCATGGCAATCAAGAGCATCCTGAAAGGCACCCCAGGAGCTATGTCTCTGAGTGCAGAAGTCACAGTGGAAAACACTAAGCCACAAGCTCTTTTTCTTCCAGAGTCCCATGTCTACCATCTAAAAATCACTAAGTATATAAAGAAAGCTCATATGCCTAAGAACCTCGCCTTGTTCTAAGCCTACCTCCATTGTACAGCATGAAATACCATCCCTGTTCCATGGCCCTTTCTCTACTACCCAGGACTTCAATGAAATAGAATTCCCAATGCAACATATTGAGTTGGGTCAGATCCCCTCAGGTGTGTGTTGTGCCCCACCCCCAATATGCCATTCCTTTATATCTCACCCCACCTCGACTTCTCCAACACCACAAAACCAGAAAAACCCCAGCAGAACACCCTCCATAAAGCCTGCTCCCCTCTCCAAGCTGAGCTGTGCTGAGGATAAACTGTCCCAACTTCAGCACAAACTGAATCCTGATGCCTGCAAGTTTTTCAGCAAATAGTACTAAGTCACAGCAGCCTTGGTACCTGGACAGCATCACAGCTCCATGATGAGGGGAATAAATCCCAGGGCACTAAGGCAACTGTAGCTGCAGGATGGAGTGGGTGGAAGTGGGATCCAGTCCCCAGGACCTGGAGCAGACTCATCACGCTGGGCTGTGACAGCAACTGGGCTGGAGGGAGCATTGCTTCCCCTTCAGGCTGCCAAATAAATCCACATCTGGGGCTCGATTAGAGAGTAGGAGGGGAAAGAGCAGAGTAGAACTGAAGGTGGAGTTAATTAACCTTTAAAAGTAAAGAATGAAGACTACAGCACAATTGATGATACGAACTTATTCACTCTCCTCAAAATCATTTTGCTGAAGAAACATGTTTATCTATTCTATTCCCAAATTACCTCTGTGCAACTCCCTGACAGTGAGTCATCTGTGGACAAACAATGAACTGACAGCCTCAAACACCAAAGTAATTTTGTTACCCAAAATAAGGATGTGCTGTGCATCTGAGTTTCATGCTGATCAATGTTTCTACTGGTGGGTGACATGTGAAGGTGTCTCCAAATCAGTTACCTGTTATACTGCTGAGGATACCAATAACCTGACCCAGAACAAGCACAAACTTCCTCACCTACACCTGGGTTTCCTGACACTTGTATTAAAAAAAGCCAGTTTACAGTCTCCCATAACTTCAGTTTCAGTCAGCCAAGCAGCACACACACCACCACAAAATGCTGCCTACAGGCTGGCCTCTGAGACATCAGGTTCTTAAGGGGCTCCTGCAAAACGTGCAGTGCAGAGGAAATAAGCACACACATCTCTTGCAGGTGAGCTCAGTGCTGGGAACTCTTCTTTCAGGGAGCTCCTTCACCAGCCCCTCATTTCACCAAGCTGCTGCATGCCACGACACTGCCACCACTCACATCGATCCCAAACAGCATTTGGCCATTTCAGTCTTCAAAGCACTGGAAGAGTTCCTTCAACCATTCTAAGCTTATGCTGCCTAGTTTCAGAAAGGCAGGGTTCTTCTGCAAAACCCAGGAATTTTTTCAGTTTCACATGGTGACAGTTTTCTGTAGATTTCCTAAAACAAAGTTATATTTAACTCAGAAACAAAACAAGAAAGAAAAAGAACACAAAGTAGTTGAGCATATAACTCAGTTACCAGTTGGGTCTACCACACCACCCTTGGCTCTGCAGAAGCATGTTAGATACCTCTCACAGAGGCATGAGCATCCTTCACTGGTGCCACGGAGGGGACCTGGCAGTCCCCAGTGCCACTGTGTTTAGGTAGGCAGGTGGGGTGTTTCACTTCATAGGGGGAAACAGCCTCAAAACACATCAAACCACCCAGAGGCTTTGAACCTTGCAAGCTGCCCTGTGCTTATACTAATCTATTGAGAGTGCATATAATGCTGGGATAGATTTAAGCTACGACTGGAGTTAAACCTGTGGAAGACCAAGTTCTTCCCAAGAGGAGGTCGATGCCTTCAATATCAGCTCAGAACAGTATGCTGTTCTATTTGCTTTTATATCACTTACTATTCTTACTTTTTATATCACTTACTATTCTTACTATACTTAAGACCTGTTTTACAGGTGCTTGCATAGATGTAAAGAGACCCAAAGAAGCACGAGCGGTGACCTTCAAGGCTGCTGTGATAGTCCCTGAGAATGAGATGTGAATGAATGGACAACCTTTCCATCCCCACTCTGCAGGTTCAGGCCAGGGCTACGCTGCAGAGTGTGCTTGGTCAGGTGCAATTCATTTGTCTCAGACACTAATTTGAAAAAGAAAAACCCAGCCCCACGACAAACTTGGGTTTGTCAGCTGGGAGAGAATACTAGATTCAATCTGTCACTTAAATTGTCAATAGCACTGCCGTTGTAGCCCACTGCCGTTGTAGCCCACTGCCGTTGTAGCCCACTGCCGTTGCTCTGCTTAGCTGTACTGCCTGCAACCCCAGCCTTGGGCTCAAGCAGTAACAGGGTAAGTACACCCACCCGCCAGGCAGACCCAGACCCATCAGCAAGGGAAGCCTGCACTGCCCCTCCCACGCCGTGCCCATCACGTCCCGCTGCCAATACCTCTGAGCACAAGCGCGTTCCCCGCTCAGCGGTTCGCACAGTCGCACTCACACTTACAGCCAAAGCGCTGGCAGGCCCGGAGCTGCTGCTTCCCACAGGTGCTCATGGCAGAGCTGGGTCAGACAGGCGGCCAGCGACGGCTCAGTTACCCCTTTATCCAGGCGCTATCACACCCGTGCTCCGAGGTGCATACATTGCGCGAGGGGCGCGATCCGGCTGCTACCGGTATCAGTGCTGGCAAGCTTAAGTAACCACCAGCCTGGGTAAGGGGGAAGCTTGGGCACTCTGCCTTCTTCCACCACCCAAGCATGTGAATATATTCACCTACAAAGCTTGCTGAGGCCATGCCAGGTCCAGCCATGACCCCCCCACACACTGCTGCAACCCCACCAAAGCACCCAGACCTGGACACAAGTGACACTGCCTTGTACTCCTTGCTTCTGCATCCTTTAACTGCCTCCACCAGAGAAGGGCAGTGCTACTGACTGGAAACCATTTACAGAAATTTGGCAGTGGCTGTTATATCTGGAAAAAGGGCTACCAAATAACCTCCAACCAAATTTTACCATCAACTGAGTACTTTGCTATGAAATGTGTTTAACCACACATACATGCTTACACAAGCATCAAGGATTAAACCTGAGGTTCTTCTCCTAGGACTGTTCCAAAAAGCCCCTTCAAATAAGCCAGCTCTCTTAAATTATTAAACAGAGACATATCCATTACCTTCTGTGCCTGAGAAAGCAGATGGAGTAACACCTGGTCTCGTTTACCTAACCATATGCATCAAAGCTTAATGTAGAGCTTGTGCAACCGAAGCCTCCAAAACAAAACTAGAGCCTTTGGAGCTGTGGCACACCAGCTCTAGTGCAGGAGGAGGCCCTTCCCTGAGAGGATGTAGGGATAAAATAGTCTCAAGGTCTTGCAGGATAGCTGTGTCTATTTCTAGTAACTTTCCCTGGTTAAAAGTATTTATGAAATAAAATAATCCCTGCAAAGTGCAAAGAAAACTGACCAGCTGTCTATCAACGCCCAACACTGCTCGTGAATACTTCAATGTGCTTCACAGTGGGGAAAATGGCATTTCAAAGTACAACCCATGACTTTTGGTGGCTTTATTTTAGATCAGCTTGGTTTTAAAGTATAGAAAACCTTGTGAGAAAATGTCATCTGAATGAGTCCACTCTGACAAGCTCTTTGCTGAATTTGTAAGGGTTTTTTCTTTAAAAGCACATAACCCAACTTCACTAAGGGTGAGCAAAATACAAAAATGAGCTTTATCTACCAGGGTCTCTCCTTCTCGTTACAGCATTTACTCTATACCCATGCAGAGGCTTAAACCAATTGCCACTGTCATCCAGCACTGACTTAAACTGAACAAAACCAGACAATATAAACTGTAAGTTAAAGTTATTCAAGATGTCTTCTGTATCATCCTCCCACAGGTCTTGAAAAGACACATCTTTCCCACCCAACGCTGTTTGAGCAGAATTCTACACATCATTCCCAGAGGTGTTACACTGCTTATGAAAGTGCTACTAGAAAAATGAACAAACAAAACCCCAGGACTGAACCCAGAAACTCCTTCCCATAGCAAGCTGTGCCACAGCAGAATGAACAACAGATTAAAAGGTTGTGAATGTTTTTTTTAGAAGACAAATATATTTCTAACACTTTAAGATGAGACACGAGTGCAGTTTGCCTGTATCACACGAGCAGCACCTCACAAACAATCCACACGTTTGCATGGAGAAATGTGCTTTCAAGTCAACACAAAACCCCCCAAGTTTTCCTCTTAATTATTCAGGAGCACATACACACACGTTTTCTTACCATGGCCCTCACAAATACTGTATGTAGCTTGCCAATCATAAGAATCAAGTCACCTGATTTTTCTATAAGCACTTCCAGAAACATTCTGAGCTCTTCCAACAATAATTCCAAACTCAGGCATCCTTACCTTTTTCTGGACTTAAGTTTTTATATACTTCAAGGTCTGCCATTAAATTTGTAACTCATGCATTATTGGCAAGTAGAATGGAAATTAATGCTGCTGGAAAGCCTCAATGTAATCTTCATGTCTCCAGAGCTAAAACCTTTGGAAAGCAATCCTTAGAAGTACAGGAGAACGTTGCCAGTGCTGTTCTTTACGAGGAATGACGAAATCCTTGTGATCCATAGCAAAAAGAGAGGGAAGCACAAATCCAGAGCCAATACTAGGCAACTTTCTTCCGAACCAAAAAGCGCAGCCTGAGAAGGAAGCTGGGAGCATCTGCTGTGTGCTGCTGCTGTGGGAATGCAGGAGCAGCGACTACTCTTGGTGTGAGACATGCACACGCAGCACAGCGATTAAGATGCTCCAGGCATCAAGTGTGCATAACGCCTGGGAAGCAGAGCTCTCCAGGGAGGCACAGGGAAATCCCTGCTGGCACCTAGGGAGGCTGGTCAGGGTCAGGAACCCATTACCGTACTCTGGGAGGTGGAAGAATGGGAGAGCAACGCAGGCTGAATGCAGAAGAGGAAAAACACCCTCACTCCAAAGTAACTCCCGGCATCTGCAGCCACAGGATTCTGTGGGGTGGAAGGACAGAACCACAGTGGACAGAACTCCTTTTCCCCCCAGGTTGTGTGCCACCTCCTCCTGGCTCTGTCGCCAACTTAAAGGGAAAGAGCCTTTCTCCAGAATCAGACCAGTTAGAGCACAGAGCCTGCAAATGGTTCAGTCTGCGCATCACTGAGCATTCGATTTTGTAAGGAGGAGCAGCCTCCTGTGAGATGCTGAGCACAAACCCTCCCAGTAGCTTATAAAAAAATTACCATGCTACTGGCTAAACACAGTGCTTGTGTAAGCCAACTCAGTGCTGTGGAAGCCAGTGGGTTTAAAGACACTGTGGAACAAGGGGCAGAAATATTCAGACTTGCATAAATCGCACTGTACTTATGATGGAGCCCAAGGGGACACAGTGCTGGAAAGCACAGCCAGAATAAAACAGGCTCCATATAGAACGCTCTGCAGCTTTGATTTACCCTGTTTTCTAATTGTTTCCCTATTCAGCTGGCTTCACAGAGTGACCTTTACATGAGCACACCAAAGGAATCCCCAGCTGCGTTCTCAAAGATTGTGACAGCAACAAAAGAGGACAGAATTTGTCTAGCACATGGTAGGGAAAAGTTACACAACAGACAGTGTGACCGGGAGGATGTGGAGGGGGAAAAGGAAAAGAAGGAAGAAAACCACAGCTCTAACATGCCTGTGCTACCTGAGTGAGATGGGAGGCCAGATACGAGTGGAGTTGACACATTTTAGTGAGGAATCATTATTTCTTAGCAGTTGCTAACACAAACAGTAAGATTTTGCAGCTACCACATGTCAGGATAGATGGCAGCACGATAGAGGTTGACTGCACCTAGCAATCTATGAAAGGGAACAAGCCCACAACCCCTGGGTTGGGTTGTTCCTGGCTGCACACAAAGCTCGTGCTTCTAATCAGGCTTCCAACTGATGTCTCACTCTGCTGGGAGAAGTGTCATCTCAGATACAACAAGGGAAGTGGCACAGCACATCGTTACCCCACCTCAGAGGGGTTCACACCTCGGTTGGTGAGATGAATGAAGTCATCACTCAGCCCCTAGGTAGCTGTCAATACACTTCCATTCAAATGAACCCACGTGTTAGAGGTGCTGCAATTCAACAACAACAAAAAATAAGCTGTCACCACTCCATAGTCCTTGATACACCAGATTGCCCTTGATAATGTGTTAAGTGCAAATTACTCCACAGCCCTAACATTCTCTAAACTACAAGAGGTGTCACACAAGCATCATCAACACTAAAGCTGCTCCATAGGAAATCTTGCCTGATCATTGATCCTTTCCTTATCAGTTCAAGGCCAGGTTGGATGGGGCCCTGGGCAACCTTCTGTAGCTCCAGGCCTGGAGGTTGGTGGCCCTGCCTGTGGCAGGGGGTTAGAGCTCTGTGATGATCCTTGGGGGCCCTTCCAACCCATGCCATTCTATGATTCTATGATTAATTTTAAAAACAGAAGTGCTCAAATGCTTGTAAGGCTTTAGAAATTAGAGCATGCCAAACCTTCTCTTGCTGGGTCGTGCAGTGCCTATGAAACAGTAGGGGCTGGAGACACAGGAGATTGCCTTCCTTCCCTCCCCACAGCCTGGCAGTACCCAGCAGCTGCTGCATCCCCATTCACAACTAAAGAAAATTGATTACCAAAAGCATCAGCCTTTGCCAAACTGCAAAAGAATGGAAGCCCAATTTTTGAACACTAAGACCCACACCTCACAAGGCTGAGATTACTGGACAGGCAGGACAGTGCAAGCTCTATTGCAAAGTATTCATTTTCCAATAAACAGGAATGATTCAACTAATAGTTCTGAAATTACAGCATCAGAAGAGTATCAATTTTCTGGCTCATTGGTTTTTCCTTCTTCACTGTCAAAATAGCTGGAAACTGGTACAAAGACTAATTCTGCTAAAGAGGAAGAAAAGCTGATTAGAGAACTTTTACCTCTCACAGTAAGTAGATAATGAAATAAGAAGATAACAACATCTTCATGTTCATCATCTAAATTTAATCTTAGATTTAGAGTGTAATAGAGCCTCCTCGTGTAAAGTCAGCGAGCAATAATTAAAACTTTATGCTAGCTGCATGAAAAACTTGCCATTTTTATCAGATTAAAGCTTTTATCAGCTCTACTCATTTGTCATGAATGAAGACACGGTTCTTTAGAAAGCTGACAAACACACAACTAAGGAAGGGAGGGAAAAATCCACTTGGCATTAGAAGACAGCAGCCAGATATATTGGCTAGAGACAGATCAGAGACACAAAGCTCCTCCTTTCACCAAAGGATGCACCTACGGATAGGCACAGGGTCCTTAAAAGTAGTTACAGGTTTACTGAAGCAGCGAGATGCAGCTTCTTTGGGCACTTTCTAAATCCAGGTGAACTTTCACAAATAAATACTTTAATGCCCTTCTTGTATATACATTTTCAGTTCTGTCTGGTTGTCTCAAGGAATAGATTGTGGGTATTTCTCTACACCCCTCAGACCATAAACCCAAATATAAATTACTGCACTATTAACTTGTCCTGCTTTCCCAAGCATCATTATAAAACTTCATCCAAGCTCACTGCTAAGACGAAAGCCTGAGTTCCACAGTCTACATCTGGCATCTTTAGTGCTGTAGCCCCAAGCACACAGCTTGCATGAGGCTTCAGCAGAGCTAATTATAAAGCACAGCCCATCAGTAAACATCTAGCCTAATGCATACATGCAATTCAGCAAAGACTTAATGCTGTTCCCCCAAATAATAACCAAAGCAGACCACTTCACTGTATAAAAACTAAACCATAATGCATTTTATGTTCCCATTCATCGGGCACAAAAGTTCGGGCTCACTGAAGCAAAAAACCCCTACAAGAACCTGCACAAAAGCTCAGCTTCTCAGCCTGAAGTGAATGGAAAAACACTACACTACCACCTGCTGCAAGCAATCTCTGGTGAAGCTGCTCAGAACGCGTTCCGTAGCAGCAGTAGGTGTTCATCTAATAAAGGTGGTGCACAACTGCATCCCTTACACCTGGGTAAACTTTGAGATGATCTCACAAAATAACCAATTGCCTTGGACCTGGCATCTCTCTCCTCCCCTCAGCCTGGGATGTGTTCTAGGAGACCATTTGGAAGAACCTTTTGAATGATGAGGAGGACACCCCCCGAAAAAAGACACTCAGAGCACCCATGGGAATAGAGATCGGCAATCAGCAGCTTCCCCTGGAAGTCCACAGGTCACTGCACGCTGTCAGAGAGCAAAATACTCACTGTAAAATATTGTTTGGTAGTGCCAGCAGGAGACAAAGGTTTGAGTGGCCTACCTCAGAGTGCCTCGTGAAGCGTTGATACCCACGGCAGCACTGCCCCTAAGCCACGCTGCAGCAGCTCAGCACATCAGTGTTGAAGCCTAAGATGAAGTTCCCCTTCCTGATGCTTTTCCTTTCCCCAGGGCAGAAGAAAGCGTTTATCACCACAACGTTCCCCAGCCAGACATCAGAATGCAGACATTCAAAGCTACCAAAAGGCCTAACAACTTCAGTACCTATCGCCTTTACCAGCTTGGCCCCTGGCTCAGGACATCCACTCACCTGGTCTCTTTGAGGTGAAGTAATGGAGCAGCCAAACCTGCTCCCCCATTAGTCTGAAGGTGGCAGGGCTGTGTGAAGTGGCTGCTTCCCTTCTAACAGAAGGTCTGCACAACAACAGGCATTTCTGAGTTAACCACAGATAGTCAAAAGCACAGGCAAATTAAAAACCACTTTAGAAGCAGCTTACAAGACGTAAAGTTAATAAATGCAGCGATCTAGATGCTGGTCCTGGCTGGGAAGTACTTACACATTGCTGACCGGAGGGAGTGTGGGCCATGGGAAGGGTTATATTGGGTATTTTTCCCCCCCTTTATACTTTTAGCCCCAAACATCCCCTAGCAAAGAAGATGGATGTTTGGTCTGACAATAGAGCCATTCCTACATTTATTTGCCAGCAAACAAACAAAATATGATCCACTTTTACAGCTTGAAAACCCTGAGAAAACAAACAAATCATCTTCCAAGCCTAGAGGCACGCTGTACTTTGTATTTTGGCACTGTTTGCAACAGGAAGAAAAGAAAGTAGGTTCATCAAGTCCTCAAGGCTATTCCGAACACTGCAATTGCTTATCTGCTCCGTTCTACAGAAACTGCTAAAATAGCTGGAACCCAGATCTGTCTCCAGTTCGCTGTTTTCTGTGTGCACACACAGTGCTGTTACTGAAGAAAACTGACATTTTTGCTTCTAGGCAGATAAGACTCCCTAGAGCATGGGGCACAGCAGCAAACTCCACTTCTGTAACCAAAAATTTCAGACATAAACAGATAAGAATTTTAATATCCTGCAAATGCAGCTATTAGCAGCTTTTCCTAATAAAATTATCATTTTGTGATAAATCCTGAGGCGGTTTTGATGCCTACAGCAATTCAGCATTGCACATGTGAATGTGCAGTCATTACTCAAAGACAAACCATCAGAGCCCTGTGGAAAGGCACACAGCTGTGTATCAATATGTTTTCTTGCCTAACAACATGCAAGTGTCTCAAAGCATCATGATACTGTGGGAGAGAGCAGCATCTTCCAGAAGGGAATGGAAACGTTGCTGTTGGTATCTGCTGTTTACTGCACCCAGGAATTAAACAGCTCTCCAGCCTCACGTGCACATTGGGGTCGATATGTTGCTCGCTACTAATTACCATTCACAGCTTCAGAGCAAGGGCACAGACAGGACAATTTAACAGTCTTTCCAAGTTTTACCCATCCCCACCTCAAAGCACAGCATTTTTTTCCTGTGTCTGCCTACATACTCATGGACAATTTTCAATTTCCTCCTGTGCCCACTTTCCCCATCACTCCCAATAAGCTTTCTCTTCCCTGGGCATTGCTGTCGTGGTGCATTTACAGTCAGCAGTCACATCCCCTCTGTGTCTTTGAGTCTCCAAACTGAGCAGACCAGACTCCTCAGTTCACCTCTACTACTGCAGTCCTCTTCTCTGCCTGCTCCTGATCTGCCCTTGCACAAGTACTGCTGACCAGAACAGCACTGGGCTGGGCCTCTGCAGCACTACTGCCTTCATCTTACTCCACAACACCCCAACTGCCTCCAACTAACCCATCACATGAGCAAGGAGCTGCTCTGTGTACGTTTGGTCCACCACCACCTCCTCCTTTGCAGCTGATGGTCTCCCACAGTGGAGAAGTGCTCACTGCTCATCCCCCAGCATTCTTTGATGTTCAAGCAGAGACACCACGTACTCCAACAGCTTCCACCTGCAGTGCTGCAGTCTCATTTCAGTGTTGCTGCTCAAAGTTGGGGTTCTTTTCCCCTTTGGTTGGATTTGTTGCATTGTTTTGGGAGGGTTTGTTTGTTAAGGGTTAGGGTGGGTTTTGTTTGCTTGTTTTGGGGTTTTTTTTAAGCACAAAACAGTATGTTTAAACTACTCCAAAATTAACAGAGCTTCAACTTTCTCATTTACACAGTCCAAGGAGTTCCTTGCACTTAAACACCTCAAGCTGGAGACAAACAAATGGAGTACCATCTATTGGGGTTCTTAAAGCCCCCAAAGGGCATGAAGGAAATACCAGAGATGAACACAGCTGAGCAGCAAAGTTCACATCGTGTGCCTCTGTAGACACTTCCAGTCATGACATCTCTATGAAGAAAGATGTCCCTAGGCTTTTTAAGAACACCAAGGGATGTGCAGGGATACTGTTACCTGGCTGGTTGCCCCTGAGGTACAACGGTTCTTCCAGATTACAGGCAATAACTGTGCCACTGCACTGTGACCTTCCAGACAAGCCTGATACAGCTGAGCTAGTCCATGGCTCTGAACCAAAGGCTGCAGCTTAGTAAGACAAGCAAAACTGAGTTACCATGATGTCCAACCAGTGGTGGTCAAGTCCCTGCTGACACAGGTCTGGAAAGAGCTGGAGAGGCCAGAAGATAAAATTAGACACTAATATAGGGAGTTAATTACAGTTACAGAAACGCAATTTAAACAAAAGGTTTCTATTTCTGAGAGAACTTAAGAAGATAATTGGCATAAGTGACTGACTAATAAGGTTCGTATGAGCAGCTACTTTCAGAACTGCTGAGGCAGTATCAGCTGTTTGCTAAACATGTCGCAGCTTCCTTCTGTTTAACAGCTACAGAGCATTAGCATTCATAAACATAGAAAAATCAGCTAATCAACAGCCCTGCGTGCTTGCTCCCTGAAGAGCCATAAGAGTCATGCTTTCAGAATATGAAACAATAATGGTATAAAAGACAAAAAAAATCATTAAAACACTGTGTGAATTGGAATTAAGACTGTAGAGCTGGACACATACAAGCCAAGCACTGAAATGTAGCAAGTCACAAGGGGTTGGATCACAGTACTTTGCCTGCTCACAGTGTCTTTCCCACATAGAGAGCACATTAGATTTTCTTTCCCGATTTCCCAGTGGTGTAAAACAGTTTTAAACAAGTACAACTTCTTTCCATCTTCTGGAGAAAACATGGTCCTAGATACCATGGTCCTTAGGTAACCCCCAATTTAGTTGTTTGGCATTCGCTGAGTCACACCATGTCCAAAGTTCACTGCTCAGTCCCACTTGGTCTCTCTGAGACACAAAGAGAATCGGTCAGCCTTGACCACGAGCTGCAGTCAGGAACAGGGGCGAGCACCCAGCCTGCTCACCCCCACCCACTCCATGCCCTCTGTCAGGACCTACAGGATCAGAAAGCTCACCAACAAACAGGAAAGTTTCTTAAGGATTTGCATCAGCAGAGTCCAAAGGAAAACTGCTCTCAGTCATCAGGAACCACATGCTAATTACGGGGGACATGCTTGTGTCTCCTTACACGTCATGCTGGTGGGAACTTCCACCTCTGCCTCTGTCCAGCAGGAATTCAGCTCCCTCCATAAAGTGAAAATAAGTCACTGCAGTGTCTTGCTTAAGTTGAAGAGAGAAACACAGAGCCCTGAAGGATTCTGTTAAGGAAAAATAATGAATCCTGCCTGATCATGAATGAAAGACAAATAGATTAAGCCATAGAATCTTTCTGGTCTGGGATGCCTGCTAATTATGCCTTCCACTTTTGATGATTACCACTCTGCAGACTCATCATCCCAATAGCTGCTCATGGATTACTGGACTTGGTGCTAATGGATCATTATCCAGCCTTCGCACCATTAGGAGGATAAGGACATCATGCTGCTCTACTATAAAACACCACCAAGTTGGAGACTATGGACCAGACTTTCTTTTCACTTGATCTAGAACAGCAAAACTGCAAATACACATCCAAAACCCAGCTGCTCCAGTTCCACCATCCCCTGGAGAGAAGCGTGGTTAGCACGTTTACCAAAACACTGCAAGAGCACTCGGACTCAGCAAAGGGCAAAGGCATCCCAGAGACAACTCCCTCCTTCCACACTGTCAGAGCAAACTCAGAAGGAAGAAGGAACACGATCCCACCAAAGTCAGTGGGATGGCATGAGCGGCCTGATAAATCCCAGGGCTGAATCTCAGTTTCCTTCGAGAAGCAGAGTAGTTCTGCCTGGAGATGACAGGTTCACCAGTGACAGATCCATGAACCACCTTCCCTGCAATGCATGTCCCAGATGTAATGCAGAGATGAATTAATGTGACGATGCTGCTGTCAGTCTGACTTACTGGAAAGTTATTAACATTCTTCTGGCGTCCCAAACAGAACTAGCAGTGCCTCTGGGTGAGAAAAGCAGTACGGGGGGGAAGATGGTATTATCTTTAAATAAACCTTCATTAAGAAGATGCACAAACTGACAAATGATTAATTCTCCTGCTACACCATTAGCTACACCATGGTGATGTAACCTCAGTGACAAGAGTGCAGATACAGCTGGGTTCACACTGGGTTGTGCCGTGGTTCTGTGAGCTGCAAACTTCCCAGCTTCCTGACAAACACAATGAAAACTGAAATGTAGGTTCTCTAGGGGGGCAAAGATAATTACTTTTGCTTTTGAAAAAGATGAGTACTTCTACCTTTAATTTATAAGCTTTCCATCCTGCTGCTAAGTGCCATAAATCTGCCCTGAAGTGACAGTTTTTAATCCCTGATCTCAAAAGGAATAAGGAATACAACACTTGGGCCTCTTGGAAACAGCGTGAGGAGGTCACACAAACACACACCCCCCCTCATAGGACAGGTAGGAATTTGGCTGTCCCTTCAGACTAGACCTGCAGGACTCTCTTCCAGGCAGGGATGCTCCTGGATCCTGGTGGCCCCTGAGCCACAGCAGAAGGAGTGAGGAGCTAGGCTCAGTGCCCACGGAAGGGCAGAGCTACCCAGCAAAGGCAGAGGAACCTGCCTGGGGAACACACGTGCTCTCTATTTAAGTTGATGTATCACATTTAAGCATACAAAAAGAGGTTCTGAAAAGGAAGTATTTTACACCACAATGTCTTCCGAGTGTGCCCCCTTCCTTGTGCTTGTAAGGATTCAAGCGCTGAGTGATCACAGCATGTAATCTGTAAGGCAAGAGCCTCACGGGTGAGGAGTCAATGGGGGCTAAAGAGGGATTGCCCTTGCGCACAAGCGCCTGATCAATACTCGGGAGTAAAGCTCTTCCCGGCGCTTTCGGCTCCTCCTTGCTGGGAACACAAGGGATGAGTACCTGCAGATTCTGCCAGTTCCAGAGGCGCCTCAGGAGGAGAACACCAGAGGGGTTCGGACCCCGCGGACGCCAGTAAGCCGCTTCACTCCAAAACCCAATCGCCATCTACGCTCCGGGCGCTGCTCTGCCCTTCCCCGGGCTCCAGCCGGAGCTTGAGCCCTGCTCCGGGAGGAGGGGAGCAGCCGCGGAAGGGAGGGCGCGCTGCCCCGCCGGGAAGGAGGGGAGGGAGGGAGGGTGTCTCTCCCCGGGGCCGCGGACCCCTCTGCCGTCCCGGCGGGGCCGGNACTAACGGGGCCGGCGGGCGCGGCCCTGCAGCCAGAGCCCGGCCTTCGCGCCGCCCTGGAGCCGCCGCACGCTAAGGGCAAGGCCGAGGCCGGGCTGGTGCGGGCCGGACTGCTGCCCGGGCCGGGGGGAGCGCTCCCGCCCAGGGACACTGGCACCGCTGGGGAACACTGGTCCCATCTGACAGCAGGAGACTGGAGAAGCCAAAGCATAAGGCAGCGCCTGTCTTACCATGAAACACGCCGTTGTCCACCAAGAAGTGCCTGCAGTACTGCCGACAGCTCTTCTTATCCAGACTCCAATAGCTCATTGTCGGGCGGCGTCCCGCTCACCATCAAAGGCAGCGACCTGCGAAGGGAGACACGGCACGGAGCGCTGTGAGGCCATGTACAAGAAACAGCCACTCCAAGCTCCCTCAGGACTAATTCCTTGTGCCCTTCACGCAGAAATAGCTCATTCGCTTCACACACAGGCCTGCGACACCTGTAGCTCTTCACCCTCCAAGGGCACGCCAGCAGCAGGTGCAGGTAGATCACTGGGGCAGAGCCAGGGAAGACAGACAGCAACACACAACTACCCAGTGTAAGGCTGCTGCAGTGAGCCCCTGCACCCGTGATGGCTGCCTGCTCTTACCATCAACCCCCAAATTCCCTGCGGGCTATTGTAGGGCTGCAGAGAGATGATCAATTCAATCTATTCTATTTAATGATGCTGTCCCGTATTTAACAAAGTACAGACACATCAGGCAACACTGCATAACTATAAACCCTCCTCAAGTGAAGGTTATTTTAAAACAAAGTGAATCTTCTGTGGGGACAGGACAAAGGGTGATGGCCTCAAGTTGGAGCACAGGGAGTTCCCCCCCAACCTGGGGAAGAACTTTTCCCCAGTGAGGGTGAGGGAGCCCTGGGACAGGCTGCCCAGGGGGTGTGGAGTCTCCTTCTCTGGAGAGATCCCAGCCCCGTCTGGACACTGCCCTGTGTGCCCTGTACTAGGGACCCTGCTTTGGCAGGGGGTTGGACCCCATGGGCTCTGGAGGTCCCTTCCCACCCCTATGATTCTGTGATTCAACGGCCATTACCCTCCTGATTTTGAGACCACCGAGTAGCATTATGTGGACACAGAGCCCCGAGCACTGCCCTGCACCAGCTCAGCCCAAATCTCAGCAGACATTCACCCGCAGGAGCTCCAGGTGAACTCTCCTGCAGATGGGTGGTTTGAGCAGCAGTTATTACATCAACCATGTGCCATTTGCATCCTCCAGCTCCAGAGGATCCCAGCTGCACACAGGGAAGGGATGCTCTCAACCCAGAGCACCAACATCACCCTGTGCAGAGCACAGGATAAATGTTCCATCTGCTTTACCACCTTTCCTGCTTCCATTACACCCCCATGATACAGCTAACCACCAACGGGACCAAACAGAACAGGAGCAGCACCCTTCCTGGCAAATGCCACCCCAGTTGAGGCCACCCCAGAGTGCAACCAAAGCACACAGAAGCCTGGGCGCTCCTCCTTGTTGGCTGCATGATCCAAGCGCTGGAGCAATACTGGGATTCATCTCTTTGCAGAGGCAGGCTGCAGAGAAGTTCCCAGAACACAGAAGCCATGAAGCAAGCTCTTCCTCCATGGGTGGGTGCGTGCTGGCCCTGCCTTCCCTGCTTTCCTGCCAGGGCTGAGGCTCCCAGCACTGCCACGGGATGAGTTTTGCCTCTAACCCAGCAGGACCAAAGATGAGCCCATCGAAGCGTTCACGGGTAATTTGCCACAGATGCTATCACCAGTCAGTGCTGGGAGTGGAGAGCAATCTTTTTGGACCCAGGCCCCAGAGCTCTGCTAGGCCAAGCCCCTGACCGCCAATTTTTCTTGGATCCAGCCAATAACATTTATAAACCAGTTAAAATGGAAATGTGCAGCAAGCCAGCTCGAAACAAAGATCATCCAAGTGAGGGCAATGAGAGAGGCCGAAGCCAATCACTGACAATGAGGTGAGAAACAACCCCCTTCAGCCCTAGGAACCTTTCCATCTCAGCCACTCACTGTTCCACTGAGCAATCCCAGACAATGGCAACAATTGGAACAATTATTTTCAGAGACCTAAACAGTAGAAGTTAAGGCATTCATAAGCTGGTGGATGTATCTCAAGACAAGGCTGTATTTGTTTGACTCATTTCACTGAACATCCATTCAAAGAATTTCAGCCTTTTGCTTTGCAAGCTGGACCATGGAAAAAACCCCATCCCACCCAGCAGAACCTTTTATGCACACTGAGGTTACAGCCAAACCAGCAGTTCACACTGCTTTGATATCTGCTGCTGGGAAAACAAAACAAAAATAAAATAAAAATCCATGGGCTCCTTGATGTCCTGTTCTGACACCAAATCCTTCCACTGGATTCTCCTCCCTTTGGTATTTCATGAAGTTCAAGAGTGGTTCCAGCAATCTAGATACCTCTTCCTGTTAGGAGTCTGCTTTGGTCTCCCAATTTTATCTCCCTCCCACCTTCACTCTGGTCAACCCAGCTGTTTTCTCTCCCACACTTGGCAGGAGCAGCTCCAACTGTCTATCCAAGCAAACCCTTGGCAGGATGTAAGGGCACTGCCATTCAAGCCTCCTCACAAAACTACTTCCAGGGGGGCCTTGTAGCAAATCCCCCCCAAACAGCACATCATGGCATGATGCAAAGGGCCAGGCTGCAGCTCTGGAAGGTGGCAAGGTTTTCTTCTGCAGGAGAAGCATCTAGCATTGGGCTGGAACTAAGAGCTTGGTAAGAGGGTGTAAAGTGATGTTTATGTATCAGAGACTGATAAGCAAATACTAATCTGATACCTATGATGCTTGATGCTTCCGTTGCAGTGGAGATGCAAGATGTTCCTGCCAGGAGGCTGTTGTTGTTGCACATGTGGGATTTGCCTCTCCACTGATGCTCTGTGGGCAGGAGAGATGGTCTGAACGATCCAGTGCAGGCGTGAGCTGTTTCTGTTTCGCTCTATCACAGAACTCTCCCAGGCTCCATCACAGAACGTGCTTTGGGCATGGTCTGTGTGCTGGTCACACTGAAAGCATATTTCTGTAAGATTTGGAACACTAAGCAGTAATACCCGTTACCTTTGCCAGGCTTCATCTTCTACATTTCTTGGACTTTTGCCCTTGCCAGCCATGAGCTTTCTTTCATTACAGCTTGCCATAGCTGGGGCCACCCATCTCGCATTAATTAGTAAGGCACAAGCTGTTAGGTACTTTTAAAACACAGGAATAATTCTACCATCACGGTCCAGCCTACAGCCTACTGCCAGGCTTTTTGCTTTGGGCTATTTAAAAAAAATAAAATACAAGTGGCATCACGTTTTAATTAAGAAAATAATATCGAGTATTCATCACCAAGAATTTCCAGAGAATAAAAAGAGATCTGATGTCCTGCTCAGCTCCCACACAGAACTCACATCACAGGGCAGGGGGGATTTATGGGGAAAATGTGGCTATTGATATATCCGTGCAGGCCCCTGACAGAAACCCTTCGGCCCCTTCCCCTCCCTTTCAGGCTCATGCCGATACAATACTCCTTTGTTCTTGCACAAAGGGTTCTCCCACACCACGGTGGCCCCTGAGAACAAAGGTTCCCCCTGGCACATCAGGGATGAAGGCCGAATCTCAAAGCGGCTGCATCAGCTGACACAAACATCCTGCAAGCAAACCCCACAAGAAACACCAGCAGTTAGCTGGATGGCCCTCAAAGTCACTTGCTTTCTCCCTTACAGAGCTCCGGAGAGCCCAGCCAGAATCATGACTTACTGTACTGTACCACAAAAAAGGCAAACGACACCCAACAGCCACACACTTTCAGCCAAATACCATCATTTCAACTGAACATGCACTTAGGAACTTAACTATGCACAAATTTGCACCATTTCAACAGTAACATGAGAGAAAAAGAACATAAATCATAATATGCCCACAGGCTGTACCTGTATAGATTATTTTATACATGTAGAATAAGCTAAATCAATAAACACTGCCTTGTAGGCACATCATTCTGTTTGTTTAGGAAAGGACCACACCACCAAAACTCTTTGGGTAAAAAAGTTACCAAAAGCCTGGACAGATACAAATCTGAGTTGAAAATTCGCCTGTGCAGTTACTTGATAACACCACCAATTCAGGGAGTTGAAAACACTCTTTTCTGCTCTGCAGGTTTTTCAGCTTCAGGGTATCACTCTTTCCTGACAAGCAAAATTCCTGCAGGCTCAGCCTGAGCCTGGCACAAGACACTATTCATGCCAAGACATAAAGCTATCGGTGCTCTGCTACCTGAGTGGAGACTTTGTTCCAGTGTCAAGAATCCATATACTTTATATCTGGATAAAGCACTCGAACATGTAAGTTGGGCAAGGGAGTCGATTATTTGGTCTGCAAAAACACAGGAACCCAAAGGAAGGGTAGCTTCTATTTTAGCTGATTAATTTCCAATTAACATGTGTCAGCTGCATTATTTTAGCACTTTGAATGCCACGTTCCATGAGGGGCATCCTTCCAGAGAGGAGAGCTGTGATTACATCTACTCAGCTGCACAAAGGAGTTATTAGTGGAACTAAACCAATTTTGCTCAACAAAGTTTGATATGAAAATAAACTTAAGTATTCTGTGTGCAGGCACACACCTGTATCTGTGCAGATATGGATGGAGGAGATGAACAGGATATTTATTTGTTGGTATCGAGGTGGTGGGTAGAGTCCTCACAAAACAAGTTTTATTATATGAGATATTTATGAAATTACAAGTTGTAGAGATGAAATCATAGAATGGCATGGGTTGGAAGGGACCCCAAGGATCACAGAGCTCCAACCCCCTGCCACAGACAGGGCCACCAACCTCCAGGCCTGGAGCTACACAAGGTTGCCCAGGGCCCCATCTCAACCTGGCCTTGAACACCCCCAGGGATGGGGCACCCACCCCCTCTCTGGGAAGCCTTTCTTTCTGTAAAAAAAACTTCCCCCTAATATCTAACCTAACCCTTCCTTCCTTTAGTTTTAATCCATCCCCCTTGCCCTGCCATTGTCTACCCTTTTAAAATGTTGAATCTCCTCCTGTTTATACAGTCCCTTCAGCACAAGACACTTCTGAATTCTGCAGAGGATGCACATGCCCTGCCTAGCACCTGTACAAGGGGCTTCACACCGAGCCCCAACACCTGACAGCCATGCTCACTACAGCCTGCAGCTTCCCCTCTTGCACACACAAGCCCCAGGCTTTGGTGAGCTGTGCTGAAGAGCAGGGTGCTGGTTCCAGGGAACCCCCCAGCACAGCACCAGCAGCAGGAGGGAGAGCAGCACCAAGCAAAACACGCTCAGCTCGGCCTGACTGTTACTAACCTATCTTAGAAAGCAGCAGCACACTCTAGATATTGCTCTGTAATATATAACCTGGACCCTGTGCAGGTCCTGGCTGTGAAGAGGGAATTAAGCACACATGCATTTAGCACCAGAGAGGAACTCTGTTTCAGCCCAGTGCACAGCTCTCTCCAAGCCTCAAACAGACTGCAGTTCTTCAGGGAGCACACAGGGAGGAGAGATGGTTAATCTCACCTTTTCTCAGCTGCCCTCTCCTTGTTTCTGAAGCACCTTGACAGATAGCATTCTCAAGTCAATCAGATAGTACCTACTGGTCTATAGTACCTATCAGATAGTACCTATCTGGGTCCTACCAGCAGGACAGACACTGCAGTTCACTGGTACTTCCCTCTGACAAAACCACAGCTCCAGTTTCAAAGCCACACTGGGAACACTGTCTGCCCAGTGAACACATTCTGAAGGTAGGATTTGGAAAAGAAAAAAATCAATCTAAAAATATTTTTCTTAGGACAGAATGGTGTATGGCAAACCCAAACATTTTGTAAAGAGTTCTACCAAAGCCATTTCATTTGCTGTGGTTTTTTAAAAGTGTGTGTGCCTGGCAACTCTGTCTTCAACAGAAAAGAGAGTCCAGAAAGCACCAAATGCTCACAAAGGCTCTAGATTTTGGAAGCTTGCACCTGTTAATCGTGAATTTTACAGTGAAAAACAGTTCAGAGATACTGGACACTATAACTGGTGCAAAGTATAAAAATAGAGAACTAGGTTAGAAATGAGAAGAGCAACACAGAAGCAAAGGAAGGACAGGCTAAGCATGCGATTGGCAATAATACTGCATTAGCCCCAGATGCAGCCAGAGCACACTCCTATAAGCAGCAGCGACATCTGTACAGGAGGAAAGAAGGACCATCTGGCTGGCACTAAGCAGCAGGAACACCCTGCCCAGAAACACTGGGCTGTAATCTGGCAGCTGCGACTACAGCGGGGGCACCCCGAACCTCTGCTGACTGCCATCACGTGCACCCAGCTATTGCTAACAGGAAATATGAACACCAAATCACTGTACCAGTGGTACTTGTAACCCTCCTCAGAGGGCACAGAGGTAGTATTCAAAAGCCAAGCAATTTTGCTTCACAACAAATCTACATATATTATCTACAGATATTATGTGGGTTAACTGATTTACCTTACCTTTGAGAGGAAGGGAAATTCACTTTACTTACATTGACTTGCACACCCCAGGAACAGAACAAGGGCTGCCCAGGCAGACCTTTGGTGCCTCCTACAACCTCTTATTCCCATTAAGATACCATCCAGGTCAAGCACCACATCACTTCCACAGGTGCTAGCAGCACTCAGCAGCTCGGCACACTGCAGTGGAAATCCCAGCAGACAGACCCTTACCCCAGACCTCACCTCTCAACAGTCCAAGGGCTCAGCCCTTTGTTATTCTAATATTATGAAACAGCAGATACTGAAGAGCAGGAGTCAAGTCATTTGCAGTTCTGTCTCCACCACAACATCCAACCAGGAAATGATGCTCTCACCAACTTTCTTTCCCTGGAGCACGTTAGAATACATGGTGGGGTTTCTCCTAGGTTAGTTTATTAGTAGCCATCAACAGGAACTTCTTTCCATCAGAAAGAGAGCTGCTGCTTCCAGTTTATGCTTGGACTTTTCCTTAGAAAGCATTAACAAAAACCTCCAAGCTTTCAGAGATCAGCTGGTGCACAACAGGGACTGTATTTTTTTTACACCATATCCACAGGACAAAGTAGCCATCAGATGAAAATTAAACCACAGTTAGACCCAAAGCAGAATCTGAAGAGATTATAAAATCCAAATACAACAATACTTCATGGGGTATGCACACATCTGCAGACTTGGGCTTCTTATTTTTGCTAAGCCACAGTCACCCAAATATTGCTAAGCATTTAAGCTGGTCTGAATTCAGGCAGATTTAGATTTAACTGTCATACAAACCCCAGGCTCTAAGGGTTCCAAACATCAGCTGTGCAAATCTCCACTTCAATCAGCATTAAGTATCTACATTTACTCAAAATAACTGCCATAAGTGTTCCTAAAGTTCCTAAATGCAGGAGAGGCGAGGCACATTAACAGCATGGGATGAAAGATCCACACTGCTGATACAAATAACTTCAAAAACAAAGTTTCACCTACCTAAGGTGCAAATTATTTTGTAAATGTTTATACAAGCATCTTCCTGTATAAACAAAAACCATAAAAGGTATCCCTAAAGTAACAATATCTTTTCAACAGCAATTACTTATCCATAAATATCACCAGCATGAAAAAATTATTGATCATATTTAGTGATATAAAAGAAAAACATCCAGTATCTGATCCTTTTCTCATTTCTCTAGGAATTGGTCCGAAGGAATAAAATTAGAGATTTTCACTTGGTTTATTTTTCTGCAGGAGCAGCTCCCTAATCCCACGTGCCATGAGAGCCCCTGTGCTGGCAGGAATAGTGTGCAAAGAATAATTTCCTGTGAATTTTGCTGGGAGCAATTGGAAACTCCAAAGTCAGAGTTGACTGAGGGAAAAAGGTCACAAGAGTTTGGATTTGGGATCCAGATTTTGCACTTACATGCTCCTTAGACAGACAAGGGTTCCTGAAAACAGATTTTCCTTTTTTTTTTTTTTAACCCAGTATTTTGGCTGTTCCCCCATTGGAGCATCACACACTTAGTCATACATCCTTCACCAGACAAGATGGACTCTTGTCAGTGTGATAAAGCTGCTTCTAAATATTTGTTCATTTTACAGCAACTAACAGTCTCCATCAGCAAGCCAGAAATAGTGTTATCATCACTGACACTGCTACTGTCACATCAGACTGCTGCTCTCTTCGTTGCCCCCTACTTGTTTTGTCCCTTGCCCCAGTACCAATGTTCTGCAGAGGACACTGGGAAACTGTCCCAGCTTCACTCAGGCTGAAGGCAGGGAAAGCAGGCAGCAGCACCTGTGCAGCTCCCTCCTAACAGCAACCAACACTCTGCGAGGTTCAGCCTAACCCTGACAGCACCTAAGCTGGATCATGCTGATGCCCACTGTTTGCTCCATAAACTTCCCTTTCACTTCCCAGGAGAGGAGCAGGTAGACTGCACTGCACAGCACCACACAGGCTGTCTTACCCAGCACCCATTCCCCCCACACAGCCCACCCAAGGCAGCCAGGCTGTGTCAGCCTGTGTAACCAACAGCCATCTGTCTTGTCCATCCTGCCCACAGCTAACAAATGGCAAACCTTCATCTTCTTTCTTGTGGCTGGTAACTCTGATGGAGCTTTTGTTTCAGGTCATTTCTCTACCCCTTCTGGGAAGTCACAAAAAGCATGTGTCAGCACAACTGGCTGCAGAGGAAGGCATTAGAAAGGATTTGAACTGACTCCCCATGGCAACAGACCCTGAAAGGGAATTAGCATGTGCTCCCCATTCCTCAAGAAGCCTAAATGGAATTTGCTTTTCTCTTATTTAAGGAATTCTTCCCAGGAGGGCAGCACACTGCTGCCTCTATCACTCAGCGGGCACTGCTTCAGAAGACACCTGTGTTGCACATCCTGTGTTCCACACAGGTTGTCCCACCAGACTTGGAGCTGGTGTAAGTGTATGTCAGTGCTTTCCTTGCACAGCTCTCCAGCACTCCGCGCACCTTTCTGCTGCTTCTTCCAGCTCTCTGTACACCAAGCCACTAACCCAAACATGCTTTGGTTTTGCTGCACAGAGGTTTTCAAGCCCTAGAAGTTGAACACAGGAGTCTTTCTATGCTGGAGACTTCAAGCTACAGAGGCAGAACTCACTTCATGTTGGCAATGGTAGCTTTTTATGTGTCATCAACAACACATTATCCTATTATAATCTTTGAGATTCTTTTGTATTTTCTCCAATTTTTTCTATAAACACCACCACTTCCATCAACACAGGCAGAGGAACATACAGCAAGCCCAGAACCATCAGCTCCAAAAGCCCTGGTACCAATGGTCCCAAAGTCAGGGGAAGGGATCAATCTCTGAGGCAGTTTGTGAGCTCCCAGAGATGCCTAGCTCGTACCTCTGTTCACCAGGCAAAAACTGAGACAGGAGCAGGAAGGGAGGAATAATCCAACTTCACCTCCCATGCTGGAGACGATAATTTTCCACTGACTCAATGAACTACACGACCGTGTAGCTGAAGAAGAGAAACTCCTATTCAGAGCACTCAGCCCCGGGGTGTTCTGCTCACTAGGGTGAGCTATTGAAAGCTCAGCGAGAGGAGAGCGCTGGTCTCCCAGGAACACATCCAGCACAGCACGTAGCTGAAGCTGTGGTTAGCTCGCTTCACCATGAGCATCCCTGCCTCCCAGTGTGAAACAGAAGAGGCAAGCTAAGGGATTAGGTGCTGTCACAGAGATTCAAACACAAGAAACTTACCGAACTGTTAAGAACAACTTTAAGAGCTTCTGGAAATAGCTGGCACAGGCTTTAAGACCATCTATCAGCAGTAAAACGATGCTTAAAAGACATGGAGACTTGTGACAACGAATGTGAAGCCTAAGTTTACTTTGTTCTTATCTATCATTATTTTAGAAAATAATTCTGTTTCTAGGAATTAAAATTCTCTCCCACAGATAATTCAACAGCTTTAAGAAGGTTCTTCTCTTCCTCAACAGAAATGTAGCCTATAAAAAGCAGGTGGCATGCAGCACACCACATCACACCTGACAGTATCCATCTCTCACTAGAAATAAATATTGAATGATTTGGACAAGTCGTTTTCAGACCCTTGCATGATGTTTGGCTACTTGTTGATGGACATGCAGTCCCTCAAAGAGTGGACATTCCATACAAGACCCTTTGTGGATGCTCTGGGGCTGCAGGGGGGCTCTACAAAGTTCACTGCCAACCAATGTGTCACTCACCCATGGCTGGAACCACGACCAAGCAAAGAATACAGGACAGACACTGAGACAGGGCTCAGCAGCCCCCATTTTAGGCCTGTGCAATTACAGCCCACACATCCCATGCTGCCTCTCCCTGACACGCTTGGTCACACTCAGTACACAAACTTTCTGTCAGCTCCAACAAATCAAGTGTGTAACAGAGCACCAGGCTGCTTTACACAACAGCCTGTCTCCACTTCAAGCACCTTACAACCTTGGGTTATTTCAAGCTGAAGAGACTCCTGTGGACATCTCTGGCTGAGAACGATCTGCTGCTTTAGTGCACGTGGCTAAATGCCTCTGAAGCAGTTTTGTGGTGTTCACCCGTGGTCCAGAGCCTCCTCAGAGGCTCTTGCTGCATCCCCAGCATCACGTCTCCAGCTTCTTCCAGCCCTGCAACAGGTACCTGCTGCCAAACTGCACCCAGCAGCTCTGCCCACCTCTCCCTGATGCTCCTCTGTGCTCCCACATCTTGCAGGGAACCTTAGGAAGTGCCTTTCCACAGTAGTAGAGATTTCCTCACCTTCTGGATCGCCGAACCTGCCTTTCCATCTCTCAAATATATGTTCCACATCACACTCAACTACCCAGGTGCAACTAGAGAGTGTTTCCCTAACACCAGATGACCAGCAAAAGGTCCCATCAGCCAGGAAAAGAGGACAAGCTCAGACCTCTGGAGTAATTGTAACGACTTCAGTGTCCATGGAGACTGGAACAAGAAAGCCACCTTTGTTAGAGAAAACAATTCCAGTTTCCTAAAATAAACAAGAAAGGAAAAAACCCCAACAAAACAACACCCAAAGAGAGTACACAGACCTCCCTCCAGGCCATCAGATCAGTCTCTACCAACACTGGCCAGCCTCAGCCACTCCAGTGGAAGCACCTTCTGCTTACAGACTTGGAAGCATGATGGATTTATCCCCAGCACAGTCCAGACCCAGCGGTTCAAACCCATTAATCTCTGGCAGAATGCTCAGCCCTGCTCCACCACGCAGAAGAATCGCGCTTGGCTGGTCAGCAGCACCATCATGATGCCCATGATGACAGCACACAACACTCTGCATCCTACTGCACCAGGAGGAAAACACAGTAATAACCCTGTTCACCCTTTCACCCCAAACACAAATTTAAGTAACTCTGAAGCACTGTGCTTCTGTAGTGCCCTACACAGCAGTTCCATGTGGCAGTCTTACCTCCTCTGGAGGCAGGCAGGAGAAACTGCCCTACTGAAGACAGGAGGTCTCCAACAGACCTGGAAACAAACTTCAGCTTTCATAGCTTGGAGTGTTTCAGATATATATTTTAACAGTCAGACTTATTTAAACTTACCAAAAAACGACACCATCACAAAAACCCAAACCACCACCACAGCACCCCGTGTAGCAGTGGCCCTGGCTCTGCCACCTAGGTTGTCAATTTAAATTGAATGGGATCTTAGGTGACACCTTAGGAAAAAAAGAGGAAAACCCTCATTCAGATTTCATTAAAGGAAAACCATTCTATTTATAGGAAGATTACTTTGTAGAGCCAGCAGAAATACACAGCTTCAGCATTAAAGCCTTCACCAGAAATAAGGGGAAACTAAATACTGAGCAAAGATCTAATTTTCATTCTGTGTTTTGATGCTTATCATAAAACTGTTTCACTGCCACTGGTATTTCTTGACAGTGTTTTAAATTACAGATTGACTCATGCAAAACTGGGAGCTGTGAGTAGCGGGTGGCCTCCCATTTGCTTTTATGGAGAGAAAAATTGTATTGTCCTTTAAAAATACTGGTGATTTTGATCAAAGTCATCATTGGACACCCGCCTCAAAGGGCAAAAGGACAGAAACATTAAATCAATTCCCTAGGCAACCTCCCAAGCTGAGCCAGTATTGTTAAAATAATGAGTTGTGCACCACTTGATCCAAAACCACCAGCTGATCCCCATGTCTACAGACAATAGGTAGCACACAACCAGAAAGCGTCTGCAACCGACCAGATCATTCTTCACAAGTCACACATCTTCACCTGATCAAACTTCACGTTTTTCTCCTGGAGCAGCCCACTGGCATGTTTAAACTTCAGGGAGGGGGGGAAAAAGCATCCTTCAAAGATTTAAAAAAAGAAAAAACAGCGTTCTCAGACCTATTCCAGGAAGTGAATGCATAAAGAAACGGGAAGGTTTTTAACAGTGAGTGTGTGCACTCTGCTGCCCCTCGCCTCCCAGAAAACCCACATTTTCCTTCCATATACCTCATTAACTTTGGTGTCTCGTTGCAGGGTTGAATCCTGTCTGTCTTTTCAGCAGCATTACGTGCAGCCATTCTTTCACCCTTCAGAACAACAGAGGGCCAAAGTTTTCCTTTGCTTCCTCTAAGTTTTGTAACACACGGGCCAGAAGTCCCAAGGACAAGCAAACCAGGTGAGTCCACTGAAAACAGGCAAACACTGTGCTTTATAACCCAGGAGTTAAAGCACACTTTAAACAAAGAGCCTATGATTAGTTCATCAGATAAGGCTTATATCTCTCTCCACGGAATTTAATAACACTTCTAAAAACACTTCTCAGCCAGCTAGAGTTCCCAGAATGATACAGCTGTTTAATTACAGGTATTACATGCATGGAGTGTAATGCCCAGCTCACTGGACTTTTCTCTTTCCTTATTTATCTCGGAAAAAAGTGGTCTATGGAGCAGGCTCTCAGCCCTCAAACGAGGTACTTGCAGGAAGGGCTCAATCCAGAAAGAAGAGGCCCGACTCCCCTCAAGCTCCCACCTGTCTCCTCACAGGGTCTGGCCCAGAGCGGGCTCTGGGCGCCTCACACCCCATGGCGCTCCCGGCTCCGTGCCCCCGGCTCCTCTCCGGGGGGTCGGGTCGCTTCGTTCCGCCTCATTTAACGCGGTCCGGCCTGAGCCTGGGGTTGTGCCAACCGGCTGCAGGTCCCTCCGGTTCTGCCCCACCGCCGAGCCAGGCGGTGCGATGTTCCGGCACTGCCTGAGGCAGAACGAGGAGGCTTTACCCCCCAGAGAGGGGGGCGAGCAGCCCGAAAGACGGCGGGAAGTTCGTCCGGCGGGATTCGTTATTTAATCGGTAAGAGCAAATACACACAGCGCGACAGCGGGAGCAGCCCCTCACGACTCCGGCCGGCACCAGGCGCAGCGAGGAGGGAGAGCCCCGGGACCGGGGAGGGAGAGCCCCGGGACCGGCTTTAAGTCGGGGGCGGGGAAGGCAAAGAAAAGTTGCACCTTGTAAACTGAACCCTCGGCTGCACACACCGGGAACGCCCGGCACCGGCTCCCAGACCAAAGCCCAGCGGAGGCTCCCCGCGAGGCGGGCAGTGCGCGCCCGCCCGGGGACAGGTTCGGCCCGGGGACGGGTCGGTCCCGCCGCTGGTCCCGCCGTAGGGAGCCCCGCCGGGGCCGCCTCAC